>CANTUS010000009.1:41225000-41615000 GCA_947683365.1 Euphorbia pulcherrima
AATAAATCATGCTGAGAATATAAAGATTGGAATTAAAATAGCGGATTAAAATTGGAAATGAAATTGTAAATTAAACTTAGAGATGTTCAAAAAAAATTGTAGACCAAAGTACTCAAAATAAATAAAGAACACAAAAACTAAGACTAGAAAGACTTAATGATAAACTGGATCAGAACTCTGTATCAAATTGTATGTATGAATGATTGTCCCTTGAGACTCGTCGGCCTTGGTATTTATAGCTGAGTGCGCCTCCTTATGCTTCTTCTTTAGTGACAGAATAGGACTCTTTGTATTTATTTTGATGGATTCATTTCCTTTTTGTCTTGGTCTTCAAATGGTAGTGAAATCCTTCCTTTTTTGAGATTTAGGAAAGAGATTGAGCTTCCTTTTGAGGTGGCTCTTCCTGAATAGAAATTTGCCCGAATTAGGTAACTTCCAGATCTAGATGTGGCGTGCACTGGTATTGATGTCATCTTGGTCTTTCTAAAGTGTTCTGGAGTCACCAGGACCAGCTATCACTCCTACTGCCTACGTTAGGTATTAGTGAAAGGCTCTTTTTCTCCAAATATATCATGTTTTCTTCAAGTTGCCTTCAAAACATGAAAGAGACAGAAAAGGAAGTAATAACGGCCATATAGACTAAAAACATGGTCGCAATGATATGGAAATAAACTCAAATACATGCTGAAAATATAACCCAGCATTTATATGAAGGGCAACTTAGTTAAATACACGATTTGAGATTTTTAATTTTGTAAATATCACTAAAAAACTTCACTTTTCTTAATTACCAATACTCTTTCTTAATTATAACATTTTAACTTTTAAATTATGCCTTTACCCGAATATAAGAACATCACTGTAAGAACCTCCTCTCCTAATTAATTTGATTTTTGCAACTTAAAAATGACTATATCTAAAAAATCGTTAATTTTTTCGACACGCGCCTTTAGAATGTTTTGATCCACTTATTTCTATCTTTAAAACAAAATCCATATTGAATATTTTTTGAGCAAAAAAATTATCGCATTCTTATACCGGTTTTACCACTTTTTCGTAATTTCTTATACCTGGTATAAGAGTGGTAGAATGTTTTTATAGCACTATTTTTCCATTTATTTCTAGGTAAATAACATAAACATGAGCAACATTGTTCTCTTTAAAGCAAAAAGAGCTATTATACTTGGTATAAAGGTAGTAAAAAACTGGTATAAGACTGCGATAATTTTTTTCTAAAAAAATATTTACAATGAATGTCGTTTTAAAGATAAAAAATAAGACAAACAAAAAATTCTAAAGGCTCAAGTCGAAAAAATTAACGGTTTGTGAGATATAGTCGTTTTAAGTTGCGAAAGTCAAATTAAATATGAGAGAGAATATTGTTAAAGGGGAATAGAGAAATATGATAAAGAGAAAAATAAAAACCTAAAAAATGGTAAAAATCTAAAGAAAAAGATAGTTGGGTAAATAGAAAAAAAATCCTACAAAGATGGTATTTGCATAGAATTTCCTTATAGAAATGTACTGAAAATTAAGTTTTCTATCAGCCCAACAATTGGGCCCTAAATTTTTTAACCAAATAAGTTTCAAAATATAAAACGAATACGTTCTAAACAAACCATTCACCTCTTTTACTTTCCACTATTCATGGATATTGTTCATGCACGGTTCACAATACTGTTTACGATTTTTTTTTCATAATCTCATCTTATTTTGACATTATCTTTCAAATCAATCATTTTTTAACATGCCACTTTAGAGTTTTTTGTTCATCATATTTTTATCTTCGAAACGCCATCCACTATGATATACTTTTTTTAAAAAAAAATTTTGGCTGTTCGATATCTGGTAATTAACTGGTAAGAATCTTATATTTCATTGAAAGTTTTTCCAATCCACCAATTTCATGTTTATACCAGGTTTCTACTATATATCATAAATATACTAGCATTCTACCAGATTTTTGGATATGATGTATGCCCTTAAGGCAGTTAGGGCGATACATCTTAATTATGTAATAGTACAAATATTTTGTTTAAATAATAAAAGGCATTTAATCTTTTGTTTACATCGATGTGCTTGTATATATGTTGTAGCTGGTTAAAATGTATTCATTGATGTATGTATGCAAAAGTCCTTGACATATCATAGCATGAAGTCAAAGAAATTATAGTTAGACTATATTTAGTGAGACCTGCTTTGTGTGTAATTATGATTATGTCTAAACTATCCCTAGTCATAGTTTCATCAAGAAAGGATATTGATGAAGCGGAAAGACTAGCATGTGGTCAACTTTGTTGGCAAGGATCCAAGTAGTGAAATCTCCTAAGGATTGAAGGTGGTGCCTTAAGTTTGACACATGGATATGTCTAGGAGATGTATTGGAGACCGCAGTAAGATAAACACTTGGTGTATATATCAATGTGTTAGTGTTTATCTTCATGCAATAAGCTTTGCGAATATCCTCATACTTGAGATACTAGTTAACTTTTGTGGTACTATTGCTATACGTTGGGTCATTCCTGCACACTCATTAATTTAGGGTGTTACGGGGTATAGTGATGACAACACATTTGTAAGCTGAGTAGACAGAAAGAATCCATTGCTCCAGATATATTTAGGAGTTAGCAAGCTGAGTAGTCGGAAAAAATCCATCTGATCAGAGTATCTGTTTGCTAGAAATAATTTTAAGTCAAACACACTATAATAAAAGGCAATATACTTCGGTAGCAAGTTAATATCTGGAATAGCTTGGAGCAACCTTGCTATTAGTGGGTTAACACTTTAACCAAACCTTATAAACTAGATAACTAATATTGAAGAATGGAAGGAGTTTGTCGTATATGACAACTATTGCATTAACGAGGATTAAGTCATAAGCATAAATGACGTTTCGAGTAATGGGGGATGGTAGACCCTTGCTAGAGGCGTACTACAATTGTTTAAGGTAATCGAGTTCTATTCACGGTCTAGAACCTCAAGCCAATGGTTTCATTAGAACAAGGGTTGGTTAAGCCTTAACAGCTCAATACTTCGAGATCCTATAAGGTCACACACTTTGGGCCTTCATTGGACTAAGTAAAGAACTAATAGATTTATTCTATTATGAAAATATAATATGTTAATGATTGGATTATTATTTAATTGGCTAAAAATGATTAGATCATTTTGGACAGACCAAGGAATTTATTTTTGACCGGAAACTAGTTTATTAGGGTCAAAAAATAAATATTTATTTGAAAGGGATTAATAGGGAATTTTGCCTTAGCGAGTTGAATTGAATCAGGAGTACAAAATATATTTTGTACATGCTCGGATGTGCGAAAGTGCACCGAAAGGTGTGCGAGCACTGCTGGGCAATGCTCGGAGCAACCCATGAAAATGGGTTGCATATGCGCAGCCCACAAGGGCAAAGCCCGTGTGGGCTTGTCTTGCGGCAAACACACAGCGTGCAAAGCACGTTGCGTGGACGGGCTGTGCCCACGGGTCATGGTGACCCGCGGGCATAATCCCCATGGGATGTGCGCTTTTTCACATCCCACATTAGTTTTGGGGGAGTATTTTTGTTCCCGAAGCCTATATATAGGCTTCACTACTCCCCCTTTCAAATTGCATAAAGTCCGAATAGTAATTCCTACAATAAAGGTTATTTGAACAAGTTATATTTTGAGGAGTTTGATTTTATAAAAGCACCTATAGTTTATATTTTCGAGTGGGGCTTCTGGAGTGGTCTAGCAACTACTTGAGGCTCCTTAGTTCATCCTCTCGATGAGGTTTTGGTTGGTCGGGTTTGTGTGGATACTCGTAGAGGCTATCCTACGCTTGGAGGCTTGTTCAAGGATGTTATGCTAAAGCACGGTTCGACTGGTAAGTTTTCTTTCTTTCTCTTTTAATTACTAGGTCTTTTTCTTTAAGCGTTTGACTTAATAATTATGCTTAGGTTATAGCTTAGACCTATAACATGCTTAGGTTATAGCTTAGAGTTATAACATGCTTAGTATAAAATATATGTGCTAGGATGTAATTTAGAATTATGGTATGCCTAGTCCTTTGCATGCTAACCTAGGTAGATAATTATTTAGTTAAGGCTTTATTTAATTTATATGCATCTAATAGGAGTTCCTAGGGACAGGGACAAAATTTTAAATTTCCGCCATGCATGTTATGCATGTTCAATCTGACTTTCAGTTCCCAATAGTAGTATCAGAGCTTGCCTATTTAGTGCACAATTAAGTTAGAAGTGAACTGAATATTATTTTCTATATAAAATGATTATTATTTATTTAGTTGTTTGGAACAATGCACATGAACTTGTGCTTTTCATTTCAAGGTTAGAAAATGTTTGTGAATAATTTTGAATAAGCCTGCTCAACTTACTCAAATTATACAAGTTTCAGTAATTTATTTAAATTACATAGGTTATAGATACTTTCAATTTACATGAATTGAAAGAACAAAATTTATTAGTCCAAGAGAATCCATTGGTCTTCGAGTTTGTGCCCGTATTTGTTCTAACTAAGGATTGGACTTAGTGTCTACTCCTCATAGGGCACCTCTCCTACCTGGGAACCTATATCGGTGCAGCTTAAATTTACCAACCGGGAGATTAAATATGAACTAATTTATTTCTAGTATATAAGATGGTGCTTACATATGTTTCTATAATAAAGTAAAAATTAAATTTATTGAATAAAAGCTTAAAGGAAATACAATATAAATATAATAAATAAAAGTGTTAATTATTTTGCATATAATCTAGGTTGATGGGATAATTATAATAAAGAGCTTGAACTCACCTGAGGTTGGACCTTACAAATTAATTCCAAAATTCCATGAATTAATATAAGTTATTATAAATATGTCCATCTGATAAAATCCTAGATTAGGAGAGACGTCTAACACCAATAAAATCCTAAAATAAATATATTAAGGCAAGTTGTAGTCTTCCTTACTCAAATTTATAATACAGTCTCTTTGGATGATCAAAGTGTTGTGCAAAGCATTCCTTCTAGTCCACATTGATTGGTTATAAAGTTTGGGATAGGGTTCGCCTTAACGGAACTGGGGTAGTCCACCATAAAATTGGGGGCTAGGCCCAGATCTGAGACATATTCAAGGAGATGCTAATTTAAGAGCACACGTCCCTTGGGATTAGGGAACTTGAATGTATTAGCAATTGCATATGATGCAAATGGAATGGGATTCCAACTATAACTTACTATTGTGACTTTACTCATAAAATTAGGGGTCATAATAGACTATTATAGATGCTACCTATTAGGAAATTTAGCTGGGCTAAAATTCCCGAATGCAATAGAATGGGTTATTGTAAATTTCGAAGAAAATAGGAGGACAAATGTATTTAACTAAAGGTCCTTATATTAAATACATGTACTTAAAATGAATATCTAAACTGTTTTTCTTTTCTTATATCTTAGGTTGAAAAGGACTTCCAACATTAATCTCCAAATGTTACTTGACACCAAATTGAATGGCTTGAACTTTTCTGATTGGTTCCGAGCTATGAGAATTATTTTTAGATCCGAGGGAATTGCCTATGTTCTAAGTGAAATTTTCCCTGTTGAACCCGATGTTGAGGATCATGTGGAACATGAGGCCTGGTTAAAGCACAGGAAAGATCGTGAGACTGCCATGTGTATCATGTTGGGGTCCATGAATCCCAAGCTTTAGAAACAACATAAGAACATGCCCTTAGAGGAAATGGTTCTCTATCTTGAGGAGCTCTTTTCAGAGCGGGAAAGTATAGAGAAGTATGAGACCTCCAAGCTTCTTTTCAGAACCAAGATGCAGGCTGGCACCTCTGCCTCTCAGCATGTACTAAAACTCTTAGGATACCTTGAGAAGCTGAATCGATTGGCATTCGAGATGAATCATGACTTGAGCATTGACCTTGTGTTGATGTCCTTGATATATAATTACTCAGGCTTTGTGACTAACTATTACATGAACAAGATTAATTCTAAGAAGAAGAAGCATGCACTGGGTGCCAAGTAAAGAATCACTAAAAAGAAGAAAGAAAAGAATACATCTAAGTATGTCTGCTTCCAGTGTGGGAAACCAAGACATTGGAAGAGGGATTGCAAAGCTCCTGCTCCTAAGAATGTAAGGAAGAAGCCTGCAGAGGCATCTACTTCAGGAATGTTTGTAATTGAAAACTTTGCTACTTTTCCTCGTGTATCCACTTAGGTATTAGACACTGGTTGTGGTTCTCATATTTGTACTTCTGTGTAGGGACTAAGGAATAGTAGAAGACTTGTAAAAGGGGAGATAGACCTACATGTGGGAAATGGAGCCAGAGTTGTTGCATTATCCATACGAAGCTTTAATCTTATTTTGCCAAGTGGACTTGTTTTAGTTTTGAATAATTGTTACTACATTCCGAGTGTTACTAAGAATATTGTATTTGTTGCATGTTTAGCAGCAGAAGGATTTGAAATTTTAATTTTGAATAATAATTGTCAGATCCGTTTGAATAATGTTCTTTATGGTTATAGGATGTTGAATGGTGGCATTTATGTTCTTGATACAAAAACAAAAGTTTTTAATAGAAATAATGTGAAGAAAGTTAAATTAGATAAAGAGAATTCCTTCTACTTTTGGCATTGTCGTTTAGGCCACATAAACAAAGATCACTTAACCAAGTTGCATAAGCATGGAGATTTAGGCCCAATAGACTTGGAGTCTTATGGTGATTGTGAACTTTGATTAAGAGGGAAAATGACAAAGTTACCCTTTTAAGGAAAGGGTGAACGGGCCACGAGTACACTGAAACTTATACATATTGATGTATGTGGTCCAATGAGTGTTCAAGCACTAGATGGATACTCCTACTTTATAACCTTTATTGATGATTATTCATGATACGGTTATTTGTACTTAATGAAGCATAAGTCTGAAAGTTTTGAAAAGTTCAAACTATTTAGAGCTGAAGTAGAGAAACAGCTTGAGAAAAGCATTAAAACACTTCGATCGGATTGTGGTGGATTATCTAAAGGAAAATGGGATAGTTCCCCAGTAGACCCCTTCTTATACACCCCAACACAATAGAGTGTCAGAAAGGAGGAATCAGTCTTTATTAGATATGGTTTCATCCATGATGAATGATGCAGATCTCAGTAAATCCTTTTAGGGATATGCACTAGAGAGCACAGTTTATGTATTAAATAAAGTGCCCTCTAAATCAGTTGATTTCACACCTTATGAAAGATGGTGTAATAAAAAGCAATCTCTAAGTCACTTAAGAGTATGGTGCTGTCCTACTATGGTAAAAAGGATAGCGTCAGATAGGCTGAACGATAAATTTGATAAGTGTCTGTTTATTAGATATCTAAAGGAAACTATTGGATATCTATTTTACCAACTCGAAGCATAGAAGGTATTTGTGTCACGGAATGCTCACTCTTTGGAAAAGGAACACTTACTTGCAAACGTCAGTGGGAGTAGTATTGAACTGGAAGTTTAAGAGGAAGAAACAGACAATCAACTAATTGACCCCATTCTAGATACACAAGAAAGTGTGACCCAAGAACATCCTGTCGAAACACAATCATTGTGAAGATTAGATCATGTTCATAAAGGTCTTGATAGATATGGTTTTATCATCAATGATGATAAGGAACTATATCTCATGGAGGATGATGTACCAAGGACACATGATGAGGCTATTGATCCATGTAAGGGTCTTTATAAGGTCAGAGGGGGGTGAATGACCCTTTTTTGCAGAATGAATAGACTTTAAAAATTCTTAGTGTAGCGTGTTTGATTATGATCCGGGTGATAGATCTAGATGATGCAGTTATGACAATATAATGCAATAAATAAAGAGTTAAGGAAATCAAACACAAAGGGTTTTATCCTATTTCAGACCCGCCTACTCTAGTCCCCGGAGTTTCCTTCCTCTGAGCTTTTCCACTAGTGGATTCCTTTCCAACTGGTAGGAATCAAGCCTTATAACTTGTCTCCAGATCGTAACCCCTTCCAGATGTAGGATATACTACTAGAAGCACCAACTCTTAGCTGAGTCCTTTAGTCTTTAGTAGGATATACCACTTAGACTTCTACCCGAAATCTAAGTTGAGTCCTACAAGGAGTTCCCACTAAAAGCACCAACTTTAAGTTGTATCCCAATCTCACAACTCACCCAAGTTGGAGATCCTTACACTCATATTTTCACAAAGGTTTTGGTTTTGGATTTTCTTAAGTTTATAATTCACTTAGGAGTCCTTACAACAGATTTGGAATTGATTGATTATAGGAGGGATTGTAAACTGATTGAATGCTTGTGCTTCGTTACTTGCTTTTGTAAATCAAACAGCCAAGCGTCTCATCTGGTGAAGCTTCGCTTTATAGGGTTCTATCATAAATGTAGCCATTTGTTGAGCTTGCATTAAATCTTCACCCTTGATCAGGTTGTATGTGGCGCTTTCAGAGCCGTTGATTAATCCATTAGACTCAATTTTGACCCATTTGAATCCTTAGGATTGAGGCTAAAAAGCTATCAGTGATCATTTTCCTTGTCTTTTTGTGATGCACCAACTTTTAGCCAGTGGTCCATTCCGTATGCTCCATGCGACTTTCCCATTGGTCTAGGTTAAAAAGGTTATTACCTTTTTCTCTTTCTACTGTTAGTTTTTTGTCCTTTTCTTAGGAAGGGATATTTGATGACAACTAATACCAAATGGGGGGAAGGTAATTATTTAGAAATCATTCCATTTATTTTGAATGGAATCTTCCGGATATCTTCAGATTTATCCAATCCGGATGTAGCTTCAATCAGTCTGTCTTTTGGATGCTGTTGTGAGAAAGTTAGCAAGTTATATCCTTTCCAAACTTTAACCGGATGCTAATCCACTTATGCTTAGGTAATAGTCTTTACTTGAAAGCTTGTCTTGGACTTGATGAAAACTTGGTTGTCCGAACATATTGACTTAAGTGTTGCTGTACTTAGGTCCTATTATATTTAGTTATTCAAATAAGTTTTTCTTTGGTTTTGTTTATTTCAAACTTGATCCGGTCTGTTTTATGTTCCGGATCATTGTTTCCTGACAATCTCCCCCATTTGATGGAAATAAAAACCTAAGTACAAGGGAATCGAGTATATATGAACTAAGTATGATTCTTGATACTTAGTCATTTATAGGTTTTACTCCCCCATAATTCTAGCATCCTAACTCCTCTATCATTTTTTAATTCTAGCTTCTAAGTTTGTTTTAGTACAACTATAGATTGTACTTTAGAAGCAATTTTTTGAGAATTAAATTGTCTCACTATATATACTTCTGCTGTTAACAATAGTTAACATCAATGAAGTTCTAGATTACAAATTACAGAAATATATAATAGTGAATCTAGCTATTACAAAATTTTACAAGGTTATAGCTAGTTTAATTCCCTCCAGATGGTCCTCCTTCCTTTTCCTTTCCTTTGCTTATACCTTCCCCTTGTAGACTTATCTCCCCCTTTTGTTACCAACTTGGGGTTCAATCACCATATAGGTTCTGTTATCCCAGGCCTCTTGCCAAGCTTTTGAGTAAATTAAGTACTGAGGATTACCTTTTATTCTTTCAGCAATGATGTGGTCAACAGTGGGAGGAGTAAGATAGTAGGGCCGGATGGTCTTCTTCAATTGATCATAGGATTATTTGATGGACGGATGAATGCGCAAGATAAACTCTTGATCCTTTTTATCAAAGTAAGGGAAGTGTACCTTAAGGAGAGTTTTCATTCCCTTTTGACCAAAGAAGCCGGAATCTCCAATCACTTGGATAAGGTTATGGAAGACCGAAAGGAATTGGCTTTCCTCAAAGGCTTGGTGGAGGATCCAAAAATAGAGAGGTTATTGATTCCAGTTTGGAATAAGGTTGTTTCTTCACTTATCCCTTTCCAGATATTATGAATGCTACTATTTACTATGGCGATTTCTTTGTACACAGCATCCCTGGCTCGCTCAATTACTGCATCTTGGCCATTTAGTTGTCCACATACATCTTGTGCAATATTGGCAACATGAGCAGTGAGTGCTTTAGGTAGGTCATGGTCAAAGAATTTTGTTAATTTATTCAAAATGGTCTGTTGTTATTCAGTTAATCATGGGAGAGCAGTTTTGTCCTCTTTCTCATAAATGAATTTTGACAAGTTTTCAAACTTGGTATCTATTTACTCCTTTATATCTATTGAGAGCTTAGACGAAGAAGATGTGATTTTATCCAAGACTAAGCCACAATTGTTTGACGCTAGAGTGTTGGCTTGATTTGCAGTCCGTTGGCTAAAGAGATGCTTTCCTTGATCTCCTTCAGGATAGGATTCATTTGGGATAGGGATGCTTCTGCCATAGTTCCTAGAGAGGGAAAATCTTCCACTTTCTCTACAATCTTCTGTACTTTCCCTTTTATCTCCCCTAATTTATCCTTCAAGTCCAGAGTCTAGAATTCATCCAGGAGCAATTTTTCAACTATCTGTAAATGCCTGCAGATGTTTTAGAGACTCTACTTTACATACCCTTCCTCACTTTCTTCAAGAGTAGCTTCTTGGAGTAGTTTAAGCATGGTAGAGACTTTTGCTTGTTTGGTGTTGCCAGCTGGAATTTTTATAGGGCTTGCTGCTTAAAGAGGTTTGTCTCTGGATGAGCTGGAGGAGTCATCTCCGGATGATCCGAAAGTATCACTACTCTCCTCTTCTTCTTCCACATTATCTTCTCTAGACTTTTTGTCCCTTTGTTCTTCCAATCTTTCCTCCGCACTAGCCTCGCCCCTTAAGTCCACTTTAGAAGTGTGCTCGTGGGAACTCACACCAAGTTTCTCCTCCAGAATAATATTATCCTGGTTAGGCACTGGTTCCTTAGACACATTTTTAGAAGTTGTGTCTAAGTTGTCGTCATTGATAGCTGCTGTATCATTACCACCAGTAGTGCCAGTACAAACATTGAAAGAGACAACATTAGGGATTACCTCATTAATTGGTGATGGAATTTGAATGTTTGAGTCTTCATTTCTCACTTCACTTCCTTCCACTCAACACCCGGATGACAGGAAATATCCTCTGTCACCCCTTCAAGTGCCTTTTCAAGACTTTTAATAACTCACATAGGCATTTTGGAAATGTCCTCAACTCCCTCTATAATTGCCTTTATAGGACTTAATTCAGCTTGGGTTTCAGCTTCTTGAATTAGCAGGTTCTTCGGAAGAGGTTTAGTGATGGCTTCGAAATTGAAGGAGTATGATTCTGGAATTTTTGACCATTTAGCTAAGGCAATTAAGTCTATGAGAATTGGTGTAGTAGAGGATCCTCCGGGTCCCTTGATGGCTAGTTTGTTTGTCCGATAATTGTCTGTGATAGAGGCCATCATCTCTTCATATTAGGGATCCTCTGGAAGGATATCCTCATTAGCTTCGGACATAATTGTACCTTTTGAAGTTTTGGCCTTAGTTTAGCCAATTCTGCTTCTACCATCTATATCTGCCCGATCTCATTTATCACAATTTTAGTAGCTCTCTTGCTTTTCTCCTGGGCAGCCACTGCCTCATCAAATGTTGGCCCCTTTTTGAAGAATTTCATTTTTGGTTCTGGGGCTTCATCCCCTGTTTCCTCATCTTCCCCAAGGTCAGCTTGCATTTCCTCTAAGGTCCTTTTGGCCTTTCTTCTTGCGGCCTCTATTACCTTTGCCACAACTTGAGGCTGATCCTCTATTTCAATTCCAGGAGTAACAATGTTCCTCCCATTCTTAGCAGTTGCCTTAATTAACTTCCCCCTGGGCTTTAGTTTCTCAGATCTTTGCCTCATGAGGTTTGTAAGGGTTTGTTTATCGTCATTGGCTTCTTTTTGTTCCGAAACTATGAATACTTATTTCTAAGCCTTGGGACTTGTGGTTCTGGCCTTTTAGGGCACATGGGCATGCTCTATCGGAATAACGACCTTCCTTGCCTTATTCTTTTTCTCCTTCCTCTATCGTAGGGCCTTGGCCTCATCCTATTCTACATTAAATCTTAAATTCAAGAAGTTCTTCTGCAGAATTGCCTTTCCATTGCCCTGGAATCCGGTTAAATCTACCCCACTTGCTTGAAGGATTCGAGTGATTTGAGCACCATGGGAATTTTTGTGATGCTTCAGGAAGTGGATTATCAGGACTGGCATATTGATTTCTCTGCATTCTGCCTAGTGCTATAACACACAGTGCTAGAAGGAAGACACTATAGTTAATGAGCCCTTCTAAATTAGGACTAACTTTGCTAGCACATGCTGAAGGTATCTTGGTATTTAGGGCCAGTACATTGAGAATTTGTCCTAAAAATATCTCTTCGGAAGCCACATCTCTGGATCATACTTCACCCTAGTTTAATCTCCATCTATTCTCATCAAAACTCCACCATTCTTCATATTGAGTGACTGCTCAAAGAAGTCCGAAGTAATTGTAATCTCTTTTCCTTGAACCTTAGTTCGCAGAGCGTCAAATTTCTCATTGGCTCTCAGATTATTATAGAACTCCCAAAAAAAATCTAAGTACATTGGGTAGTTGATCTTGAGGAAGTCCTTCAAGAGCTAATCCTCAAGCAGTCTAGAGTAGGGATCAGTTTCAAAGAGGAAATTATGTCCTAGAAAATCAGTGGGGATAACAGAGTCAAAGGGTTTGGAGTCTATAGGGATGAAATCTTTGTCTTTCAGATTGGATTCTGAGAAGATGTTTTGGGTAGGAAGTATTATGGGTCCTTCTAGTGTCATGATTGCAGCCATTTGAAAGTTTGAATGAAAAGTTAGGGTTTTGGGTTTTTAAAATCGTAGAGTAACAGTACTTAGTTACTCGCATAGTGAAAAAGGGTGATTTTGAGGGCTTTATATAAGATTTTCAAAGTAAGGGTAGTCTGGTAATCCGGATGCCGATAATTTGGCTAGATTGATGACATGGCAATCGGAGTTTTAAGAGAGAGGTGAATTAAGTTTAATCAGAGAATGAGAATGGTTTATTTTGGAATTAAACTATCAAATTTACCGTGCGTGTAACCCCCAATAAATGCTTGAAATTCAAAAAGTGACAGTTACCTTTAAGCGCTTTTACTACCATGTGTCATTTTTGTCTGCTTACGTGGCAGTGTTTCTTCTGGAATAGATTTCTCTCCCATGCTTCTTCTCTTCTGGATTAATTTTTCTTGCTAAGGATCTGACTTGATTTCAAGTTATCTTCCGGATTAACTTTAAATTGGATTGGACATTCCAATTGACTCCCTTAGCTTCCTAAATTGATCTTTACTCAGTGGCTTAGTAAAGAAATCTGCTCTTTACTCATTGGTTGGAATGTATACCAATGCAACATCCTTCTTCATCACATGATCCCTGATGAAATGATGCCTTATGTTCACAAGTTTCATCCTGCTATGTAGTACTGGATTCTTTGACACATCAATTACACTTTTGTTGTCACACATAACATCCACACATCCGGATTGAACTCCATAATCTTCCAATTGCTGCTTGATCCAAAGGAGTTAAGCTACACAACTTCCAGCTGCCATATATTCTACTTCTGTGGTAGTTAAAGCAACTGAATTTTGCTTCTTGCTGTACCATGATACTAAGCAATCTCCAAGGAAATGGCAACCTCCGGATGTACTCTTTCTCTCAAGAGTGTCTCTGCTATAGTCTGCATCAGTGAACCCTTGGAGGGTAAAATCTCCATTACAGGGATACCAAAACCCAACTTTAGTGGTTCCTAGGAGGTATCTAAGAATCCTCTTTACTGCCTTGTGATGAGAATACTTAGGATTAGCTTGATACCATGCACAATAGCAAACTGTATAGTGTATGTCTATCCTGCTAGCTATTATAAAAGTGAACCAATCATCCCTCTATAGAGTTTTTGATCATCATTTTCTCCTTCATAATCCTTGGATATAACTGTATCTGATCCCATTGGAGTGGACATAGGCTTTCTCTTATCCATTTCAAACTTCTTTAAGATTTCCTAGGTATAATTTGACTTGTTAATGAAAATCCCATCCAGACTTTGCTTGATTTCTAGACCAAGGAAGAAATTTAATTCTCCCATCATGGACATCTCAAATTCTTCTGCATTTTGGAGCTGAATTACTCACACATCCTTTCATCAGTTACTCCAAATATGATATCATCCACATAAATTTGAACTAGAATAATATCATTTTTCTTCTTTTTGATGAAGAGTGTGGTATTTACCTTGCCTCTGATATAATTCTTGGATATAAGGAATGAGGTTTATCTTTCATACCAGGCTCTGGGTGCCTGCTTTAATCCACAAAGAGCCTTCTTCAGCCTGTACAGATTATCCGGATGCTTTAGGTCTTCAAATTCAGGTGGCTGCTTCACATAGACCTCTTTCGGAATGACTCTATATAGAAATGCGCTCTTTACATCCATTTGGAATAATGTGATTCCCATGCACATAGAATCTGGATCGCTTCTAGTCTTGCTACAGGGGCAAAGGTTTCTTCAAAGTCAATCCCTTCCTATTGATTGTAGCCTTGGGAAACCTATCTTGCTTTGTTCCTTACCATAATTCTGAATTCATCAAGCTTGTTCCAGAATACACATTTGGTACTAATGATTGACTTTCCCTTTTGATGGTGCCACTAGATCCCATACATCATTTCTGGTGAATTGATCTAGCTCTTCCTACATTACCATCATCCACCTTTCATCTACTTCAACATCTTGAAATTTCTTTAGCTCAATAAGAGAGATAAAAGTAGCATGGCTCATCATCCTATTGAGCTGGCCTCTGGTTCTTACTGGATTCTGAAAATCATCCAAAATATTATCAATGGAATGATCTCTGTGTATCTGGATCTCCCTTTGTTGGCCTTCATGTTGAACTAGGACTTGCTCCACTTTAGCTTTAACCACTTCTTCTTGGCCTTCGTTAAAGTCAATCTCTTGTGGATTAAGATTAACTTGTTGTATCTCTGGTTTAAAAGATATTCCTTCATCTTCCTCTTTGTACTTCTTGATATGTAATAAATCAGGAACTTCTGCTTCTTTCTTTTCTCTAGAGTTATCAACTTTTGGAGCTGTATCTTCTGGAGTGTAACTTTTTATGAGCGGATGACCTTTTCCCCGCCTGCAAGAGCCGCATGAGATACGCCGCATGAGGGGAAATAACAACTGGTGCTGTGAAGCGTGCCGGGGGATTGATCCTTATTTTAGGCGTAATGAAAGCACTAATGTTGAAGTTAGATTTAAGTCCAATTTAGGTGTTAAAGGATACTATATCAAAATCCCGTACTTAGAATAGAGTCGCCACCCAGTTCAGCTCAACTGGGAAATTTTGGTACGATTTTCCCACCAGGTGGTAGACCGTACCTTAAGTAGAGATTCTGAGTTCGGATGATGTTATCTATTTTTCATTAAGCCAAGTTAAAACATTTCATTCTTTCTTAATCGATTTAATCCATCCTATTTATTTATGTTTTCGGTTATTTTGTTGTTATCACGTTTATCAAGCATCGAATTATTACAGTTATCCAAAAGTAAATGCAGAAATTGAAATTATTATAGGGCTTTGAAATCCTATACATTCTCTATAGGATAAAATAAAATACCCGAAGGCCTAACATCCATCTAACCTAAATATACCTGCACAAAGCAGTTAGCACAGATATGGCACATTGTGCGAGACATCATGAATCATGTATAGTTAGCAAACCAAACAAGACCTGAGTTAGCGTTAACATGGCATATACATTTATATCATTATGAAGCCCGGTTGGATAGCTAAAATGAGATTTGAACGGCATTTGAGGAAAAACCAAATTTTAGACTCGATTATTATTTTATCCGGATTATTAGTGAAAATGTCACATGGTATGGGGTGGGGTCTATTTTCAGAAGGTTTTTGACCTCCATCGTTGCATTGTGTATCCTAGCTTTGGAAAATAAACTAGGTCGGGAATGAAATAAAATAGCTATCCATAAGGTCATGCCGCCGATGTCATGGCTGATGCTGCCGGCGACATCAATGATGTCGCTAGAGGCATCAGTCTGTAGGCAGGTTGCATGGCTTTCTGAGTACCATAAAGAAAGGGTCCTACAAGAAAGTGAGGCCTTTGGGGAATGTGATGTCACTAACAGTATCAGTGATGTCTCTAGTGACATGAGTGATACCGCCAACGACATCACATGTCTCCAGCCACTTCAATTTCTTACAGCAGCAATGGGTAACGGTCGAAAAATGACCGAAAGCCTGAAAAGAACACAAATCAACAAGAATCAGCACACACCAGCAATATTAATGCCAAAGAGCTTTAAGACTCAGGATTTTTACCCCAGGGCCATGAATCCACCTATTCGTGAATTAAGGAACACCTCCAAGGAGCTTGTAATGATGATTTGGTAGTAGATTGGGTACTTAATTTTCTAAGTTCCTATTTAGATTGATTTTAACCTAATGTCTCTGATTTTAAACTCACAATTAGAGAGTTCAAAGAAAAAAAACCACGAAAAATGGATTCAAATCCTTTTTCCTACCTTTTCTAATTCTTATCTCACTAGAACTAGTTTCTCACTCTAGAATTCTGTAAGTTCAAATTTCAGATTAATCTCATGTTTTTCTTTTTTTTCCCTCCCTTTGTTTTGAAACCTAAGATGTGTTTTTATAGGCAAATTGGGGTGGTCTTCAAGACCTTTCAGCCATTTTCACCGAAATGGCAAAAAAGAGACTGTCCCAAGGAGGAAGAAGAAAGCTGTCTGTAGAGCCCGATTTGGCCATGCCGCCGGCGATATGGATGATACCGCCGGAGGCATGGGGTGATGCCGCTGGCGGCATTAGCTTTTAAAAAGCTGATGCTGGCGGGCCCACAAGACTGAAAAGCTGCCAAACACGGGTCAAAGGTGTCAAAGTGGGATTTTTGAATTTTAATGATATTTTAATTGGTATTTAGAGATTTATTTTAGTTTGGGTGTAAATCATCGGTTCAAGCTCCTACCGGACGCGTTATCGGCCAGGCCAAACTAGATTCTACCAAGTATAAAGTTCGCAAGGAACATTATATTGGTAATAAAAATTCTAAAGAGAACTTTTATTTTGAGGCATTAAAATCGGGTACACGTCATCATCGTCTCGTGAGAGGGACTGCAAAATCCTGTGCTCACACTTTTCTTACCTGCAGGGTTAGTCTCATCGAAATCTACATGTATTGACTCCACCACAGTTTGGGTTCATTTATTGAAGACTTTGTAAGCCTTACATTTTGTGTTGAGTAGCCAAGGAAAATTGCTTCATCAGATTTAGGATCAAATTTTCCTAGTTGCTCTCTATCATTAAGGATGTAGCATTTACATCCAAATTCTTTGAAATACCCAATTTTAGGTTTTCTTCCCTTCCAGATTTCATATGGTGTCATTTCTATAGTGTTTCTAATAAGAGCTCTTTTTAGAATATAACATCCTATATTCACAGCCTCTCGCCAGAAATATTTTGGCAAACAATTTTCACTTAGCATTGTTCTAGCCATCTCAACTATGGTCCTATTCTTTCTCTCAACAAATCCATTCTGTTGAGAAGTGTGAGGGGCAGAGAAGTTATGCTCAATGCCCTTGGAGTCACAAAATTTAGCAAACTGCCTATTTTTGAACTCTCCACCATTATCTCTCCGGATGTGTGCAATGCTTATGCCCTGTTCTACTTTTATCCGGATGAATGTCTTTGAGAATTGGTCAAAGTCCTTATCTTTGCTTGCTAGCATGAGCACCTAGGTATATTGAGAATAATCATCCACAATGACTATGGTGTATTCTCTTCTCCCTAAACTCAATGGTTTGATTGGACCAAAGATTGATATGCAAGAGCTCAAGTACTCTTTTAGAAGGAATGTAGGATATGGAAGGGAAACTTTTCTTATGTGTTTACCTAATTGACATGCAGTGCATAGATGATCCTTATCAAAAGCGACCTTAGGCAGAACCACTACCAATTCCTTTTTGGCTAGTTTGGACAAGAGGTTCATGTTAACATGTCCCAACCTCCAGTGCCATAGCCATGATTCTTCTTCTTTAGACACCAAGCATATATTATTTTTCTCATTTTTAATGTTCACAGTATAGACATTATTTACTCTAGGTGCATAAAGAATGAGTTGGTTGGACTTACTATCATAGATTGAGCAGCCTCCGGAATCAAATGTGACTTTTCTTCCTTTGTCACAAAGTTGGGCCACACTTAAGTTCAATTTTAGTCCATCAACCAGTGAGACATCTTCTATCTTTAACTCAAATCTAATGGTTTCATGACTAATGATCTATCCTTTTGATTGTCTCCAAAGCTTACTTTGCCTCCCTTCTTCCGGGTCAATGTGATGAAGGCCTTCTCATCACCAGTCATGTGCCTTGAACATCCACTATCAATATACCAGATATGTTGATCTACTATGGATATAAGGCATACCTGCAAAACAGATCAAGTGGGTTTGGGTATCCAATCAAATTTGGGTCCTCTCGGGTTAATAACCATCTCAGGCCAAGGATTATCATCATAATAAACATTTTTTAATCTACATAATTTGGTAACATAATTGTTTTTTCCACAAAACCTGCACACTTTAATGGATCTATTCTATTCCTCCTTCTTTTTGATCTTTTCAAGATCTTCCTTCCTATAGTTCCCTCTATATCCAGCTTACACTGGTGGATGGTCCGCTATGTATCCGGAAGCTAGTTGGAGGTCCAATTTCTGCTGCATAATTTCTTCTTTGTTTGGCAGGTTATTGGTTGTAAGCCACCTTAGCCTTTCCCTTTTGAGCAGTAGTAAATCTTTTGGCTTGTGGTTGCCTACTAGCCTCCTTCATCTTTTAATTAAGGGCCTTTTAGGATCTGTTTTGATCAGGAAGATGATGATCTCTTCTTGGAGCTTTTGGGATAATCATCCTCATGCTCAAAACAGATTCCAAAAGACCCCTAATCAAAGGATGAAGGAAGTTAGCAGGCAACCACAAGCCCAAAAATATAGTGTTGCTCAATAGGGAAAGGCTAAGGTGGCTTTCAACCAATAGCCTATCAAATAGAGAAGAAATTGTGGAGCAGAAGTTGCACCTCCAACCAATTTCTGGTTTCACACCGGACCATCCACCAGTATGCAAAAGGCTGGATATAAAGGGAACTATAGGAAGGAAGATCTGGAGAAGATCAATAAGAAGCAAAAGTAGAACAGACCCATTTTAGGGTGCCGGTTTTGTGGGAAAAACAATCATATTACTAAATCATGTAGATTAAAAAATGGTTATTATGATGTTTACCCTTAGCTTGAGATGGTTATTAACCCGAGAGGACCCAGATCTGATTGGGTACCCAAACCCACTTGATCTGTCTTGCAGGTATGTTTTAGATCCTCAATTGATTAACACACTTGGTACATTGATAGTGGATGCTCAAGGCACATGATAGGTGATGAGAAGGCCTTCATCACATTGACCCGAAAGAAGGGAGGCAAAGTAAGCTTTGGAGACAATCAAAAGGGACAGATCATTGGTCTTGGAACCATTGGATTTGAGTTAAAGATAGAATTTGTCTCATTGGTTGTTGGACTAAAATTCAACTTGTTAAGTGTGGCCCAACTCTATGACAAAGGAAGAAAAGTCACATTTGATTCCGGAGGCTGCTCAATCTATGATAGTAAGTCCAACCAACTCATTCTTTATGCAGCTAGAGTAAATAATGTCTATTCTATAAACATAAAAAATGATACAAAGAATATCTGCTTGGTGTCTAAAGAAGAAGAATCATGGCTATGGCACCAGAGGTTAGGACATGTCAGCATGAACCTCCTATCTAAACTAGCCAAAAAGGAATTAGTAGTGGGTTTGCCTAAGGTTGCTTTTGATAAATATCATCTATACACTGCATGTTAATTAAGTAAACAACATAAGAAAAGTTTCCCTTCTATCCCATACATTCCTTCTAAAAGAGTACTTGAGCTCTTGTATATTGATCTCTTTGGTCTAATCAAACCATTGAGTTTAGGTAGAAGAGAATGCACCATGGTCATTGTGGATGATTATTCTCGATATACCTGGGTTCTCCTGCTAGCAAGCAAGGATGAAGCCTTTAACCAATTCTCTAAAACATTCATTCGGATAGAAGTAGAACATGGCATAAGCATTGCACGCATCCAGAGTGATAATGGCAGAGAATTAAAAAATAAGCATTTTGCTGACTTTTGTGACTCCGATGGCATTGAACATAACTTCTTTGCCCCTCACACTCCTCAACAGAATGGAGTTGTTGAGAGAAAGAACAAGACCATAGTTGAGATGGCTAGAACAATGCTCAATCAAAATTATTTGCCAAAATACTTATGGGGAGAGGCTGTGAATACAGTATGTTATATTCTAAATAGAGCTCTAATTAGAAAACACATAGAAATGACCCCATATGAAATTTGGAAGGTAAGATTCAGACACACAGATCATTCCATTGAAAATATTCTGGATGATGTTTAGAATCCAGTAAGAACCAGAGGTCAGGTCAACAGGATGATGAGTCAGGCTGCTTTCGTCTCTCTCATAGAGCCAAAGAAATTTCAAGATGCCAAAGGAGATGAAAGTTGGATGATGTCAATGCAAGAAGAGCTAGATCAATTCACTAGGAATGATGTATGGGATCTAATACCACCTCTTCATGGAAAATCAATAATTGGCACCAAACGAGTTTTTCAGAACAAGCTAGACGAATCTGGAGTAGTGGTGAGAAACAAAGCAAGATTGGTAGCCCAAAGCTATAATTAACAATAAGGGATTCAATATAAAGAAACTTTTACACCTGTAGCAAGGTTGGAAGCAATCCAGATTCTATGTGCTTTTGCATCATTCATGGGGTTCACACTATACCAAATAGATGTCAAAAGTGCATTTCTAAATGGTGCTATCCAAGAGGAAGTCTATGTTAACCAACCACCCAGATTTGAAGACCCAAAGCATCCGGATCATGTCTACAAGCTGAAGAAGGCTCTCTATAGATTAAAGCAAGCACCTAGAGCTTGGTATGAAAGATTAACCTTATTTCTTATATCCAAAGGTTATATCAGAGGCAAAGCAGACACCACACTATTCATCAAAAAGAAGAAAAATGATATTATTCTAGTCAAAATTTATGTGGATGGTATCATATTTGGAGCAAATGATGAAAGGATGTGTGGAGAATTTAGCTCTCAAATGCAGAAAGAATATGAGATGTCCATGATGAGAGAGCTTAATTTCTTCCTTGGTCTACAAATCAAGAAAAGTCTGGATGGGATTTTTATTAACCAGTCAAAGTACACCAAGGAAATCTTGAAGAAGTTTGAAATGGACAAGAGCAAGCCCATGTCCACTCCAATAGGATCAGATACTATCCTATCCAAGGATGGTGAAGGAGAGGATGTTGATCAAAAGCTCTATAGAGGGATGATTGGCTCACTACTATACTTGACTACTAGCAGACCTGACATACATTATGTAGTTTGTTACTGTGCAAGATATTAAGCCAATCCTCAGGATTTTCATCTCAAGGAAGTAAAAAGAATCCTTAGATACCTCCTAAGAACCACTGAAGTTGGGTTATAGTATCCTAGTAATGGAGATTTCACACTCCAAGGGTTCGCTGATGCAGACTATGGCAGGGATACTCTTAAGAGAAAGAGTACATCCTGAGGTTGCCATTCCCTTGGAGATTGCTTAGTATCATGGTATATCAAGAAGTAAAATTTATTTGGTTTATCTACTATATAAGTAGAATATATGCAGCTGGAAGTTGTGTAGCTCAACTCCTATGGATCAAGCAATAACTAGAAGATTATGGAGTTCAATCCGGATGTGTTAATGTTATGTGTGACAACAAGAGTGCTATGGATGTCTCAAAGAATCTAGTACTCCATAGCCAGATGAAGCATGTCAATATAAGGCATCATTTCATTAAAGATCATATAATGAAGAAGGATGTTGCATTGGTACACATTTTGACCAATGTGCAAAAAGCAGACATCTTTTCCAAGCCATTAAGTAAAGATCAATTTGGGAAGCTAAGGGAATCAATTGGTATGTCAAATCCAATTTGAAGCTAATTCTGAAGATAGTCCAAGATTAATCTGGATCGTTGGCAAGATAGCCTAGTCTGGAAAAGAAGAGCTATTAAAGATAAATTTATTCTAGAAGAGAGTATGCCATGCCAGCAGATAAGAAGGATAAATGGCAGTAAAAGCACATAAAGGCAACAGTTACTTTTTGAATTTCAAACGTCTATTGGCTATTATACGCGCGGTAAATTTGACAGTTTAATTTTTAAATAAACCATTCCCATTCTCTGATTAAACTAAATTTACCTCTCTCTTAAAAATCCGGTTGCCAGGTCATCAATCCAGCCAAACTACCAGTGTCCAGGTTACCAAACTACCCTCACTGTGAAAATTCTATATAAACCCCTCAAATTCACTCTTCTTCCTCAAGCTAGCAACTACTCTACTGTTACTCTGCAAAAATCGAAACCTAAACCCTAATTCTTTCAATCCGCTCTTTAAAATGGTAGCAATCATGACTGAATCTGATCTGAAAGACAAACACTTCATCCCCATAGACTACAAACCTTATGATTCAGTTATCCCCATAGATTTTCTAGGGGATAATTTTCTCTTGGAAACTTACCCCTATTCCCGGCTTTTTAAGGATCAGCACCTCACAAATTTCTTGAAAATAAATTGTCCAACCTACCCAAATTTGATTCGGGAATTCTATGGCATTTTAAGAGCCAATAAGAAATTTAATGCCCTAAGAACTAAGGGTCAAGGCAAGGAAATTACTTTAACCCCGGACTTCTTCAAAAATTTCCTAAGTATGAAGAATAGCAGAGTTTTAATGAGAGTGGATGGAGATGAAGCTAAATGAACTATGATTCAGAGATGTGGCTTCCGGAACAGTATTTTGGGATAAATTTTCAACATACTGGCCTCAAATCCCAAGATACCTTCAACATGTGCTAGCAAATTTAGTCCTAATCCGGAAGGGCTCACTAACTACAGTGTCTTCCTTCCAGCACTGTTTGTTAGAGCACTGGGCAGAAACTAGAGAGGTCAACATGCATGTGCTTCTGATTCATTACATCAAGCATCATAGGAATTCCCATGGGGCTCTCATCATTGGGATTTTCCAACTAAATCATATTAATTTGACTGGATTTCAAGGTGTCAGTGGAAAGCCCATTGTGTAGAGGAACTTCCTAAACCTGAGATTCAATGAAACCTGGGATGAAGATAAAGCCAAGAGGCTAAGAGAAGAAAAGAAAAACAAGACCCAGAAAGCTACAAATCCGGAAGCAAGTGGTCCGATACCCAAAAAGGCCAGAACAACCACACCTAAGGCAAAGAAAGAATTGGCTCTGGCTCCAGTGGATGAAGAGGAGAATGAAGATACTCAGACAATCACCCAACAGCTTAACAAATTTCCAGAAAAGCCAAAACTAAGGGGGAGGTTGATTAAGACAACTGATTTATTGAAAAGATTGATATGTGATCCGGAAGCAAAGGAATCCATTACAGTAGTTACTGCTGTAATAAGAAAGGGCTATCAGAAAGGCCAGAAAAGAAAAGCATCAGAATTGCAGAAGGGGGGAAATGGGTCTGATTTTGATGAAGTAGTTAAGGCTCAAAAACATAAAAAGAAAATAGCCAAAAAGCCAACTGATATAGTTATCGATGAGGAGGCCACAAAGAGGGTGGTTGTAGAGGAGTTGGCTAAGGCCAAAAGTTCGAAAGGCAAGAATGTTCCACGATCTAATAAGGATATCCTTCCGGAGGATCCTCAGTACAAAGAGATGATGGCTTCTCTAGCAGAGAAGGACCTAGAGGATCCTCAGCTACACTAATCCTCATAGATCAAGATGCCTCGACTGAGGTCTTAAAGATTCTAGAATCCTTATCATTCAATTTCTTAGCCATCACAGAGCCTCTTTTGAAAAATTTGCTAAATCCAAAAGCTGGAAATCAAGCAAAAATAAGTCTTGTAAAGGCAATAGTAGAGGGCATTAAGGACATTACCAATGCACCTGGGGAAGGTATAATAAGTCCTAAAAAGGTACTTGGAGGGATGATTGAGGATACTTCCAGTCATCCAGGGGTTGAACTGGGAGCACATGAAGAGACAATCATCCTATCCTAAGCACAACTTAGTGAGGCACTTCCTATCATAGCTACTTTAAATATAAACGCGGATATTACTGCTGGTGATGACACAACAATTGAGACAAGGGACAACTTGGATACACATGCTCCAAATGTATCCAAGGAAGGTGAGCCCAACCCTAATAATATCACTTCAGAGGAGGGACAAGGTCTGAGATCCGAAGAGCACACTTCTAAAGCGGACTCTAAGGGCAAGGCGTGTCAGGGGTAAAGGTTGGAAGAGAGGAGAGAAGAACAAGATCAGTCCCATTCTAAGAAGAGTAATAATAAAGCTGATAATGAACCCTCCGGAAGTAGCTCTAGTTCTAGAGATGAATCCTCTAGCTCCCCAGAAGAAGAATTTCCTCTAAAAGTTAGCCCCATGAGAGTGCCTGCAAACAACACAATAAAAGCCAAAGTTTCAACATCACTTCATCTACTAAAAAGAGGCTACTCAAGAGGAGAATGAAGAAGGGTACATCAAGTAGAGCCTCTAGACAATCTGCACTCATTTGAGAGGAGTTGAAGTAGAAATGCTTAGATAAGCTTTTGGTCTGGATGTAAAGAAAGAGTTGGGTGAAATCAAGTTGTCACTAAAGCACATAGAAGAAAAGGTCTTGGATTTCCCCACTCCAGGCGCTATTATAGAGGCTTCTCTCTCCTTAATCAAACCAACATTAAATGAGCTTAAAGAAAATGGTTCCATAGCTAACCAGACCGCTGATCAAGCCAATACCCTGGCTTCAAACAACTATAGAACAGTACTTGATAAAATCACCTCCTCCTCTTCTGAGCTCTCAAAAGACATTAAAGCCTATCTAGATACCAAGTTCAAAATTTGTCAAAATTCATGGCTGAGAAGGACCTCAAGCCTACTATCTCAGATCCGGGGCATTGACTAGGAAGTCACCCAGGAAATACTGGTACATTTCATTGAGAAGACAATGCCAAAATCTAAAATAAAATCTTAGATTATATAGGTGATGAACTGTATAGCCATCTATCCGGATTAGAGAAGCAAATAAATGATTGGAAGGCATCCATCACAAAAGAACTCTCTCTTCAAACAGAATCCGTTCATAATATCCGGAAAAGGATTAGTGAAGAAATCACCCTACTCCAAATTGGAATGAACAATCTCTCCTTATCCGAATCATCCTCTAGTCCATCCATTCTGGAGAGCCAACTCCTTCCTGTCTTCTATAACCTAATCCAGACAATTGGTGATTCGGCTTCTTAAGGCAAAAGGGCATAACAACTCTACTTAAGGTACTCTTCCCTTACTTTGACAAAAGAGATCAGGAATTTATTCTGAGAGTTCATCCTTCCATCAAACAATCCTACGATCTACTGAAGAAGACAATAAGGCCCTTTTACTTGACTCCGTCCACCGTCAACCATATCATTGCCGAGAGGACCAAAGGTAACATAGACTACTCCATATACTCAATAGCATGGCAAGAGGCCTAGGATAATAGAACCTACATGGTAATCGATCGCAAAAATGAAAACAAAAAGGGGGAGGTATGTCTAATGAGTTAACAGGAATCGGAAGCTGGATCAAGAAAGGGCAAGGAGAAAGAGGGAGAACCATCCGGAGGGAATAAGAATTAGACTAGCTATAACTTCTAAAATTTTGTAATAGCTAGATTCACTATAATATATTTCTATAATTTGTGATCTGAACTTCATTGACGTTAACTCTTGTTAACAGCAGAAGTATATATAGTGAAACAATCTAATTCTCAAATAAAAAATTGCTTCTAAAGTACAATCTGTAATTCTACTAAAACAAACTTAGAAGCTAGAATTGAAAAATATTGGGGGAGTTAGGATGCTAGAATTATGGGGGAAGTATTTGTAAATGAATAAGTATCATAAATCATACTTAGATCATAAACTCCCTATGCTTAGTTGACTTAGTTTTTGTTTCCATCAAATGGGGGAGATTATTGGGAAACAATGATTCGGATAACACATTAAACTAAACATTCCATATTAGGTTTGAAAGAAATAAAAACTTAAACTATGTAAAACTCCAAAATCCAAATGGAAACATCCGGACAAAGATCAAGCTTTAAGGTTATCCATTGAAGACATCAAGTACCTAAGCTCACTGGAATCATTAGGATAAAGCTTGGAAAGTAAATAAGCTTTAATACCTCAAGAATAGCATCCAGAAGACCTGATTGCCCTATCTCTGGAAGAAGACAGATCCGGAGAATATGAGTCTAAAGACATCAAGAAGACTCATACTTAAAGGCAATGGGAAAAGTTTCAAGGATAGCTTTTCCCTCCACCATTTTATCTAGAAAGTCAAAGATCATTTCCCCATGACAAAGACAAAATGACAGCTTGCATTTTTAAGAAAAAGGTTAAAAGGACTGACACCGAACTAGAAAAGCTAACAACCTTTTTCACCTGGACCAATAAGGAGGCGCATGGAGCTCACACCAAAAAGCTAATGGTGTAAAAGTTGGTGCATCATAAAAAGTCAAGTAAAACGATCACTGATAATTTTTTAGCATCAATCCCTAGGATTTAAATGGGTCAAATTACAATTTAACGGATTGATCAATGGCTCCAAAAGCGCCACCTGTAACCTGATCAAGGGTGAAGATTTATTACAAGTTCAACAACCTATAATGGCTACATTTATGATGGAAGCCTATAAAAGGGTAGCTTCACCAAATAAGAAGGTTGGCTATTTGATTGACAAAAGCAAGTAACAAAGCACAAGCATTCAATCAATTTATAATCCCTCCAAGAATCAATTAATTCCAAATCTGTTGTAAGGATTCCTAAGTGAGTTAAGAACTTAAGGAAATCCAAAACCAAAACCTTTGTGAAAACAAGAGTGTAAGGATCTCCAACTTAGGTGAGTTGTGAGATTGGGATAAAACTTAAAGTTGGTGCTTTGAGTGGGAACTCCCTATAGGACTTAGCTTAGATTTGGGGTAGAAGTCTAAGTGGTATATCCTACTAAAGACTAAAGGACTCAGATAGGAGTTGGTGCTTCTAGTGGTGTATCCTACATCCGAAAGGGGTTACCATTTGGAGACAATTTGTAAGGCTTGATTCCTACCAGTTGGAAAGAAATCCACTAGTGGAAAAGCTCGGAGGAAGGAAACTCCACGGACTTGAGTAAGCGGGGCCAAACTAGGACAAAATCCTTTGTGTTTGATTTCTTTATCCATTTATTTATTACATTATATTATCATAACTACATCATCCAGATCATAATCAAACACACTACACTAAGACTTTTTAAAGTCTGTATATTCTACGAAAAAGGGTCATTCACCCCCCTCTGACCTTATAAAGACCCTCACAGGGACCAACAGAATCCATCACTTCGGATATATTAAGGAGTTATATCTAGCCGCTTGTTAAAGTGATGATTGATATAAACCTCTGATCAGAGTATGTGTTTGATAGAAATAGTTTCTAGTCAAACACACTATGGTAAAAGGCAATATACTTCGATAGCAACTTAATAACTGGGATAGCTTGGAACAACCTTACTATTAGTGGGTTAACACTTTAACCAAACCCTAACCAGATGGTACTAATATTAAAGAATGGAAGGAGTTCATCGCATTGGACAACTATTTTATTAACCGAGATTAAGTAATAAGTATAAATGACATTTCGAGTAATGGGGGATGGTAGACCCTTGCTAGAGGCATAATACAGTGGTTTAAGGTAATCAAATTCTATTCACGGTCTAGGAGCTTGAGCCAATGGTTCCATTTAGATCAAGGGTTGGTAAGCCTTAACAGCTCAATATTTTGGGATCCTATAAGGTCACACGTTTTAGACCTTCATTGGACTAAGTAAAGAACTAATAGATTTATTCTATTATGAAAATATAATATGTTAATGATTAGATTATTATTTAATTGGTTAAAGATGATTAGATCATTTTGGACAAACAAAGGAATTTATTTTTGACCGGTAACTAATTTATTGCGGTCAAAAAATAAATATTTATTTGAATGGGATTAAAAGCAAATTTTTCCTTGGTGAGTTGAATTGAATTGGGAGTACAAAATATATTTTGTACAGGCTAAGGTGCGCAAAAGTGCATCGAAAGGTGTGCGAGCACTGCTGGACAACAACCCATGAAAATGGGCTGCACATTCGCAACCTATAAGGGCGCACCGTGAGATGGGCTCGCGATATGGGCCGCGAGTTTACCTTGCAGCAAACGCTCAGCATGCAAAGCACGCTGTGTGGGCGGGCTGTGCCCACCTATCATGGTTACCCGTAGGCATAACCCGCGTGGGATGTTCACTTTTACACATCCTACACTGGTTTTGGGGGAGCATTTTTGCTCCCCCAAGCCTATATGCAGGCTTCACTACTCCCCCTTTCAAATTGCACCAAGTTTGAATAGTGATTCCTACAATAAAGGTTATTTGAACAAGTTCTATTTTGAGGAGCTTGATTTTATTCGAGCACCTCTAGTTTATATTTTCGGGTGGGGCTTCTAGAGTGGTCTAGCAACTACTCGAGGCTCCTTAGCTCTTCCTCTCGAGGAGGTTTTGGTTGGTGGGGTTTGTGTGGATGCTCATAGAGGCTATCCTATGCTTGGAGGCTTGTATAAGGAGGTTCTGCTAAAGCACGCTTCAATTGGTAAGTTTTCTTTCTTTCTCTTTTAATTATTAGGTCATTTCCTTAAGCCTTTTTAGACTTAATAATTATACTTAGGTTATTTTGCATGCTTAATTTATTTTATGCTTAGGTTATAGGTTAGAGTTATAAGATGCTTAGGTTATAGCTTAGAGCTGTAACATGCTTAGGTTATAGCTAGAGTTATAACATGCTTAGTATAAAATATATGTGGTAGAATGTAATTTAGAATTATGGTATGCCTAGCCCTTTGCATGCTAACCTAGGTAGAGAATTATTTAGTTAAGGCTTTATTTAATTTATATGCATCTAATAGGAGTTCCTAGGGACAGGGACAAAATTTTGAATTTACGTCATGTCCGTTATGCATGTTCAATCTGACTGTCATTTCCCAATAATGGTATCAGAGCCTGCCTATTTAGTGTATAATTAAGTTAGAAATGAACTGAATATTATTTTTTATATGAAATGATTATTGTTTATTTAATTGTTTGGAACAATGTATATAAACTTGTGCTTTTCATTTCAAGGTTAGAAAATATTTGTGAATAATTTTGAATAAGCCTGCTCAACTTACCCAAATTATATAAGTTTCAATAATTTATTTAAATTACATGGGTTACAGATACTTTTAATTTACATGAATTGAAAGAATAAAATTTATTAGTCCAAGAGAATCCATTGGTCTTTGAGTTTGTACCCGTATTTATTCTGGCTAAGGATTGGACTTGGTGTCTACTCCTCACAGGGCACCTCTCCTACCTGGGAACCGATATTAGTGCAGCTTGAATTGACCAATCGGGGATTAAATATGGACTAATTTATTTCTAGTATATAAGATGGTGTTTTTATATGTTTCTATAATAAAGTAAAATCTCAATTTATTGAATAAAAGCTTAAAGAAAATGCAATATAAATATAACAAATAAAAATGTTAATTATTTTGCATATAATCTAGGTTGATGGGATAATTACAATAAAGAGCTTGAACCCACCAAAGGTTGGACCTTACAAATTAATTCTAAAATTTCCTGAATTAATATAAGTTATTATAAATATGTCTATGTGATAAAATCCTAGATTGGGTCAGACATTTAATACCAATAAAATCCCAAAGTAAATATATTAAGATAATTTGTAGTCTTCCTTACTCAAATTTATAATACGGTCTCTTTGGACTATCAAAGTGTTGCGCAAAGCATTCCTTCTAGTCGACATTGATTGGTTATAAAGTTTGGGATAGGGTCTACCTTAACAGAATTGGGGTAGTCCACCATAAAATTGGGGGCTAGGCCCAGATCTGAGACATATTCAAGGAGATGCTAATTTAAGAGAACACGTCCCTTGGGATTAGGGAACTTGAATGTATTAGCAATTACATACGATGTAAATGGAATGAGATTCCAACTATAACTTACTATTGTGACTTGACTCATAAAATTGGGGATCATAATAGACTAGTTATAAATGCTTCCTACTAGGAAATTTAGCTGGGCTAAAATTCCCAAATTCAATAGAATGGACTATTGTAAATTTTGAAGAAAATAGTAGGACAAATGTGTTTAATTAAAAGTCCTTAAATTAAATACATGTACTTAAACTAATATCTATATTCTTTTTCCTTTCTTATATCTTAGGTTGAATATGAAGTCCATTTTAAAAATTCATCTTAAATACATCCAAGTTTTAACAGCAATTAACTACCAAGAATGGATCAAGGATGTAAGGGACACCCTTAAGGATTACGAATTGGCATATGTTCTTGAAAATCCATTAACAAAAATTCCTAGCACTGATGCACTGGCTGTAATTAAGCAAGCATGGTTGAAATATCTAAAGGATTCGGTTTATGTGTCACACTTGTTATTAGATACAATGAATCTTGTGATAAGTTCATAGTGCGATCACATGAGTCTAGAAATCATGTTGATCCATTTGAAGGGTTTGCCTATAAAGGCAAGGTATGAAAGGTTCAAGTTGACTAATGAAATTTCCAACTCTAAGATGAAGGAAGGGACAAGTGTTGTAGCACACATCAACAAGATTAGAGATTTCATGATGAAATTGGAATCACTGGGATCTGCAGTCAGTCAATCCTTGGGAATGGATATCCTATTGGATTCTTTACCTATCAGTTATGCTGATTTTGTAAAGGAACATTGCTTTAAAGTTCATGACTGTACATTCCCAAAATTGATTGATGCATTTAGAAAATTCGATGCTAAAAGCAAAGAATTTTTGAGTACGTCTACAAACAAATATTCTCCAAAAAATGGCCCGGAGAATACTATCACCGAAGGAGTAGTTAAAGGATTTAAAAGGAAGAAAGAAAAGAAGACATCTAAGTATGTCTACTCCTAGTGTGGGAAACCGAGACATTGGAAGAAGGATTGCAAAGCTCCTGCTTCTGAGCATCTAAAGAAGAAGCCTGCAGAGGCATCTACTTCAGGTATGTTTGTAATTGAAAACTTTGCTACTTTTCCTCGTGAATCCACTTGGATATTAGATACTGGTTGTGGTTCTAATATTTGTACTTCTATGTAGGGACTAAGGAACAGTAGAAGACTTGCAAAAGGGGAGATGGACCTGCGTGTGGGAAATGGAGCCAGAGTTGTTACATTAGCCGTAGGAAGCTTTAATCTTATTTTGCCAAGTGGATTTGTTTTAGTTTTGAATAATTGTTACTACATTTTGAGTGTTACTAAGAATATTGTGTCTGGTGCGTGTTTAGCAGCAGAAGTATTTAAAATTTTATTTTCGAATAATAATTGTCATATTCGTTTGAATAATGTTCTTTATGGTTATGGGATGTTGAATCGTGACATTTATGTTCTTGATACTAAAACAGAAGTTTTTAATATAAAGTAAAGAAAGATAAATTAGATAAAGAGAATTGCTTCTACTTATGGCATTGTCGTTTAGGCTACATAAACAAAGATCGCTTAACTAAGTTACATAAGCGTGGAGACTTGGGCCCAATAGGCTTGGAGTCTTATGGTGATTACGAACCTTGTTTAAGAGGAAAAATGACAAAGTTACCCTTTCAAGGAAAGGGTGAACGGGCCACGAGTACATTGGAACTTATACATACTGATGTATGTGGTCCAATGAGTGTTCAGGCACTAGGAGGATACTCGTGCTTCATAACCTTTATTGATGATTATTCGCGATACGGTTATTTATACTTAATGAAGCATAAGTCTGAAAGTTTTGAAAAGTTCAAACTATTCAAAGCTGAAGTAGAGAAATAGCTTGCTCAGGAGTTTCAGGATTATCTAAAGGAAAATGGGATAGTTCTAGTGGACCCCTTCTTATACGCTCCAACTTAATGGAGTGTTAGAAAGGAGGAATCAAACTTTATTAGATATGGTTCGGTCCAAGATGAGCCATGCAAATCTCAGTAAATCCTTTTGGGGATATGCACTATCGAGTGCAGTTTATGTATTAAACAGAGTGCCCTCTAAATTAGTTGATTTCACACCTTACGAGATGGTGTAATAAAAAGCCATCTCTAAGTCACTTAAGAGAATGGGGTTGTCCTGCTATGGTAAAAAGGATAGCGTCAGATAAGGTAAATGACAAATCTGACAAGTGTCTGCTCATTGTATATCCAAAGGAAACTATTGGATATCTATTTTACCAACCTAAAGCATAGAAGTTATTTGTGTCATTGAATGCTCACTTTTCTAAAAAGGAACACTTACTTGCAAAAGTCAGTGGGACCAGTATTGAACTGGAACTTCCAGAGGAAGAAATAGACAATCAATCGATTGACCCAGTTCTAGATGCACAAGAAAGTGTGACCCAAGAACAGCCTGTCGAAACACAATCATTGTAAAGATTAGGTCATGTTCATAGGGGTCTCGATAGATATGGTTTTATCATCACTGATGATAAAGAAGTATATCTCATAGAGGATGACGAACTAAGGACATATGATGAGGCAATGAAAAGCTCAGATTCGGATAAATGGCTAAAAGCCATGAAATCAGAAATGGATTCCATGTATGAGAACCAAGTTTGGAATTTGGTTGATACACCGCAAGAGGTTAGATCGATTGGGTGCAAGTGGGTCTTCAAGAAGAAGACTGGCATGGATTGTAATGTAATTACCTATAAAGTAAGGTTGGTTGTGAAAGGTTATACTCAACGTGAAGGTATCGACTATGATGAAACTTTCTCACTGGAACCCATACTTAAATCCATAAGGATACTCCTCGCAATTGCTGCTCATTACGATTATGAGATCTGGTAGATAGATGTTAAAACAGCATTCCTAGATAGGGATTTAGATCGGGATATGTATATGACCTAACCTGAGGGTTTTACATATCAGAATGGCTCGAAGGTATGCAAGCTACAAATATCCATTTATGGACTTAAGCAGGCATCTAGGAGTTGGAATATAAGGTTTGATCAGACAATTTGTGACCCAGATTTCTGTCCAAACATTAATGAGCCTTGTGTTTACAAGAAGGTTAGTGGGAGTGCAATCATTTTCTTAGTATTGTATGTCGATGACATTCTGCTAATTGAAAACGGTATTTCTCTTCTTCAAAATGTTAAAGTATGGTTGTCAAGAAAGTTCTCCATGAAAGATCTTGGTGAAGCAGCATTTATACTAGGTATAAAGATCAATAGGGATAGATCCAAGAGGCTGTTAGGTCTTTCTCAAAGTACATATATAGACAAGGTGTTGAATAGGTTCAACCTTGAGCATTCAAAGAAAGGTTATCTCTCGATGATAAAGGAAATTAACATATCTAAGGCTGAGTGTCCGAAGACAGCTCAGGAGAGAATGTGCATGAAGGATATACCCTATGCATCCGCGATAAGATCTATCATGTATGCTATGATATGTACAAGGCCAAATGTCTCTCAGGATTTGAGCCTTATGAGTAGATATCAGTCAGATCCAGGTGAAAAGCACTGGATGGCCGTTAAGGCAATTCTTAAGTACTTGAGAAGGACTAAAGATGAGTTCTTGATTTATAGAGAAGGTCACCACACAATTAGAGGTACGCGAGTTTTCAATCTGACAAGGATGACTTTAAATCTCAGTCAGGTTTTGTGTATGTGTTAAATGGATGGGCAGTATGCTGGAAGAGTTCCAAGCAAGAAACTACTATTGATTTAACCACAGAATCTGAATACATTACTGCATGCGAATCAGCAAAAGAAGCTGTTTAGTTAAAGGGATTTATTGGTGATCTCGGTGTGCTGCCTGAGACTGTTGATCCAATTACTTTGTATTGTGATAACAATGGTGCTATAGCTCAAGCAAAGGAACCATGGTCTCATCATAAAAACAGACATGTATCCAAAAAGTATCATATAATCAGGGAGATTGTTGATGCTAAGATTATAAGACTAGAATATGTTCCAACTGATTAGAACCTCGAGGATGGTCTAACGAAGTCATTGACTCAAGTCAAACATGACCAGCATGTTAAAGCATATGGATTAAGACATATGGCTAATTGGCCTTAGTGCAAGTGGGAGTTTGTTGGATATGATGTATGCCCTCAAGGTAATAAGGGCGATAAATCTTAATTATGTAATAGTACAAACATTTTGTTTAAATAATAAAGGCATTTAATCTTTTGTATATATCGATGTGCTTGTATATATATTATAGCTCGTTAAAATATATTCATTGATGTATGTATGCAAAATTCCTTGACATATCATAGCATGAAGTTAGAGAAATTATAGTTAGACTATATTTAGTGAGACCTGCTTCATGTGCAATTATGATTATGTCTAAACTATCCCTATTCATAGTTTCATCAAGAAAGGGTATTGATGAACCAGAAAGACTAGTTAGTGGTCAACTTTCTTGGAAAGTGTCCAACCAGCCAAATCTCTTAAGGACTGAAGGTGGTGCCTTAAGTTTGGCACATGGATATATCTGGGAGATATATTAGAGACCGCAGTAAGATAAACACTTGGTGTATAAATTAATGTGTTAGTGTTTATCTCCATGCAATAAGCTTTGCAAATATCCTCATACTTGAGATACTAGTTACCTTGTGTGGTGCTATTGCTATACTTTAGGTCATTCCTACACACTCATTAATTTAGGGTGTTACGGGTGATTACGGGTATAGTGATGACAACATAAGCTGAGTAGTCAGAAAGAATCCATCGCTCCGGATATGTTAAGGAGTTGTACCTGGCCGCTTGTTGAAGTGATGATTGCTATAAACCTCTGATCAGAGTATGTGTTTGATAGAAATAGTTTCTAGTCAAACACACTATGGTAAAAGGCAAAATACTTCGGTAGCAAGTTAATAACTGGGATAGCTTGGAGCAACCTTGCTATTAGTGGGTTAACACTTTAATCGAACCTTATAAACCAGATGGTACTAATATTAAAGAATGGAAGGAGTTCATCGCATTGGGCAACTATTACATTAACCAGGATTAAGTCATAAGAAAAAATGGCGTTCCGAGTAATGGGGGATGGTAGACCCTTGCTAGAGGCGTACTACAATTGTTTAAGGTAATCGAGTTCTATTCACGGTCTAGAACCTCGAGCCAATGGTTCCATTAGAACAAGGGTTGGTTAAGCCTTAACAGCTCAATATTTTGGGATCCTATAAGGTCACACACTTTGGACCTTCATCGGTCTAAGTAAAGAACTAATAGATTTATTCTATTACAAAAATATAATATAAATAATAATTGAATTATTATTTAATTGGTTAAAAATAATTAGATCATTTTGAATAGACCAAGGAATCCTATAAAGATGGTATTTGCATAGATTTCCCTTATAGAAATGTACTGAAAATTAAGTTTTCTATCAGCCCAACAATTGAGCCCTAACTTTTCTAACCAAATAAGTTCCAAAATCTAAAACAAATACGTTCTAAACAAACAATTCACCTCTTTTACTTTCCACTATTCATGCATATTGTTCACACACCATTCACTATACTGTTTACGGTTTTTTCTTCATAATCTCATCTTATTTTGACATTATCTTTCAAATCATTCTTTTTTTGACATGCTGCTTTAGAGTTTCGTTTTCGTCTTATTTTTATCTTCAAAACGCCATCTACTATGATATACTTTTTCAAAAACTTTTTTTCGGCTGTTTGATATCTGGTAGTTACCTGGTAAGAATCTTATGTTTCATTGAAAGTTTGTACAATCCACTAATTTTATGTTTATACCAGGTTTCTACTATTTATCATAAATATACTAGGATTCTAACAGATACCTTTAAAATTTTTTTCCCAACTGTTCAATACCTGGTAGGAACCTGGCAGCAATCTGGTAGGAATCTTATATTTTATTGGAAGTTTGTTTAATCCACCAAGTTTATGATTGTACCTGGTTTTTACTACATTTCATAAATATATACCAGCATTTTACCAGATACCTACCAGATTCTGTTAAATTAAAAACAAAATTTCAAACATGTAATATAAGGTTCTTACCAAGTATTTACCGGGTAGCTACCTGATATCAAACAACCGAAAAAAGTTTTAGAAAAAGTATATCACAATGGATGGCGTTTCGAAGATAAAAATGAGACTAACAAAAACCTCTGAAGTGGCATGTCAAAAATAAATAGTTTGAAAAGAAAGATAATATCAAAATAAGATGAAAAATGAATAAAAGCGTGAATAGTGCCTTGAAAAGTACGTGAACAATGCATGAATAGTGCCGGAGAGTATTAATTGATTATAAAAACTTAAAATTGGTTAAAGAGTGTAAATAATAAACAATGAGTTAAAGATATAAATATGAAACTTAATGGTTGCATTTTAAACAATTTACCTTGTTTTATTTATTTTTTGCCGATGTTGTGGATGGAATTCTTCTTTGAATAATTATAATTTTAAAACAGGATAAACAAACAGGGAAAATAATATGGTTTTCTTGAAATTATATTTCGTAATTATCAAATTTTTCTCTGATACTTGTTCGTCGTGCGTAAAGTAAAGTAAAGTAAAGTAAAATGAATTGAATTTTATTTTTGAGAGGATATTAATAAATAAGATGACAGATGTATAAGAAGACATTATGGAAGGAACATGACAACAATTTATATTATAACTTCATTTCATTTGTTATTACATGTGAATCTATCAAAATTGTTGAAATAACATTTATGTGTAAGTATATTTGGAATGTTCAGTTAATTTTGGGAGGTTTCAATCGCACTAAATTAATTTTTTACAATTTATCAGACATTTTCTAGACTAAAAAATTGAACGCATTTGAATAAATACCCTTAATGCGCCTCTGAAATAGAAATATGAACGTGTAATATTTCAAAATATGAAAATATAAATTTATTGTTTTATCGTAAACATATATTATCACTAAAAGTTTGATAAAAAAATATCATATACTCATGATACAAATATTAATATAATAATATACTGAAACAAAGCTCCGATAAATTAAATAGAAAATAAAGAATACAATAATAAAAGCTACAAATTATATTTATAGAACATGTAAAACTTATTAGATCAGAATACAATAATGTAGTCGGAGTATAATGTTTTGCTTTTCTTAATAAATGTCAAGACCAATCCCCAGAGAAATACAAGTCTTTTTTATGCTTGTTTGTGAACAAACCCGTGCAGTCCCACTGAGTAGAAAAATTAAGATTATGTTGGAGAATATGAATATAGGTTATAGTAAAGCAATAAAATAAATATAGTATTTTGACACACATAAGCATATGATATTTATGAGCACAATTTCAGATATTTAAGTTTTAAATCCAAACAATATCTCTAAATATTTCAAATAATTCGAATCAAATCTAATATTATTATTTGTATATTATTTAAACAAACAAACAGATTCAAAAGTCATATCTCAACACTCCTCCTTGGCTTTGAAGCTATAGAATTTTGTTAAGAATTATTGGCGTAGGATATATGACATAAATGGTGGCAAAGGGTTGATCTAGTGGTTGAGCCTTGAAGCTGTGATCCTAGAGGTCGTAGGTTCGAGTCCACACTCGGGTATGGTGGGATAATGTTTTCTTTTATTATTATCGTAAGCCCATATGAGGCAATTTTTAGAAAAAAAGGATATATGACATAATATTGACATGGGTTATGGACATGGTTATGGTTATTGGTCATTGGCATGGTTGTAGGTCATGGGCATTGGTCATTGGTCATTGGTCATTGGTCATGGTCATGCGGTCTGAGCTTCAAACGAAAAGCTCATCATTTTGTTGTATCATCATACTCCTTTTGCATCATCATCGCGCACTTCTTAGTCTTTCAGTTCTTCAGATGAAGCATACATGTTCCTTAAGAAGATAGCGCTGGTACAACTGTTGTAGAATATGAATATAGGTTATGGTAAAGCAATACTGTAAATGCAGTATCCTAACACACACAAGCATATGACAGTCATGAACACAATTTCACTATGAATATAGATGCCCATTTATAAGCTTAAAAGGATACCTAATATGAAACTATGAAATAAAACTCCAAATTTAAATCTAAACAATATCTCTAAATATTTCAAATAATTCAAATCAAATCTAATATAATAATAACTAATATTATTATTTGCATGTTATCTAAACAAACACTTTCAAAGCCATATCTCAACAGATTGGAACTCTCAACAAACAATAGAGAGATTCCCACGCTTTAAAGCTATCTCATATTTTTATATATATATAAGCTATCTCATATTTTTAACCCTAGAGTAAAAGACTGATTTTTAAATAAATGGGTGACTTTGTTTTTTACGAAATAAGAGTTACTTTGCCCTTCATCACCATTTGATTAGTGGAGTGAAGATCAATTCAGTGGTGATAGTGGCAAAGTAAAGAAAAAAAAGTCACCATAGAGTAACCCTTATATTAATGCACCTGTGAATGGATGACCTCTTTCGCCACCCCTTTGAAGGTCAGGGAGGGGCAAAAGATAAAACGGAGCCGAAGGAGAGCCCTCGATGTTAGGAGGCATGATGAAAATTATTATTGAATGTGATATTGAAGTTGATATTTGATTCCAATTTAATTGTTAAAGAGATACGAGATCAGAATCCTATATTTTAAGACAGAGTCGCCACCCGGTTAAGCTCTACTGGAAAATTGGGTACGATATTTCCATCATGTGGTTAGACCATACCTTAAGACAGAGATTCCAAGCCCGGATGATGTTGCCTACTCTTCGTTTCAATCGAATCAAATCATTTATTTTTAATAAAAGTATCAATCCATTCTTATGCGATTTAAATCCCCTAATTAGAATTTTCGGTTAATAATATCCATACATCACACAACGCATAATGCATAAAGTGGTAAACAAAACAGATAAATTAATTATTACAGTCATTTGAAATAAATAAAAGCGAGAAAATAAATAATTATTACATGACTTTATAAATCCTATACATTTTTCTAATGCGGAAAAATAAATACCATAACGCCGAAATTATCCTCAACCGAACTTACAATAATCTCCTTGGGTCCCAAACTTGATAAATTACTCACAAATAAATCATAGATAATGTACATATATTTTTAAGCAGAAAATAAATTTTATTACGTGAGAAAACGAGTTAACGTGAATTTTTACGGCGAAAAATGCATTTTTAAACATTAAATGGTTATTTAATCAATTAAAAAATTAAAAAATTAGATTAATTAGATTTAAAATTATTTTAGACTATTTCAAATTATTTAATATTTTTAGATAAATTTTTAGGTGATAAACAGGGCAAAAAATGCAAGAAAATGATAAAAGAGAGCCAAAAACACAAAAAAGGGCTGTTTGGACTTTTTTTACTAGCAAGCCACTCCAATGTACACCTAGCCACTCAAACGATGCAGTGGCCGCCCCAGTTGGCATGACCAACACGTCATCCAGGTGGCCAGTTGTCCACCGCAGTGGTCAACCGGAAAAAATTTCCAAACGGAGGGATTTTGACATTTTTTGTACCAAAAAACTCAAGATTATCGATATTTTAACTCGTTTCCCATATTTTTTCTGTGGATTAGGACTTAAAACATCAAAATAACATCGATTTTTTTGAGATGGGAGGTAAAAGTCCTAAAAATTCTAGCAAAAGGTGGCTGGCCACTCCGGCGACGACCAGGCCACTCGAGTGGCGCGATGGCCACGCCAGTTGACATGGCCAGCATGCCACTCGGGTGGCCAACTGGTCGCCGGAGTGGCAAGCTAGGATCTCGCCAGAAAAATCACAAAAATGATAAAAAAAAAAGGGGGCAAAATGCCCTAAAACCAAGCAAAAACACCAGAAAAAGTAGAGAAATGATTAAATAAAAGGATTAGAACTCCGAAATTATACCTTTAGGCCGTGAATCCACCCTCGAGACGCGAATCAACGTTTGGCGGGTTCTTTTGATGATTTTGTGATAAACAATGACAAAATAGCGACGATGTGTGACAAAAACCAGTGACGGATTTTAGTAATTTTATGAGGAACAGTCTTTAAATCCTATTTAAATTTGTTTAATTTTAAGTTTAATCCAATTTTTAATGGTTAAACTTATAAGATAGGGCCGAGAATAATTAGGAAACTACTAGATTAATGTTTATTAATCAGGGTTTTCCACCTCATTCTCAAGCTATTCTCTCTAAAAAGCTAAGAAATCTAAATGTGAGAATAAATTGATTAAATGAGAAAAAGCCATAAATCTGATGATTTTTGGTCTTTTTATAGACTCTATCATTAGTCCCTCAAATGTCCCAATTTAATGAAAAAATCTCAAAAATTCAACTTGGAGAGGCTGAGTGCAGCCGAGGTCATGCCAACTAGTACGTCCAGCCGCCCCGGCGAGGCCAGAAAATGGGGATGGGAGCAAATTTTTAAAGATTTAAGTCGGATAGATTTCAAGCTTTTCAGTGGTTTTTAGGGTCAATGCGGGTCCAAAAATTGTCAAAAAGGAACTTTCCAAATGCGACTCGAATTAGGAGAAATAGAACGACAGGTCCATAAAAGGCCATAGCAATTTCCATCATCGTTCTGCGGAGGCGACAAAATAGTGTGAGATGGGCTTTTACAGTCCCTCTCGCAAGACGATGATGACGTATGCCCGATTTTATTCCTCATGATAAAAATTCTTTTTGGGAATTTTTATTACTGATATAAAATTCTCTTCAAATTTTATTTTTTGAAAAATTTAGTTCGAGATGTCCGGTAACGCATCCGGTGGTAGCTCAGACCGATGATTTGCACCCAAAAAATAGTCTAGTCCAAAATACCCTTAAGAAGTAAAAAAAGGAGCCTAATAATTCAGTTTTTCCGTCAAAATCACCTTTTACCGGATTTCCTCTCCCTTTCCCCAATTTTGGGCATGATTCATGGAAGCTTTTTAGACCTGTCAGGAGAGTGAGGCCGCCGGTGACCTCATCCATACAGCCGGTGGCATGGATTTCTGCTGCAGAACAACTGTACGCTTTTTTGCTCGATAGCCATCGGATAATTGATCAAAGGCAATTTCCAATGGATTTTAGCCTATATAAGGACCACTTCTTAGCTGATAGAGGGGTTGGCAATTACACACTTGAATTTTAGGGAGATTTTGATTAGTTTTAGTGGGATAAGGCGAAGAAAAGGTAAGAAAAGTAAAATCACACCATCTTTTCTTGGTTTTTGTTCATTGAACTCTCTGATATTAACTTAAAATTAATAGACTTTAGGATTAAAAATCAATTTAATATGTTGTAGAGCCTTGAATACCCCATTCACTACCCAAATCATCATTTGAGCTCAACGGAGGTGTCATTGGATCACAAAGAGGTGGATTCACGGCCCCGAGGTAAAAATTCTGAGTCTCATAGCTCTTTGGTTTTCATTCTACTTGTCTGTTGTGTTTTTTTGCTTTTTTGTGCTTAGTTTTGGGTTTTTGGTTGCTTTCCGACCAAAAAATAGCTGCTATAAGAAACTGAAGTTGCTAAAGGCATTTGAAGCCGCCGGCGATATCAACCATGCCGCCAGCAGCATCGTTGATACTGCCAGTGACCTCATTTGCCCCCAATGGCCTTATTTTCTTGTAGGACCCTTTCTTTATGGCGTCTAGAATGTCATTCAGCCTACCTATGTAAATGATACCGCTAGCAGCATCATTGATGCCGGTGTCGGTCTCATTCATACGGCCGGCGATATTGAGTTCTGGACAGCAGATTAGTTTTTGTTTTATTTTTGACCTAGTTTAATTTCTCGAAGCTAGGATGTACAATGCAATGACGGGAGTCTAGAACTCCTCGAAAATGGTCCAAACCCTATAATATGTGGCATTTTCACTAATAATTTGGTTAAAATAACGATCGTGTCCAAAATTGACTTTTCCCTAAAATTCGTTCAGAAAATGGATTTTTCACTAATAATTTGACCCCAGCCTAAGGCTCTGCCCCTGGATCCCATCCAGGGCGTTGCCCTAGAACCCCGCGAGAGGCTACTGCCCTTCAACCCCGCCAGGGGTACTACCCCTTTGACCCCGTGAGGGGTTGACGCTCTATGTGTGATATATCTCGTGCAACGTGCCATATTTTTGCTAACTATTTTCGTGCAGGTAGATTTAGGTTAGATGTATGTTAGGCCTTCGGGTATTTTATTTATTGCATATATACATGTATAGGATTTGGAAAGCCATGTAATTATTATTTTATTTTCCGCATTTTATTTGTTGGATGACTGTAATAATTTGTTTATTTCCCGCTTTTGAATGCTTGATAATGCGCAAACACAACATAATCGAAAACACAACAAATAGGGTGGATTAAAATCGAATAAGAAAAGAATGAAACTTTTAACTTGGCCTAATGAAAAATAGATAACATCATCCGAACTCAGAATCTCTACTTAAGGTATGGTCTACCACCCAATGGGAAAATCGTACCAAAATTTCCCGTTTGAGCTGAACCGAGTGGCGGCTCTATTTTAAGTAAGGGATTTCGATCTCATATCTTTTGAACACTAAAACATGATAAACCATTTTCACAACCATCATCACGCTCCATTACTTTTCGAGGGATAGGTTGACCCTCGGGAGATTACCACTTGGCAGGCCAAGTGTGATCTCATGAAAGAGCAAGGGATAGAGAGTTAAACCTGAGTTTCTGGATTCTCGAGTTGGTTGTCTACAAATGGTTCTAGGATCCATCATCAATGGACCTATCGGGATAAAACGAAGCAGGGATATCGGGAATTCTTGAGTCGGTTGTCTACTTGGGTTGCCATCAATGGAACTATCAAGAAAGTTTTGACACATCAGTACTTGAGATGAATTGCATTTTTTATTGCTTAATTGATTTTGTCGAAACAAAAATTTTTGCCCCTTCAATGAACAATAAAAAATGGAAGATCGATAAAAATTCAAGCTTAGAAATATCTGGGAGGCTGGAGAAATTGTTGTTTGGTTGGATTTACCCCTTTGGTTGCCCCTGATGATTGTATTGACATGCGCCTAGGAAAAACTTCAAAGTTTTGAATTTTGGATCCTCGGATCGATTGTCCATCGGGATTGCCGCATGGTGTACTTGTCAAGGAATTTCGAGATATCAGTAAGTGACATGAGCTGCGTTTTTATTGCCTAATTGATTTTGTTGAAACAAAAATATTTTTGCCCCTTCAATTAAGCAATGAAAATGAAAGTATCAGATATAAATTGAGTTTAGAAATCTGGGGGTCCGGAGGAGTTGCTGAGGTTGAGCGTATAGCTTGAAGACATCTTTTTGTGAGAGATTTGAGGATGTCTCATCCATTTCTAGGATAATAAACTCTGATTTATTTCCTATAGAAACAAGCATAGAAGAATAAATAGAATATTTAAGCATGTATCCATGAATGCACGAGTTGATGGGCCGATCTTCTTCCACATATGGATGACTTAAATGTTTACTTTGAGAGAGATTGTACGGAATTGCATTGCCGCACGGATCAGATAGGTATACCCTCGATGGAGGATTAGAGACGTTGTGATGCAAATATGAGATTTGTGCCACACTCTTGGGTTAAGGATTATCATTTTCTACACATTCTACCTTTTGTGTTAACAATATGGCAAGTGACAGAGAGCTCTTCACGAGCTATCAGTTGTATAATGATTATTGGTTTAAGCATGTCAAAGACGAGTGGGAGCATGAAGCAAAGTTCGAGATTCTGGATAATGAATGGATGGACGATACAACTATCAATGAATTCTACCAAGGATCATTTTAGGATATTGAGGACTCGAGATGCTCAGTCGTGGTCAAGATCGGAGTAGACGCGTGGAAAAGATGGATTTGAGCTCTTCAAGTCCACTAGGCTGCAGAGGATATTCGAGTACTATGATGATGATGACGATAATGCGGGTATCTCGATGTGATCAATGGTAGTCATTTATCTCTATTTTTTATTATCTTAATTTTTGCATAGACCAGAACATTGTGATGCTCCTATCAGACTTATTTATTATTTTATCTTTATTTTTGTCTGGACCAGCCTTTGTGGGTTTTCAATCCTGTAGACTATCCTGGCTTTTGCATAGACCTTGCTGTTTTTAGTCTATCAGGATTTGTGCCTTTTATTATTGTCTTTATTTCTTTTGAGGAATTGGGTTGACTGAACAGAACCATATGTTCGACTTACTTATAACATTTCACCTCTAGGGCCCAATATATTCATTCGTTCACAAACATCAGAGTTCAGCAAAAGTGACATTTTCCAATAAAATGAATCAAGTTTGAGTACATGATAATGATAACCATTTTTATTGACCCAAACTATGGTGTTAACTAGCCTATACAGGTTTTCTAGCCAACATACTCTCTTAGCTCACTTTTACCCTAACTTTTGCCCAGACCGCCCTTTACGGGTTTTCAGTCTAGAGGGCTATTTTACCCCCTAACTTTTGCCTAAATGGTTTATGGAATACCAATCAGCGAGTTGCACCCTAATTTTTGCCCGAGCAATAGAGGACCATGTTGGGAAACAATGATCCGAAAGAACTAATTCAAGAACATATCCGGATTGGGTTTGAAGTAAACAAAACCTCTAAGTCCAAGAAGAACATCCGGATACATATCGAAGACATTACAAATCCCTAAGTCCATAAGGAAAGCATTCGGTTAGAGTTTGGAAAAAAACAAACTTCTAACCCTTCAAAGACAACATCTGGAGAAAGACTGATTGAAGAGCATCCAAATAAGTTAGAGTCTGAAGACATTCGGAAGACTCAACTTACGAGATAAAAGGGAAAAGTTCAAAATTTCTTTTTCCATCCATTTTGGTATGTAGTCAAAGTTCATTTTGCCTTAAAGAATGAAAAAGTGATAGCTTGCACACATTTCACAAAAGGACAAATATCTGACTTGGAAAGAGAAAAAGGCAACCGCCTTTTTAACCTAGACCAATTGAATGGTGCATGGAGCTCACACAATTGACAAAGCTCAACTAGAATTTGGTAGTGCATAAAAAGCCAAACAAACGACTATTGACAGCTTTTTGCATCAATCCCAACAATTCAAACGGGTCAAAATTATGCCTCTAACAGATTGATCAATGGCTTCAGAAGTACCACATCATACCTGATCAATGATGAAGATTCAAGATTAACCTCAACAGTACACAACAACTACATTTATGATCAAAGCATATAAAAGGAGATCTTCACAGATTGAGAAGGCGCTGGTCAATTTTATAAGAAGCTATTACATTGAGAACTCAAGCTATTTCAATCAGTGAACCAAATCCCTCCAAGAACAAGAAACATTCCAATATGTTTTTGTAAGAATTCTCGAGTGTGTTATAAACTTGAAGAATTCAAAACCCAAGCCTTTGAAAAACAAAGTGTAAAAGATCTCCTACTTGGGTGAGTAGTGAGATTATAACTCAGCTTAGAGTTGGTGCTTTAAGTGCTATATCCGGGTAGGACCAAGCTTAGACTTGGGTAGTTTAAGTGGTATATACTACTAAAGAAAGAGGACTCAGCCAGAAGTTGGTGCTTTTGGTGGTATATCCTACATCTGGAAGAGGGGTCATCGTTTGGAGACAAGCGCGAGAGGACTTAGCTAGAAGTTGGTGCTTTTAGTGGTATATCCTACATCTATAGGAGAATAAATCTTCAGAGATAATGGTAAGGCTCGATTTCTCCTAGTTGGAAAGGAATCACCCTAGTGGATAAAGCTCAAAGGAAGGAAACTCTGAGGACTAGAGTAGGTAGGACCGAGCAAGGATAAAATAATCATGTTTGATTTTCTTTAACTCTTTACTTTATTGCACATTATTTCATAATTGCATCATCCGGATCCACTATATCATGAACATATCAAACATGCTACACAAGACTTTTTAAAGTCTAAAAATTTTGTAAAAAGGGTCATTTACCCCCCTCTGACCTTATATACATACGCATAGGGAGCTATAAGTGGTATTAGAGCAAGTGCTCATAACTAGAGATCTAAAAATCTCGAGCTAAAGGTCGATGTTTTGATTCATAAATCAAAATGAGTTTTAATAACTCACAGATTCTTCCGGAAGGTATGTCCATTACCCGTCCTCCACTCTTTACCGGTGAACACTGCATATTTTGGTAAAACTGGATGAAGAATTTCATTCGGGCTCAAAGCATGATAGCATAGATGGACATTAAGGATGGCCCATATGTTTCTGCTTATGAAGTAGCGGGTATAACTACTCGGAAGACCTCAAATCAGTGGGATGGAGATGATTATAAAAAGTTGCATAAAAACGCTAATGCTATTAATATGCTTCATTGTGCTCTTAGTGTAGTAGAATTTAACAGGATTTATGGATGTGAGACTACACAAGTGACCTATGAAGGAATAAATAAGGTCAAAAAAGCCAGAATTGATCTCCTGTAATAAAAGCTAGAATCTTTCAAGATGGAGCCAAAAGAATCCATCAGCAGCATGATTATTAGATACACCAATCTAGTAAATGAGATGTAGAGGCTTGGAAAGGAGATCACAGAAGTGGAGATGGTGAAGAAAGTTCTCCGGAGTCTCACCAAGGAATGAGACAACGAAAAGACTGCCATTGAGGAAGCTCATGAGTTTAACTTTTACAGTTATGATGAACTCATTGGTAATCTTCTGACTCAAGAGTTATCCTTGGAGAGATATAGCCAATAAGAGAAGAATCCTGAAGAAAAGAAGAAATCAATTGCACTCAAGGTAGACTCCTTCAGATCAGTCTCCCCTGGAATAGAAAAGAGTTTAAAGGAATCACTAAAATAAAGAAGATATGGCTATGCTAGCCAAACAGTTCAACAAATTCCTAAGCTAGAAAGAAAGGAGAAGTTCTAAGAAGATATGATTCCAGAAGAATGATGGAAGGCTCCTCCAAAAGGGATAAGCTAAGAAAAGCTCCAGAAGATAAGAAAGATCCGAAAAAAGAATCAGCCTGTTTTGGATATGGAGATGAAGGACATTTTAGATCCAAATGTCCCAAGCTTAATAGAGATAAGAGATATAAGAAGAAGGCAATGGTGGCCACATGGAGCAATAGTGAGGAAAGAAGTAGCTCATCTTTAAAAGAAGAAGAAGAAACTATAAACTATGCATTTATGGCCCTAACTGAGAAATAGAGCAATTTGGAAGAAACCCATCAAAGCAAGTCCCTGAAAAAATTTAAGAATCAGAGTCTAAAACAGCTAGTACTGAGGTAAACTCTCATTTTAATCACATTTCCAACACTAATCTTGCTAGAGCTTTTGGGATTGTGATCAACAATGTGAGGAAAAACACCAAAGCTATCAAATCCCTCCAAAGACAAGTAATGGAGCTAACAGAAGATGCTGAAGCAATAGCACAAGATAGCAATCTGATAAAGGCCATAAAGCACATTAATGTTGTTAAAGAAAACTTCCTAAGAAATCAAGTGCAAATATTAAGTGCCAATGTAACTAGGCTAAATAGGGAACTAGCACTAATGAAAGAGACATCCAGAAGGAAACCAGATTCTTCACAATAAAGAAGGAACCCAAAGTAAGCAGCACAAAGAAATCCAGAACCCTCCAACTAAAAGGAGAAGAAAGTTAGCAGGCAACCTCAAGCACAAAGGTACTGTGAGTGGGAGAACTTTTAATAATTCTCTTTGCACTATTCTAGTTCATCAATTGGATTGGCACAGCCAATACGGGGCTCTCAGGTTTTAATGCCAGCAATCGCTGATAGCGCGCAGGGCTCGTTGTATGTGTGAACATCCTTGGCATTTTTGACTGGACAAGGGGTCGTGGACTCCTTCGGGGATTAGCCTTTTATTGTGGTAGCATGGTCCTATTTTATACAATATTAGAGTTGCCACCCGGATCAGCTCTTCCAGGAAATTGGTGGTATAGCTGATCCGGTTAGGATTCCTATACCGATTAAAGAGAGGTTCTGGTTTCGGATGAAATAGTTACTTGTCATTTGAATTTGGATAAATCACATATTGAAAATCCTTTGTTATTTTAATAAGCAAAAGGAACGATTTAGAGAGATATGACCTTTGCGGGCCTAGCCCTTAGAGCATGGGCCCACTACAATTTGGTTACCTCATATAGTGATTAAGAATGCATGGTTGAAAATAATATTTGACCCTCATTTACCTTTTGTTTATTTCAGGTAGATTGGAAGGCCCGATACTGACTATAACCGCGTCTGCTTCGAATTTCCTTCAAGATTTCTATCGAGATAACCTTAGAGAATTTTAGAGTGGGGTTATTTGAGTGTTTGGGGATATACGAGTAGCTTTTTAGGTAGAAGCTATCTTTAGAGGAGGTGTCTATACCTTGGTATAGTTGTGGGATACTTTTGGTATGGGCTTGATACTACGAGGGATTTTTAAGGAGATAGGACTGCTGGAACTTGCTGTGCCTTTTTTATTTTCATTAATTGCTTGCCTTCTAATGGCGAGAGAGCATTTTCCTTTCATAGGAATTTTGGGAGCGTCAATCGACACATCTAGAAGTGTCGATCGATGCAAGTGTGTAAGAATAGGCATGCACTATCATCAGGCCTAGATTCCCTATGTGCACCGATCGATAAACATTAGTTGTGTCGATTGATGCAACTTTGGCGGTGGTAGCCCAGCTGAGTCATGATTGTTAGTTTGATGAGTCATCAGGGGGATTGACACGTATCCCCATCTAGCGTTGTAGTATGATCCGTCGATCGACGTAAGTTGGGGGCCAATAAGCGTCGATCGACACAACCTTTCATGGCATCATATTTCTAATTCTTTGGAGGGTTTCATGATTTTAGGGTGAAATGTGATCTTCCTCAGTACTGGTTTGCCATTTCCCCAAAAAGGTCTTGGACATCATCAGGATTGGGACAGACCATGCTCACAGGCTACCCCTCGTGTATAACAACTTGCATCGTTTAGGTAAGGTTTTTGCATATGCAAAGTGAGCGCATTGAGTAAAAGAGTTTGCGTGATTTTGCAGGAATTAGTCAACATTATTTGATCGACTAATGTTTGAAAAAAATATTTTTCCCCTTCGATCAATTAATGTTCTACGGGGTTTGGAAATATTCAGGGAAAATCATTTAGATTCCCACGATTTGTCATTTGGAAACTTATCTAGGTCCGCCAATATTTTTAGAAAACAATTTTCATGATGTGAAAATGCAATTTTCAAAATTAGGACTCAACTGGCACTGTAGTTTCACCCTGAATCTAAACAAAAGAACAATTATTTTTAGATATGCGTCGATCGATGCAAAGGGGGTGTGTTGATCGATGCAACCTCTTGAATTTTAAAATTTTAATTTCAAGCGTTTACTGGAGTTGAAGGATGTGCCAAGAGATGCATTGATCGATATATATAGGATGCGTCAATTGACACAACTTAGAGCCCTATGAATTTTTGCAGTTCTTCTATAAACAAAACACTTTGTGCACCAAATTACTTCCATCTGCGTCTTCTTTAGCAAAATAGTAGCAATGTTAGGTCTTTTAGCTTTCTCTTTTCTCCTAATTTTTATTCAGCTTTCTTACGTCATGATGTTGACAAAAAATTTGACGTCCAATGATCAAAATCGTGTCCCTACCTCGGTGATGGAGGTAGACATTCATGGAGAGATGGTCCGAATTTTGTTTGTCAGTATGGAGGATAATTATGGGCTTCTCGTGAATCAAAGATTTGATGGCATGGGCAAGGGCAAAGATATTTCCCTTGTTCTCAAGCCTGAGCATCATCTTTCTTGCGTCCCGATAAGTCCCTTAACATTTCTTCACAATTGGCATGCTTTTAGGGATTTTGCTGTGATTTATGCTCTGTTGAACTTGCGGTTGATTTGATGCTGCTGTAAACTACGTGTGCATGATTCTATAATTTTTAAACTTTTGGGCTTAGCGTCGATCGACATTTCTGCATTTTTAGGAAGCATCGATCGATGCACATAAGTGTCGACCGACACTTATGTTGCAAAATCTGCTTTTCGCACTTTCTAGGCATTCTGGAACTTTCTGTAACTTGCAAAGACTTTTCACGACATTCTGTTTCATGTGTATTGGTACCATTTGTCCAAATTTTGGAATTTTTTAGGATAACTTAATGACTATAAGCCTTGTAATGTCTTGAGGAATTCTCGCATTTCGGTTGGAACTTAATAACTGTAAGTTTGCTTAATTCGGGTAGTTTATGGGCTACAAATTTTTGCCTTAATTTTGATGATATTTTAGATGACCTTGTTATGAGTCAGGTAGCTTAATGACTATAAGCTCGGGGCATTGCATGATAGAATATGTATATTTTTGGGCTTTGCTTGATGACTATAAGAGAGCAATTTTGCGAATTTGGGTAACTTTGTGCTTAATGACTATAAGCAAGTTTATGAACTTTGGCAATTTTGTGCTTAGTGTCTATAAGCAATTTGTGCTTATTGACTATAAGCGATCCTTTTGTGGCTTTTGATAAAGCATTATTCTTATTTTTGCAGAAAGTTGATCATCGTGGTGCGAGCAACTCTTTGGACCTCGTTGCTTGGTGGGGAGTTCTTTCTCTTGAGGTGAAGCGTATTTTGGAGTGTTTAGGCTGTAGCGTGTTCTTTGATAAGTTCATCTCGGTAAAGATTATTCGATATTTACATGCAGCCTTGTAACCGATCCTAAGGAGATGGTCTGATTTGACCCATACCTTTCATTTACCATGTCGGAATATACAATTATGCTGCTAGATTTTGCCACCATTATGAGTTTGCATTTTAATGGGGAGATTATCCACTTCAACTATGTCATGAACATGGGAAATTATGATTCTACGCTCGTGCTAAAGTTGTTGGGGTTTACCAATGGGGCCCTGATTGATGCGGAAGCCCGGTAGTAGTGTGCTCGCTCCTTTATGTTGTATTCCTTGACCAACACCTTGTTTCCTCTTGGTAATTCGACCCCTAATTTGAACCTTTTGGGTTATATGGTCAAATTAGAAAAGTTCAAGGGAATGGCTTGGGGTAGAGTTGCGTTAGGGCAACTGTACTTGGCCCTAGACCATTGCACGAGGAAGCACACTTTGGAGCTAAAATCCTCCAATCTCGTTCTTGAGGTAATACCGAGTAATTTATTTTTTGTGTTTTTATCATGCATTGACTTCTGTTTTACCTCTTTGTAGATTTAGGGCTTCGAGAAGGGTATTCTTCCCCGGCCGAAGAAGGCCAAGGTTCAAATAGATATTCCCTACTTCCCTCGCTTACCCAACTGGTTGATTTCTTAGGGGAACCTTGATTCTTCCGATGTTAAGAGGATTAAGAACCTCACTTTTATGAGGTGATCCTTCATATCGTGTACCATTTTGGGTTATTATTATTTTTTTTGACATTTACTAATATATGCGTGAGCACTGGATTTTAACGATCCTTCTCACAAAATGATGATTAGAGCTATATGATGTAATGTCTTTCAGGTGTTGTCCATCAAAGGTGTTCCTACTACTGCAGATTTGAGTTTGGCCGAAGTCCGGAGACCTAGTCTGCCCTTAGGTACTCGTATAGGATCTGTTTAGGGGTACGGATCCACTGATAGACCCATATGGGGATTACCTTCCATACTTATGGAGGGGACTGTATGGGTCCCCTAGTACTCGTACGGGTCCTCTTATTGCCTAATCAGCCTCTTTTAGAAGTAATCTCTTACCATTTTCGGGAAAAGGCAGGTCTTGAATGCGGATTATTGCATTCAAACCTGACTTTCACCCTATAAATAGGGCCTTTTCCCTTTATTTGGTGACACACATTCATTTTAGAAGAAAAACTATAGAAAAATTATAGTAAAAGTTCTAGCAATATCTATAGGTATAAAAAAAGGTGCAGTAGGGGTATATGAGGTATAAAATAGGGCGAAAACCCATTCTTTGAGGTTTTGTCCACATTTTATTCATTCCTAACTTCATTCATTAGGATTTAGGGGAGGTTTTATCCATAAAAATACTCACCTAAATAGTCCTATTTCATCATCTGCTTTGGACGGACTCTCTCAATAGTAAAGGGATCACCTCAAAGTGGATTCAAGATGCAAAGGTACGCTTCTGAGTTTCAAAGAGACTCACATCTTAGTTTTATTATTATTATTATTTTCTGCCTCTCCTATTATATCTGTTATTTCAATTTCTTATTTTGGGTCTGGTCCTAACCTGTATGAGCATGTTAGCACCTTGTATCATTGAGATATTAGATCGGTGTGCCATACTCATACGGAGGGAAATCCCTTTTTATTTTATTTTTCTGCCACAAATCCATTAATATATTAATCTGTAAACTAAATCAAACAAAGTTTTGGCCTAGACCAGACAGGACCCGTACGGGTGCACCATACCCGTACCAGTCCTCCCTTGTAGCCGTACAGGTCCTGTGAGTGGACGAACTTTTTCTCGCCCCCAAGGACCGCATGAGATGCATAGCACAGGGGGTGAAAAAATAACAAGGTGTTGTGAAGCATGCTAAGGGATCGATCCGCATTTTAGCATGATGAAAAGAATGATTGGTTGATGTTGAATTTAAGTCCAATTTATGTGTTAAAGGATACGAGATCAAAATCATGTACTTAAAATAGAGTTGCCACCCAGTTCAGCTCAATCGGGAAATTTTGGTACAATTTTCCGACCAGGTGGTAGACCATACCTTAAGTAGAGATTCCGAGTTCTGATGATGTTATCTATTTTTCATTAGGCCAAGTTAAAATATTCCATTCTTTCGTAATCGGTTTTAATCCACCCTATTTATTGTGCTTTCAATTTATATGTTGTTTTCGCGTTTATCAAGCCATCAAAGCAATAAATAAATTATTGCAGTCATAAAAAATAAATGCAGAAATTAAAATTATTACAACGCTTTCAAATCCTATACATTTTCTATGCGATAAATAAAATATCCGAAGGCCTAGCATTCATCTCACTTAAATCTACCTTCAAAAAATAGTTAGCAGAGATATGGCATGTTGCATGAGGTATATCACATAAAGCGGCATCCCCGGCAGCGGGGTCGAGGGGTGTAAGCCCCTCGTGGGAGTCCGGGTGCAGCGCCCCCGGTGGCGAGGTCCAAGGGGCGGCAGCCCCTCGTGGGGTTCGGGGGTAGAGCCCCCGGCTGGGGTTGAGCTACTAGGTTAGCTTAAAATTTTTTGATTTTTCAATGTAAGTTCCCTTTGAAAAATTCATTTTCAGAACGAATTTTAGGGAAAAGTTCATTTTGGACATGATTATTATTTTAACCAAATTATTAGTGAAAATGCCACATGTTATGGGATTTAGACCATTTTCGGGGAATTCTGGATTCCTGTCGTGGTACTGTACATAAAAAATATGGAAAATAAGAAAACTAGGTCAAAGGGGTAACAACGGGGCTGCTGCCCAAAAACTTATGCCGCCAGCGACATGGGTGATACCACGGCAGCATGGTGATGTTGCTGGCTGCCTCAGTGAGGCTGCTGGTGGCTTCATATGCTGGCGATTACAGTGGAGCTACCAGCAGAGTGGGTGATACCACTGACAGTTTTAAAATCTGCAAAAATAGATTCAGAAGGTCTGAAATGATCGAAAACTCCCATAAAGAACCCAAAACACCAAATAGCACAACAAACAGCAAGAAATAATGCCAAAGAGCTCAAAAGACTCAGGAATTTACCTCGAGGCCGTGAATCCACCTTTTCGGGATCCAAATGACAACTCTAGGAAGCTCGAATGATGATTTAGTTAGTGATTTAAAGATTGAACAATGTTTGTCTCTAAAAGCCCTATTAGATTGATTTTAACCTAGGATTTCTACAAGTTTTAATGTTTTCCTAAGAGATTAAGAGAAGAAAAACCAAGAAAATATGATCCAAGAACACTTTTCTTACCTTTTGTCTACTTTCTCTCACTAAAACCCTCCCTTTATCCCTCTTAAAGCTCTCAATCCAAATTTCAGCCAAGTCCCCCTCTTTCTAACCCTAAATCAGGTCTTTTGTAGAGCTGGAATTGAATTTGGACGAGTTGGACGATGTTTTCACTGAAATGGCAAAAAAACTCAGTCAATAGGGAAAAAGTGTAGACTGCCCATAGGGGTTCATACTGCCGACAGTATGGCTCAGGCCACCGATGACCTGAATGAAGTCCTCGGCGGCTTCAGGACCTTGCTAGCATACTACCAAATGGGGCCCACAGCCTGAAAAAGCTGAAAAAGGGGGAAAACGGGACAAAAGCCGATTTTTTGACTTTTTAAAGCCACATTAATCTATTTAAGATATTTTAGGGTATTTTGGATGAGAATCATCGGTTTGAGCTTCCACCGAATGCGTAGTCGGACACGCCGAACTGAATACAAATGTTAATAAAAATTAAAATGAATTTTTAATGAGGTTTAAAATTTGAATATATGTCATCATCATCTCTCGAGAGGGACTATAAAATCCCTTGCTCTTAGGCTGCTCCTCGGGGGTCACTGCTGCCACATGTCAGTATGATCTCATAAAAGAGCAAGGGTTAGGAGTGATACTTGATGGATGGCCGATTTGCTCCTTGGTTGGGGTTGAGCTTTGAGGTTGAGTTGCCTCTTGGTCGGCCTTGAGCTTTGTAGATTAAGGTTGCCCCTTAGTCGGACTTATGCTTTGTGGAGAGGTTGCCCCCTAGTCGGACTTATGCTTTATGGATTGGTTGCCCCTTGGTCAGACTTATGCTTTGTACAGAGGTTTCCCCTTGGTAGGACTTATGCTTTTTAGATTGGTTACCCCTTGGTTAGACTTGAGGTTCGTGAAGAGGTTGCCCCTTGGCCAAACTCATGCTTTGTGGAGAGGTTGCCCCCTGGTCGAACTTATACTTTGTGAATTGGTTGCCCCTTAGTCGAACTTATGCTTTGTTGATTGGTTGCCCCTTGGTCGGACTTGAGCTTTATGGAGTGGTTGCCCCTTGGTCGGACTTATACTTTGTAGATTTGGTTGAGTGTAGTTCCTACAATACACGACAAGTAAAAGATTAGATGATTCTTAAATGACGTTTTTACTGCTTGATCGATTTTTTAAAAAATATTTTTGCCCCTTCGATCAATAGTAAAATGTAATAATAAAAAGTATAAGGGTTTTAGAAGTCCTGGGATGTCGGATGGTGGTTAAAGCCGAAAGCGGCATGTACAGGGTCACGCTGTGATCTCGGAGGGGTGAACTGAAAGGCAACATATATGGGGTCATGCTGGGACCTTCAGTTGGAATTCCAGGGGTGAACTTGAGGATCAGAACTTATAGGGTCATTCCGTAATCTCCAATGATGTTCCAAGGGATGAATCCGGAGATCGGTATATACAGGGACATGCTGTGATCGCGGAGGGATGAACCCAAAGGCCACATGTATGGGGTCATACCAGGACCTTTAGTTGGTGTTCCAGGGGTGAACTTGAAGATCAGAACATACAGGGTCATTCTGTACTCTCCAATGATGTTCCAAGGGATGAATCCGGAGATCGACATGTACAGGGTCATGCCGTGATCTCCGATTGGCATAATGAATGAGTATATTGGGTTTGTGGCTGTGGTTGTACCTGGAAGGAGTAGTATGAGAACAAGATTAGATAGATTTTTAAATGACATTTTTACTGCTTGATTGACTTTATGAAACAAAAATATTTTTGCCCCTTCGATCAACAGTAAAAATGTAATAATCAAAAGTACAAGGGATTAAGAAGTCCTGGGAGGTCGAATGGTAGTTAAAACTGAAAGCGACGTGTACAGGGTCACGTTATGATCTCGGAGGGGTGAACCCAAAGGATGACATGTACGGAGACTATATTAGGGACCTTCAATTGGCATTCCAGGGTGAATCTAAAGGGTAACACGTATGGAGACTGTATCAGGTACCTTCAATTGGGGTTCCAAGGGTGAACCCAAAGGGTGACACGTATGGAGACTGTATCAGGGACCTTTAGTTTCTGTTCCAGGGGTAAACCTAAAGGGTGACACGTATGGAGATTATATCAGGGACCTTTAGTTGGCATTCTAGGGGGTGAACCCAAAGGGTGACACGTACGGAGACTATATTACAGACCTTTAGTTGGCGTTCCAGGGGTGAACCCAAAGGGTGACACATATAGAGACTGTATCAGGGACCTTCAGTTGGCATTCTAGGGGGTGAACCCAAAGGGTGACACGTACAGGGACTGTATTAGTGACCTTTAGTTGGCATTCTAAGGGTGAACATAAAGGATGACACGTACAGAGACGGTATTAGGGACCTTCAGTTGGCATTCCAGGGGTGAACCCAAAGGGTGACACGTATAGAGATTGTATCAGGGACCTTCAGTTAGTGTTCTAGGGGTGAACCCAAAGGGTGATACGTATGGAGACTATTTCAGGGACCTTCATTTGGCGTCTGGGGGGCGAACCTAAAGAGTGACATGTACAGAGACTGTATCAAGGACCTTCAGTTGGCATTCCAGGTGGTGAACCTAAAGGGTGACACGTATGGAGACTATATCAGGGACCTTCAATTGGCATTCTAGAGGTGAACCCGAAGGGTGACACGTACAGAGACTGTATTAGGGACCTTTAGTTGGCGTTCCAGGGGTGAACGCAAAGGTTGACACGTATAGAGATGGCATCAGGGACCTTCAGTTGGCATTCTATGGGGTGAACCCAAAGGGTGACACATACGAAGACTGTATCAGGGACCTTTAGTTGGCGTTCTGTATGGGCGTGGCCTAAATAAGGACATTTAGCTTGCCCCTGTGGTAGTACCAGCAATAGGTGATAAGTGAAACAAGATTAGACAAATTTTTAAACGACATTTTTACTGCCTGATCGATTTTGTGAAACAAAAATATTTTCACCCCTTCAATTAATAGTAAAAATGTGATAGTTAAAAGTACAAGAGTTGTAGAAGTTCTGGAATGTCGAGGATTAATCCGGTATTCCATCATATTTGTTTAAAGATGTAGAGGGGTATTTTGATGATGCAGGCGGCTTAGCTGATGCCGCTGGTGATCTGAATTGATGTCGCTGGCGGTATGAATGCCACGTGGCATCTTTGACTGGTCAAAGGGATTCAAAATTCAAACCAGGGAAGGCGATGTCACCGACGGCATGACTAATGTCGCCGGTGGTTTGAAATGATGCAGCCGATTGCATGGATGAACAATTTTAGATAAATTACAACTCCTCAAATTCCACGTGAGGGTTTTGAAAGAGGATTAAACTCTTTTTTGCCTATTTTCATTTTGGGCATACAGAAACCGTAACCCCTCTCTACTTTCTTACTTTTACAAAAACCAAATCCTTTGCTTTCCTTTCGATTCCAACCATGAAGAGGAATTCTAAGGCTCTTAAAGGAAAATCAACTACCAAGGCTAGGGATAATTTGCCCGATTCTTCTATCTCGGGGCTGAAAATTTGCCCTATTTTTATCGGTTATAGCATAAAGGAATCCGAGAGCATGTATGGTTACAAGATAACCATGCCTATCATCAACCTCGTCCCGGAAAAAGAAGAAATCTCTCCCACACCCAGGTAATCCTGCAAAAACTCAATAACTTCATTTTGTGATTTCGGTTATAAACTTAAAATTCTATCATTATAATGTTTTAAAAAAATGAAAATAGGAGCGTATAAACTTTATAATGCATGTTATAGGGTTGTTTTGACTTGATTTCATGCTTCAATTTTGGTTAATTGCGTCTTTCATGATTTTGGTGCGATATGACGCAATTTTATGGCAAAACCAAGTTTCTGCCTGCAGGTATTGATGTCACCGGTGGTATGAGTGATGCCGCCAGCGGCATCGGGCCTTGTGGAAAGGCCTGGATTTCTTGCCATGTTGCTGCCATTTACATCGATGTATAGGGTACAGGCATGGGATTTTGAGCATGAGATTCTTCCTACAGTAGCCTTCTTGATAGAGGTGCCGACCGATGCTCACTTCTTAGCTTGCTGGTGTGGGAGCATCATGGGCTTTTATAGGTGGAAGACTAGTTATAGAGAAGTTTTTGCGACATTTGAAAATAGGCGCGATAAGCGGTCTTTTGATCCTATCTAAAACTTTAACAAACTGTTAGTATAAATGTATATCATTGACTGTACTTACATTAGTTGTTCTGGTTGGTCTGTGCATGTAAAAAGGGACCCTTTCGAGGAAGTGTCTAACTTGGCAGCTGCTCACAAAGTGAGGGAGGATATGGACGATAGGCAACTTTTGATCGAGTGCCCCTTATCTCTGAAGTGGTACCTGGGTGAGCTTGTGCGTGGGTGGAGGGATGTCTTGCCCCCTGTTAGGCCTGTGCCTCTGGCTCCCCTGACGGGCTTATGGTGACCACACTTGACCATTACTAACAAGGTCGATAAGGCTGACTTTATTGAGGGAAATGGTCGAGTGATCGCGAGTGTCCTCGGTGTTTATGGTGACTTTACATCGCAATTGCTCACCCTTTGCCCCCGTATCCATGCCAATGATACAATCACGTTCCATAACAAGAAAAGGGAACCGAGGGCCCCTGGTGAGGTGATTAGAGAAGACGAGAGTAGCGAGGGGGACGAAGAGGATGACAATGATAAGAAGGATGATGGCAATGATAGCAGTGGTGCCGAGTTCACGAGGGATCTATTCCTCCGAGGTAAACATTGCAATCTTTCCACATATTTCTTTTTGATTCATCATTGATGCTTATATCTGCTTTTGCTTTTGTTGTGTTTTTAGGCACCTTCTAATAATAGGAGCCGGCCTGAGTCGAGCGGGGTACGAGATCAGGGCGGGTATGGTGGCACAGATATAGTATCAGGCGCCTCTCGATAGCCTTGGAAAAGTCCTTTATGCTTTTAGGCCTAAGTGGTGACTTTTGGATTAGGGAGACTTCTCAGAGCATTCACTCGCTGGACTTCGTGCCTCCTGGAACCACACATGTAAGCTTCCTAAGAACACCCATGTGATCCTTCTTTTCAAGATAATTCACTTGATCACACCTTTTTGGATCTTACAGGTTACACTCGGGGAGTCAGAGGGGATAGCGAGGAACGCCTTTGCCCTTAGAGATACCCTGGTTTCTCAAACTCTATTTGCTAAGGTACCTACGTGTTCACATGATGTTTTAATAGTAAAAAGTACATTTATAAATGTTATGAATGATGCGGTTATTGTTGTTTTTAAGAATTTATGGTGATGTCTCTGTCTAGTGTTAACCGGGACCAGGCAATGTACCGGAAAGGGGTGGCCGCAAACCAGGAACTCAGGCTTTGGGTTGGAGAATTGGAGCAACAATTGGATGCCATTGTTCATGAGAAGAGGAATAAGCTCAACCTGGATCACACCCCTCAACCCAAGGCTAACCAAAAAGGGAAGATGAAAATAGCTGGCCGACGCCCTACCACCTAGATTGTGGGTTCATAGAGTCTTTCATTAACTAAGGGTAGGATGGAAGAGGAGGATGAAGATGCTACCAACCGCTATTTTGTTGATGGCACAGAGTTTTCGTCTCAGCAGACTGACGAAGGTGGGCAGTCTTAGATTTTATTCTTTTCTTGTTGGATTTGTTACCTCTATTATATTGGGATCTTGGTTTGGTTTGGTAACTTGTGTTTCGGTTTGTGGTTCTGACTTTGGGTGATTTGGATTTGATTTGCTTCGGCTTAGGCTTGGATGTTCGAACAACTTATGCGCCTTTGGGCTTTAGTTTGAATAAAACTTAGATTTTGGGCTTGAAATATGCCTGGGAACAGAATACAGGGTTTTTACAAGTTTTCCACAGGTTTGAAATGGTCGAAACATGTCTAAAATTCACAGGGGAAGCATCATACTACCAGCGGCATCATTAAGTTATCGGCGGTATGAGTTCCAAATTTTCAGATTCAGACTTCTCTTTTACTTTCTTTTATTCCTTTATATTTTTATTATTTTTTATTGTCTTTTTTTACTCTAACTTTTGCATAGACTACCCCTAGGAGTTTTCAATCTATCGAGTCTTGTCTTAATTTTTGCTTGGACCGCCCTTTTTGGGTTTTCAATCCAGCAAACTTATTCTGACTTTTGCATAGACCTGGATGTTTTCAGTCTAGCTGGATTTTTGAATCACTGATGAACTCGAAGCATCTTCAATTAAGCATACTTGTGATGTTTCCTGCCCTTTTGGTCACCATGCATTCATACAATCACAAGGATAGAGGTTTTAGTATGAAAAATACTTTTATTGAATGAATTTAATCAGAGTACAAGATGTTGGTAACCATTTCCATTAATCAAACTCCTAGTGTTGACCAGTCTTTACAGATTTTCAAGTTAACATCTCATTATTTTTCTCTCATGCCCTAATTTTTGCCTGAACTACCCTTTTCGGGTTTTAACTCTAGCGGGCAATTTTGACTCATCCCCTAATTTTTGCATGGCCAGTTTGTAGAATACCGACCGTTGGGTGTCACCCTAATTTTTGCGCGATCAGTAAAAGACCGAAAGACGGGTGATTATCACATTTATTTTTTGTTATGCCGCTTTTTTCAGATTTATTTCTTTTGTTTAGATAAGATAACGCTTAAGTATGTCCTGGCTGATGAACTCGCTCTCGCCCTTGCTTATGACTTTGATTGCCACGTTTATTCGGTACCATTTTTGGCCACACAACGTTTTCCCAATTTGATCTGAACTTTTTCTTGATGTCGGTGTTGGAAGATTCGAGGTGCATTAATGTCGAGTCTATGACTCTTGGCGAGGGTATGAAGTACCTGACTTGCTTTTGTACGCTCGATCTTGCCTTTGCAGATTCTTCAAGGCTTTTAGTATCCGTTCGGCCATCATACTGGATTACTCGGCTAATTATAACCTCTAAAATTACATTGGGCGATCCTACTTTGATTTCGATTGACCACGCTACAAGGAGCTTGGTTTGTAGGAGTGTTGGTGTTTAAAAAGTGTCGCCTCGATTGGTTCGATTGCTCTTCTGATTGCTCCTTTAGACTGTGGTTTATATGGTCCTCCTTGGTAAGGCCTGACTTTATCCCTTGTATCGGTGGCGGAGGGTTTCAACTATATCTTGTTTCCATAAGCCAAGTGATGTTTGGTTTAGGGGGATTTTGCTTGGTGCCTTCAAAGGGTACGAATGGTAGCTCATTTAGCTAGTTTGCTTGAGGTGCTTGTGGCGAGTTAATTCGTGTTGGGTAAAGATGTGTCTCTCTACGAGTTTAGTCAATTTCTTTATAGTAAGATTTGGCTTTCCCTAAAGCTATGGCGATGTAGCTGTGTTTGTTTTGATGAAGGCTAAAGTTTGCCAATCGTAGCTGCCCCCATGCCAAGAATGTCCAAGGAGCATGGAAGTTTTGGACAAATTGTGAAATAATGGTTGGGGTGGGAAGTGGGTGGGCTGAAAATGTATGCCTTGATATTCCTCAAACCAAGTCGAACTTCTTTAACAGGTTTGTGAGGTTGTGAAGTTAATTACAGGTGAGATCAGATGAGATCAGACTTCTTTCTTGATGCTTGGCAATCTACCTGTCGATTTTGGTCATGCTTAGGCTAAAGCGTTATCGCGATCTTTAAGCACTTTATTATCTCTCATTTTTTAACAGGAGTTAAATTATTAGAAATGGTTACCACTTGAGAAATTCCAACTGTACTCGAATTAATTTCATGAAACGAAGTATCTTGACTACTAAAAACATCATGCAAATGCTCATATGAATGCGTGGATTAAATGGTTCAAAAAGTGACGCAAGTAAATTAAATAGAAGTTGCTCATGGAGCTGAACGTTTCAAACATGAAATTGTTCAAACTGAAAGCATAAAGAAATCTAAAGATTACAAATCAAGGCTTTTCATCCTCCACAGGTGGAGGGTCTTTGGTGTTGATGTCGGTGGTGAGGTGAGTCCCATTCTACTTGGTACTGGGTGAGGTGTCTCTCACCTGACTTGACTCCCCGGTGAGGACCTCGATGAATTCCCTCATGGCCTTGATCATTGGGTTCTTTCCTTCACTTTGACCATGCTTCTTTGCTAAAACTGTCATGGCTTTGATCATATGGCCATAACCTCCTTGGCCTCTTCATCGATTGACTCCTCGTCCTTATCGTACGGAGCATGATTTTTCTTTGCCCTTAGAGTAGATGGCCTTGATGAGTTCTTAGGGCCCATTTCCTTATTTAGGCAAGCTGGGATTGGTCATCTTTATCTGGTTGCCAAACTCTGGCAAGGGCTAGTTCATAGCGCTAGATACTCTTTCGGGGTTCATCAATCTTCCTATCCCTTACCAGACGTTGGATGGCTCAAACCAAAGTCCTACATTCATTAGTGCGATGACCTAACAGAACGTGATATTCGTAAAGCTTTTTCTCTCCTCTGTCGTGGGTGGTTTGTATTTGTTAAGAAGGCCGATTCCCCTCAATTCGGTGAAGATTACATTAAGCCACAGTTTCCATAGACTTATGCTGACCGTAAGACCGCTACTTGGCTGAATAATAGCAGCTGGTGCCAACTTTTGAGAGCTATTTTGGCCCATCATGATTTTAGATGGGGACATGCACGAGTCAAGGTTCTGGAAGACCTGATGTCCCTCTATTTGGGCTCCTTCCTTTTTCTGATCACAGTCAACTGTCACCAACTGATGCAAGAAGGCTTCAACTTTGGGTGTCATGCCCAAAGGTTGCATGTCCTGGTCATTGGTTCAGAGGATGGATGACCCTTGTAGGGTAGTCACAGCTGTAGGTGTTATGCTCGGAGATTGCGTGACCTGGTCGGAGCTCTAGTTTTGCTAAGGCTTACTTGATGGATTCTTGCACAGCTGTCCGAATTAGTTCCCGAATGATGTTTCGAAATTGATCTAAGCTTAGAAACTAGATAATGGCGGCGGGAATTTCTGACCCAGGAGATGGAGGGTGAGCTATTGTCGAGGTAGGAGTAGGGCCAATTTATTCCTTGGGTAGGGCGATGTTGTCATTATGAGATATGGCTGCCGACGAAGGTCCGGATTTGGGAGGAAGATTGTTTAGGATCATGAACCATGGGTCAGACCATGAATGGGTCGTAATGGGTTATGGATGGTATGCATGCTTTTGTTCTTGGGAAGCAATGGATGATATGTACGGCTGGACGTAGATGTGGTTAGCGATGATGCTGAGGCTTATCCCTCCAACATTCGTACCCTTCATCACGTATAGTGATATGTCATGACTCAATGGGGGTACAAAAAAAGTCCTACGGATGTTGCTAAACCTCTCCCACGAATGGAGATCGATAAGGGTAAGTTGATTTTTTACTGTTGAAGCCGATGGATGGGTGATATGAGTACATAGCACATAGCACATAAAAACGTCCCTCTTCCAGCCTTATGACTCTCGCGTAATGCCTCTTTGAAAGGATGGAGTTTGGCTTCTTCACTGGTAATGGCAAAAGAAGTGTGTCCCAATTGTTTTATTTATTCTAGTGCTCCTAAAGGGTTGAAGTGCTAAGGCTTTTTCTAGCGCGGCTTTGGTATAGGGTTTGTGAGCACGGGATATTGCAGTTCCTCTCGTGAGACGATGATGACGTATACTCGATTTTAATGCCTCATAATAAAAGTTCTCTTTAGATTTTTTATTACCAATATAATGTTCCTTGTGAACTTTATTCTTGGTAGAATCCAATTCGGCGTGGCCGATAATACGTCTGGTAGGAGCTTGAACCGATGATTTACACCCAAATTAAATAAATCTCTAAATACCCATTAAAATGCCCTTTAAAATTCAAAAATCCCGCTTTAACCCCTTTAACCCGTGTTTGCAGCTTTTCAGGCTTATGGGCCCGCTAGCAGTCAGCTTTTTGAAAGCTGATGCCGCCACCGGTATTGCGCCATGCCGTCGGCAGTATCATCCATTTCGCTGGCGGCATGGCCAAATCGGGCTCTGCAGACAGCTTTCATCTTCTTCCTTAGGACAGTCTCTTTTTTGCCATTTCAGTGAAAATGGCTGAAAGGTCTTGAAGACCACCCTAATTTGCCTATAAAAATACACCTTAGGGTTCCAAAGGAGAGGGAAAAAATAAAAATAAAAAGAGACAACAATAACCTGTAACTTGAATTTGGGAAATTTTAGAGAGAGAAAGTTGTTCTAGTGAGATAGGAATTAGAAAAGGTTGGAAAAAAAGGATCTTAATCCATTTTTCCTGGTTTTTCTTCTTTGAACTCTCTGATTGGGAGCTTAAAATAAGTAGACATTAAGTTGAAATCAATCTAAATAGGAACTTAGAGACTTAAGTACCCAATTTACTACCAAATCATCATTACAAACTCCCTGGAGGTGTTCCTTGGTTCATGAAGAGGTGGATTCATGGCCCCGAGGTAAAAATCTTGAGTCTCAAAGCTCTTTGGCATTAATATTGCTTGTTTGTGCTGATTCTTATTGATTTGCATTTGTTTTTGGGTTTTCAATCATTTTTTGACCGTTACCTTCTGCTGCTGCAAGAAATTGAAGTCGCCGGAGACATGTGATATCATCGGCAGTATCACTCATGTCGTTAGCGACATCGCTGATACCGCTAGCGACATCACATTACCCAGAGGCCTAACTTTCTTGTAGGACCCTTTCTTTATGGTACTCAGAAAGCCATGTAACATGCCTACAGAGTGATGCCTCTAGCGACATCATTGATATCACCGGCAACATCAGCCATGTCACTGGCGCCATGACCTTCTAGACAGTTGTTTTATTTTGTTCATTTCTGACCTAGTTTATTTTCCGAAGCTAGGATACACAGTGGAAAGATGGAGGTCCAAAACCTTCTGAAAATAGACCCCACCGCATACCATATGACATTTTCACTAATAATCTGGATAAAATAACAATCGAGTCTAAAATTTGGTTAAAAACGGAATTTTCCTCCAACGTCGTTCAAATCTCATTTTAGCCATCCAACCGGGCTTTATAACGATATAAATATTTATGCCACGATCATGCTAACTCGGGTCTTATTTGGTTTACTAACTATGCATGATTCATGATATATCTCGTACAACGTGCCATATTTGTGCTAAACGTTTTGTGCAGGTAGATTGAGGTTAGATGCATGCCTAGGCCTTCGGGTATTTCATTTATCGCATAGAAAAAATGTACAGGATTTAAAAGCCTTGTACTAATTTTATTTTCCGCATTTATTTTTGGATGATTGTAATAATTTTTATCACTTTGATTGCTTGATAAACGCGATAACAATATAATAACCGAAAACATAAATAAATAGGATGGATCAAACCGATTAAGAAAGAATGGAGTATCTTAACTTGGCCTAATGAAAAATAGATAACATCATCCAAACTCAGAATCTCTACTTAAGGTACAGTCTACCACCTGGTGGGAAAATCGTACCAAAATTTCCCGATTGAGCTGAACCAGGTGGCGACTCTATTCTAAGTACAAGATTTCGATCTCGTATTCTTTAACACCTAAATTGGACTTAAATCCAACTTCAACATCAGTGCTTTCGTCACGCCTAAAATAAGGATCAATCCCTTAGCACACTTCACAGCGCCAGTTATATTTCCCCTCGTGTGACGCATCTCACGTGGTCCTTGCGGACAGAAAAAAAGGTTGTCCGCTCAAAGTTGCGACTCTGTTGGGGACAATCTCTTTAAACTTGAAACTTAAAATTGTCAATAAGATTAAAGGATTTTGATGATGTATTGAAATCATTGGCCAAATTAAAACTTCATTCTTTTTTATAACGTTTTATCCTTAAACATGCGTGTAGATAGTTCGGTAATTTTTAGGTGCCCCATTTTTCCCGAGAAGCTCACGAAAGTATCACTCATGCCCTATTAGAATTGATGATACCTAATGGGTGGATCACTCATTTTAACCAACACATAAACTCCTGCAATCGCACCTATTTGGGGAGTGGTTGAGGAACTTGGAATCAAGGTAAACGAGAACTTTTTACATCAACAACCCTATACCAAAGCCGCACTAGAAAAAGCCTTAGCACTTCATCCCTTTAGGATTACCAAAACAATGAAAAATAATTGGGACGCACTTCTTTTGCCATTACCGGTGTAGAGGCCAAACTCCATCCTTCCAAAGAGGCGTTATGCGGGAGTCATAAGGTCTATGTGCTATGTGGTCATGCATCCACCATGCATCGGCTTCAAGGGCCAAAAAGTAAATTAACTTACCCTTACTACTTCTGCCCATGGAAGAAGTTTAGCAACATACGTAGGACTTCTTTTGTGCCACCAATGCATCACCACATATCACTATGTAAGATGTGAGATACAAACATCCCACGTATGTTGGAGGGATAAGCCATCGCATCATCTCTAACCATGTCTATGTGCAGCCATACATGTCATACATCGCTTCCTAGAAACAAAAAGCATGCATACCATCCATACCATTTACAACCCATTCATGGTGTAACCCACGGTTCATGATCCTAATTAGCCTCCCTCCCAAGTCCGGACCTTCACCACCAACTATGGGTCTCCCACATGATGATGACCTTGCCCTGATCGAGGACCAAGGTAGTTCCACCTCTACCATGGGAGCAGTTCCTCCGCCATCCCTAAGAAAAGAGATTGCCACTGCTATGACCCAATTTATCTGTTCAGATCTCTTCCACAATACTATTTGGGAACAAATCCAGACAACAATTCATTTATTTGTCAGCCAAGCCCCTAGCAAGTGAGAATGCCGATTGGATTTTAGAGTCAGACTATCAGCCTCAGTATCTGAATGAATTTGTTTGTAATGGTTCAGATCATGTTCTGTTCTATCCAATAAGGGCACAGCCAGTTCTGTTTACTTAGCTTCCTATCCAATCAGTTCAGACTTGGCCGCAGCCCAGTCTATTCTAACTTGATCAGACTTCCATGACTCAGCCAACTTTCTCTTTCTTACCTCCAAGCCCAAGGCATATGGCCCGAAACTCAATCCCCCTACCATCTCCTGACAAACCCCACCCAGTAAATCTCAGCTCCCCCTAGAGGGTCAGCCCGACCAGCAATGCCACCACTGCTTTTAGGCACGGCACCTCGGGGTATAACCTACCAGCAAAATCTTTTTGGCGATGATCTAATGGCTGGTCCCCAACTTTATTAATTGACTCCTTATTCCTACAGTCAGTTTGGAAACCATGACTAGGTCACTCGATCTCTGGGCGTGACACTTGAAGCCATGCATCAACCAACCAACGGCTAGCTCATACAACCTCTGGGCATGACACATGAGGTGGAAGCTTTTTTGCGCCAACTAGTGCCGACATGTCAAAGGGAAAGGGAAACCCAAGGAAATAGCAGTTGGGTCTCTAAGGGTTCTAGTATATGTCAGGTAGAAGGCTACAATGGGCAAGGAGCGTTGCCATCTCAGATCAAGGGAAGCCGAAAAGACTCTCAAGAACTTATCCCGGCTGATATTTCAAACCCCTAAGTTTTACCCCTTAATGTAATTTTCACCAGATTAAGAAGAGATGGTCTCATCGAACCCCTTTGTAAGTACAAAAACCCATCGGAAGTCGAGAAAGGAAACTTTTGTGGGTACCATGTCTAGTTGGGACATCGCTCGAATGAGTGCCAAACCTTGGCCCGAGTATACATTGTCTGGTGAAGGAAGGAAAGATAGCCGAGCAGGAGAGAATGCCTAGGGTCATAAAGCTCTTCGACCAGGCAAGTATGACCATTTTTGGTATGCCTAAATGAGCGAATGGGCCACATAAGCTCACTGGGGTTGTCGGTTCCAAGAGTAAGGCCGGTGGAAAGAGGAAAATGTACCTTGACAATGAGGCTAGGAGGGCCAAATTTAAGCGAACTAGGAGGATGGAAAACATTTGGCTTAGAAAAGACGATGATGTCCAGGCAACAGCCACCCAAGCTTTTCTGATAGTGGCTGCAGTCCAGTCTAACCTCCCTCCTTTTGCCCTAAAGAAGGCCCCCAACACTTCACTCCCGGTCAATTCGTGCCCAAAGGCATGATCTTGCAAGGTCCTCCATCTATGGAGGTTGATGATTTTTAATATGTAATCGTTAGGTCTGTTTGCTTTGTTTTATTAAACTTTTTATGTACCAAACTTTGAGCTCCATAAGCAACTTTTATTTTTCTTACTTATGTCATGTTTCTACCATTTGATCCATACATTCATATAAGCATACGCATGATGCTTCTAGTATGCAGGATATTTTACTGTATAAAATTAATTTGAGTACAAATAAAGGTTCTTATGTGGTAATCAACTCCAATAATTTAACTCCTATCAAACACATGTGAGATAATAAAGTGCTTAAAGATCGCGATAATGCTTTTGCTTAGTCCCCAGATCAATAGCCAGATTGTTGAACACCACGGGTCTCTTCCAAAATTAACTCAGCAACCCCGCAACGGTACACCTTCAAGATACTGAAGAAGTATCAACTGGTTCCTAGAAATGGAAAATCACGGCATACATTTTCATCCACCCACCCCTTTCCCTTTTTCAAACCTTATCCAACACTTCCCCACTCCTTGGCCATCCTTGGCGTGGGGGCATAAACAATTGATGAAACCCAACCTCCGTTAAATAAACACCTTATCTGAATCTTACACTAATGTCACCGCCAAGGAAATGACCAAACTCATAGAGAAACACATCTCCACCTAGCACAAATTAACCCACATCAAACCCCTTAAGCAATAAAGATCAGGGGACAACCACCACCAAGAGCATAAAGTATGAGAGCAAGCACCTTTACCCCATAAACCATAAAGATAAGCGCACAACTAAAGTCACGATTAGCTTACCAAGTAAACCAGTAAAACAAGCTACCATTTCACCTTTCAAAGGAACCAAGTAAAAGGCCCCTAAACCAAATTTCACTTGGTCAAAATCCTCCACCACTGGTACAAGGGGCAAATTCAGGCCTAACCAAGAAGGGCTGTACAAACCACAAACTGAAGGAGCAATCAGAACGGCAATCGAACCAACCAAGAAGGCTCTGTGTAAGCGCCAAAACAACCACAAACTAAACTCCTTGCAATATGGCCAATCAGTCAAAATAAATACTTTAGTTTATCCAAAATTGATCTAATCAATTTTAACCAATTAAATAATAATCCAATTATTATTTAAGTTATATTTTTGTAATAGAATAAATCTATTAGTTCTTTACTTAGTCCGACGAATGTCCAATGTGTGTGACCTTATAGGATCCCGAAGTATTGAGCTATTAAGACTTAACCAACCCTTGTTCTAATGGAACCATTGGCTCGATGTTCTAGACCGTGAATAGAACTCGATTACCTTAAATGAGTATAGTACGCCTCTAGCAAAGGTCTACCATCCCCCATTACTCGGAACTTCATTTATGCTTATCACTTAATCCTGGTTAATGCAATAGTTATCCAGTGCGATAAATTCCTTCCATTCTTTAATATTAGTACCATCTGGTTTATTTGGTTCGGTTAAAGTGTTAACCCACTAATAGCGAGGTTGCTCTAAGCTATCCCAGTTATTTACTTATTACCAAAGTATATTGCCTTTTACCATAGTGTGTTTGACAAGAAACCATTTCTGTCAAACATATACTCTAATAAGAGGTTTATGGCAATCATTACTTCAACAAGTGGCCAGGTACAACTCCTTAACATATCCAGAGCGATGGATTCTTTCTGACTACTCAGCCTACCAACGTGTTATCATCACTATACCTGTAATCACCCGTAGCACCATAAATTAATGAGTGCATAGTAATGACCTAAAGTATAGTAATAGTACCACACAAGGTAGCTAGCATCTCAAGTATGAGGACATGCGCAAAGCTTATTGCATAAAGATAAACACTAACACATTGATATATATAACAAGTGTTTATCTTGCTGCGGTCTCCAATATATCTCCCAGATATATGCATGTGTCAAACTTAAGGCACCACCTTTAGTCTTTAGGAGATTAACTGCTTGGACCCTTTCCAAGAAAGATGACCACATGTTAGTCTTTCTGTTTCATCAATATCCTTTCTTGATGAAACTATGACTAGGGATAGTTTAGATATCATCATAATTGCACATGAAGCAGGTTCCACCAAATGTAGTCCAACTATAGTTTCTCTGACTTCATGCTATGATATGTCAAGGACTTTTGCATACATCAATGAATATATATTTAACCAGCTTTAATATATATATACAAGCATATTGATATAAACAAAAGATTAAACGCCTTTATTGATTAAACAAATTATTCGTAGTATTACGTAATTAAGATATATCACCCTAATTGCCTTAAGGGCATACATCATATCCAACAAACTCCCACTTGCACTAAGGCCAATTAGCCATATGTTTTAATCCATATGCTTTAACATGCTGGTCATGTTTGACTTGAGTCAATGGCTTTGTCAGACCATCTGCGAGGTTCTAATCAGTGGATACATATTCTAATCTTATTATCTTAGCATTAACAATCTCCCTGATTATATGATACTTTTTGGATAATGTCTGTTTTTCTGATGAGACCGTGGTTCCTTTGCCTAAGCTATGGCACCATTGTTATCACAATATAAAGTAATTGGATCAACAGCCTCAGGCACCATACCGAGATCACCAATAAATCCCTTTAACCAGACAGCTTCTTTTGCTGCTTGGCATGCAGCAATGTTGTAACACCCCCTTTATAAGGAGCACCACAGTAACTATAATCACCCATTAAACAACTCTACTCCACTATATAAGGTTCAATACTTATAGATTTAATATGTACAAATACAAATATAATGTTTCAAACTCCAAATTATTATCCAGATATTTCTCAATGACACTATACATTTCTCACACTATCTAGTACATGCCATTATTCTACAAACCATAATATTACATTAAAATACAGATCCACCTCAAGTCTTTTCTTATATGCTCTTCAAGATGATCCACTTATACCACTTTGGTCTAAGCTATCTACAAATCTCCACCTACGTGTAGAAAAACAACTACATGCTAAGCAATTTACTTAGTGGTATCCATAAAAGAAATACAACAACTTTGAACATTTTTAACTCTTTAAAAATAGAAACAAAGTATGTTCATAAGTCAAAAACAAATTAAACAACTTTATAAAACCAAAACACAAAACTTATATTATAAACCTTTCAAAATTTAATCAAATTTATATCCAATTTTTCCAAACACATTAACCATATATTGCCCAAAGTAAACAAGTCCTGAATAACGATATAATGGATAGGGGAGCGAACAAGCCCGAAGCTGAAGCTTCAATATCAATGTATCGGTCAAGCCCGAAGCCGAAGCTTCAAAATAAATATATCGGTCAAGCCCAAAGCCAAAGCTTCAAAATCAATATATCGGTCAAGCCCAAAGCCAAAGCTACAATATCAATAAATTTTTATTAGAATACCGGCCGAAGCCCGAAGCCAAAGCTTCAATTGCTTGTACAGTACTGCACCCCTCTTATTGGCGCCAATCTACCCTGACCCCGTATTCTACTCGTTTAATAAGGGCAATAAATCAAAGTAACATCTTAACTATTCCAATATAAACCATCAAACAAAATTCAACATAACTTCAGTAATTAAGAAATTCAAATACTAAATTTTAAAGCATCAAACTTCAACTAAAACACAATAAAATCAACATTCATATTTTCCAGAAATTTCCAGATTTCGTGACCTGACTTCCCTTGCATTTTTCACTATCAAAAAATCATCCAATCGAAGGAGTTTCTTCTAAACATAATTAGCCACATGTGTCAGATTTCTAAAGCTACTAGAATCACAGAAATCCAAATTGTATAACCAAAGTTATGATCAAAATACTAAACAGTGTACAAAGCTGAGATTTTCCGAAAACAGATTTCATGACTCAAATTCAAACGAAAATTTCACATTGAAAACGAATGAAATTCAACAAGGTTTCTTCTGAACATATATTCCTTAGTTTCTTTAGATATCAATAGAATCAAGAATCATTCAAATCGGGTTTATATACAAGAGAAAATGTCAAAATAAAACAGGGATACAAATCTGGAAAATTTTCCGAAAAATCGAGAAATCGAAATTTGAGACACAAACCTTTTTCTAAGCTCTTTCTAGCTCTCTTCTACCTCGTTTGCCTTTGATTTCCTTGCACTAGATTCCTCTACAATAGTCATATATAATTCTATCAAGATATTATATAAATAAACTTCCTAATACCATAAATATGCTAAATCTACCATGAATTCTACTAATTAAGCTTTAATTTCATCAAAAATCACTCACCTTAAATTCGGGTTACTGTTCATCCGAACCTTAAAATCTGAAATCCTCTTCTTCTAACCTTAATTCACTGAAATTGACGATGATAGAGGATTTTATGATCGATTTCTAACAAGAATTAGAAGTTGAATTGAAGAAATCGGAAGTTTTTAGGTTAGGGAAATTTTTGATAAGGGAGAGATGAATGAAGATGATGGAGAAGAAGAGAAGAGGCTGGATATATGTTATGTATTTTGCTTTTTTTTCAAATTTCTAATAATGCCCTTCAATAAATAATTAAATGCCTAATTCATCCCTCTTACTTAATTAACTCTTATTTCCTCATGTCTTATATCCAATAATAATAATAACAATAAATGCAATATTAATTTCCATGATATTTTAATACCATAATAATTTATTATAAGTAAATTTAGAAATTTCAGGTCGTTGCAATTCTCCCCCTCTTATGAATTTTCGTCCTCGAAAATTACCTGAAAGCAGTTGCGGATATTGAGTTTTCATTTTATCCTCCGGTTTCCAAGTTGCTTCTTCAACCTTATGATTTTTCCAAAGTACTTTTACCAAAGGAATAGACTTGTTTCTCAATTGTTTAACCTCTCTTGCCAAGATTTGTACCGGTTCCTCTTCATACGTCAAGTCGGGTTTGATTTCTGCGACATCAGGAGATAAGATATGTGATGGATCTAATCTGTATCTCCTTAACATCGACATATGGAACACATTATGAATTTTGTCGAGTGTCGAAGGTAGTGCCAACCGATAAGCTACCGGTCCAATCTTCTCCATAACTTTATATGGGCCAATAAATCTCGGACTGAGCTTACCTTTCTTGCCAAATCACAGGACTTTCTTCCATGGAGAAACTTTGAGAAATACTTTATCCCCAACTTCATAAGTAATGTCTTTTCTTTTTAGATTAGCATAAGACTTTTTTCCAATTCGATGCAGTCTTCAATCTCTCTTGAATAAGTTTTACCTTCTCCTTTGTCTCCTGAATCAAATCCACTCCCACAAATCTTGTTTTCACTAAGCTCGGTCCAATATAATGGAGTTCGACATTTTCTTCTGTACAATGCTTCATATGGCGCCATTTGTATGCTTGACTGATAGCTGTTATTATAGGCAAACTCCATAAGGGATAAATACTTAACCCAACTTCCCTCAAATTCAATGATACAACTTCTCATCATGTCTTCTAACACCTGAATTACTCTTTCAGATTGACCATCTATTTAAGGATGAAATGAAGTACTGAAATGAAGTTTAGTACCTAAGGCTTCTTGTAACTTCTTCCAAAATCTCAAAGTAAATCTTGGATCTCGGTCAGAAATGATTGAAATAGGCACTCCGTGTAGCCTCACTATCTCATCTACATATAACTGAGCCAACCTATCAAGTGAATAATCTATCCTAACTGGAAGAAAGTGGGCAGACTTTGTCAATCTATCTACAACAACCTACACTGCATCATGTTTCTTCTGTGTATGTGGTAAAGACATCACGAAGTCCATGGTGATTCTTTCCCATTTCCATTTTGGAATTGTTATTGGTTGCAATAATCCAGAAGGATCTTGATGTTCGGCTTTCACCTGTTGACAAGTTAGACATTGAGCAACATAGTTAGTAATGTCTTTCTTCATCCTATTCCACCAATAATGGCTCTTCAAATTTTGGTACATCTTGTTTGCTCCTGGATGCATCGCATAAGGACTACTATACGCCTCACGTAAGATATTCTTCTTCAATTCTTCATTGTTTGGCACACATAGTCTATCTTTAAAATATAGATACCCATCTTCTCGAACCATATAATTGTCTATGATACCCACTTGTGTCCTTGATCGAATGACCTTGAAGTCATCATCTTCATTTTATGCTTGCTTAACCTATTGTAGTAGTACATGTTGAATCTTCAATTATGCAATTAAGGCTCCACCACTGGTAAGAGCTAACCCCGTATTCATAGCCCTTAGTGCCATCATTGTTTTTATACTGAGAGCATCTGCCACCACATTAGCCTTTCCTGGATGGTAATCTATAAGACAATCATAATCTTTAATGAATTCCATCCACCTTCTATGCCTTAAATTCAACTCCTTCTGTGTTGGCAAATATTTCAAGCTTTTATGATCTGTATAAATATAACATTTTTCTCCATAAAGATAGTGTCGCCAAATTTTCAAGGCAAAGACTATTGCAGCCACTTCCAAATCATGAGTAGGATAATTCCTTTCATGATTCTTCAATTGCCTGGAAGCATAGGCAATCACTTTCCCTTCTTGCATCAAAACACATCCAAGACCACTATGCAAAGCATCACTATAGATTACAAAGTCTTTTCTAAGCTCTGGTTGGGTAAGGATGGGTGCTTTTGTCAACATTGCCTTCAACTTCCCAAAACTTTCTTGGCACTTGTCATTCCACTCAAATTTTGCATTCTTTTGAAATAGTTTCATTAGCGGAGCAGCAATGACTGAAAATCCCTTAACAAATCTTCTATAATACCCTGCTAAGCCAAGGAAACTTCTGACTTCCGTAGGGTTCTTTGGTGGTTTCCATTCAATAACTCCTTCTATCTTTTGAGGATCCACTTTAATTCCTTCTGCAGAAACAGCATGGCCTAAGAAAGAAACTTTTTAAAGCCAAAACTCACATTTGCTAAGTTTGGCATATAATTTATTTTCCCTCAAAGTTTGGTAGACTATCCACAAATGTTGATCATGCTCTTCCCATGACTTAGAATACACCAAAATATCATCAATGAAAACCACTACAAACCTGTCTAAATATAAGTAAAAGACACGGTTCATAAGGTCCATAAATGTTGCTTAGTTAGACCAAATGGCATCACCAAAAATTCATAGTGCCCATATCTGGTTCGAAAAGCCGTCTTTGCAATATCATCATCTTTCACTCTCATGTGATAGTAGCCCGATCTCAAATCAATCTTAGAGAAGTATTTGGTACCCTTGAGTTGATCAAATAAGTCTTCAATCCTTGGCAATGGATACTTGTTCTTCACTGTCAATTTATTCAACTCCCGGTAATCAATACATAATCGGAGCGAGCCATCTTTCTTCTTAACAAACAACACTGGTGCACACCACGGGGATATACTCGGGCATATGAATCCTTTGTCTAACAATTCTTGCAACTGGATCTTCAACTCTTTCATTTTAACAAGTGCCATTCTGTATGGTGCTTTGGATACTGGTGTGGTACCCAGCAATACATCAATTGCGAATTCTACCTCTCTTTTTTATGGCGACCCCGGTAGTTCTTCTAGAAATACATCGGGAAAATCATATAATGTGGGATTATTCTGCAATTCTAACTCACCTTTCTTCGATTCTAGAGCGAAGATTAGGTAGGCCTGACATCCCTTCCTAACCAGCCTTTTAGTCTTCATAAAAGAGATTATGTTACAGAGATAATTTGATCTTTCCCCCATGATAACTATTTCTTCTCCATTAGAAACTTTAAGTGACATTCTTTTGTTTTTGCAATCCACCACAGCTCGATGTTCCGATAACCAATCGATTCCCAAGATAACATTATAATCTCGAAAAGGTAACTCAATTAAATTTGGAAGGAAAAGTTGATGTTGAATCATAATAGGGCAATTCATATACACGTTGTTTACTATCACACTGTGTCCTAAAGGATTAGTCACTTCATTATTTTCTCCTAATTCTTCTATAGGTAACCCTTTCTCTTATGCTAACGCAGTACATATATATGAATGAGATGAACCGGGATCTATCAAAGCATAAATATCATGATTAAAGAATGAAAATTTATCAACAATAACTTCAATAGATTCCCAAGTCTTAGGCCCTCGGATTGCATAACTTCGTGCCATTCCTCCTGGTCTACCACTCAGCGATGCTTGTTGAGCCACATTATGTCCACTTGCCTCACTAGCATTTCCTCTTCCCCTTCCTCTTCCACCTTGCATTGTAGGGGTAGGAACTACTGCAGGTGCAGATGTACTTATCTATCTTTGAGGATAATTTTCAATCAAATGTTCCTTCAAGCCACATTTAAAGCAGACTCTACCTTTTCCCCAACATTCCCCTGTATGTATCCTTCCACAATTAGAACATTGTGGAATATTTCCCCTGCCTCGACCTGAAGGTACACTAGCCACTGACCCCATACTTGTGGTATGTCTCGGTGAAAACCCTCTGAAATGAGATTGTGTTTGTTCTGATGTTCCCTTCTGTTTCTTACTTGGAGATTCTGAACTAACTAGACCCTGCGACCCCTTTTAAAATATAGACCTTTTAGCCATTCTTTATTGTCTATCTGAATTGATCTTCTCAATGCTCGTAGCAGCATCAACCAAGTCATTGAACACCCTAATCCTTTGTGCAAGTAAATGCACTCTAATTTCATCATTTAGCCCATCCTCGAATCTCTTACATCACTTTACTTCACTGTCAACAATATCACAAGCATACCTCTCGAGTTTGAGGAATTGAATTTCACATTCTAATACAGTCATTTGTCCCTGTCTCAAAGACAAGAACAATTTCCTCTGCTCATCTTTGAATTGTTCACTAACGTACCTTTTGTCAAATTGTTCCAAGAAAAGACTCCAAGTGATTTCTTGGGGGCGCCTTTCTCTTATAATATTATCCCACCACCTCCTAGCTTGTTCTTTGAGTAGACCTTGCACACAATCTAGTCTCTCTTCATCTGTAAAATGAAGCCTAGTCATACACCATTTAGTATGATCAAGCCAATCTCCTGTAATTGCAGGATTCACTATAATCACCCATTAAACAACTCTACTCCACTATATAAGGTTCAATACTTATAGATTTAATATGTACAAATAGAAATATAATGTTTCAAACTCCAAATTATTATCCAGATATTTCTTAATGATACTTTACATTTCTCACACTATCTAGTACATGCCATTATTCTACAAAACATAATATTACATTAAAATACAGATCCACCTCAAGTCTTTTCTTATATGCTCTTCAAGATGATCCACTTATACCACTTTGGTCCAAGCTATCTACAAATCTCCACCTACATGTAGAAAAACAACTACACGCTAAGCAATTTGCTTAGTGGTGTCCATAAAAGAAATACAACAACTTTGAACATTTTTAACTCTTTAAAAATAGAAACAAAGTATGTTCATAAGTCAAAAACAAATTAAATAACTTTATAAAACCAAAACACAAAACTTATATTATAAACCTTTCAAAGTATAATCAAATTTATATCCAATTTTTCCAAACACATTAACCATATATTGCCCAAAGTAAACAAGTCCTGAATAACGGTAAAATGGATACGGGAGCGGACAAGCCCGAAGCCGAAGCTTCAATATCAATGTATCGGTCAAGCCCGAAGCCGAAGCTTCAAAATCAATATATCGGTCAAGCCCGAAGCCGAAGCTTCAATATCAATATATTTTTATCAGAATACCGGCTGAAACCTGAAGCCAAAGCTTCAATTCTTTGTACAGTACTGTACCCCCCTTTATTGGCGCCAATCTACCCTGACCCATATTCTACTCGTTTAATAAGGGCAATAAATCAAAGTAACATCTTAAAAATTCTAGTACAAACCATCAAACATAATTCAACATAACTTCAGCAATTAAGAAATTCAAATACTAAATTTTAAAGCATCAAGCTTCAATTAAAACACAATAAAATCAACATTCATATTTTTCAGAAATTTCCAGATTTCATGACCTGGCTTCCCTTGCATTTTTCACTATCAAAACATCATCAATAGAAGAATTTTCCTCTAAACATAATTAGCCAGATGTCTCAGCTTTCTAGAGCCACCAGAATCACAGAAATCCAAATTGTATAACCAAAGTTATGATCAAAATACTAAACAGTGTACAAAGCTGAGATTTTCCGAAAACAGATTTCATGACTCAACTTCGAATGAAAATTTCACATTGAATACAAACGAAATTCAACAAGGTTTCTTCTGAATATATATTCCTTAGTTTCTTTAGATATCAATAGAATCAAGAATCATTCAAATCGGATTTATATAACAAGAGAAAACATCAAAACAAAATAGGGATATAAATCTGGAAAATTTTCCAAAAAATCGAGAAATCGAAATTTGAGACACAAACCTTTTTCTAAGCTCTTTCTAGCTCTCTTCTACCTCTTTTGCCTTTGATTTGCTTGCACTAGCTTCCTCTACAACAGCCATATATAATTCTAACAAGATATTGTATAAATAAACTTCCTAATACCATAAATATGCTTAATCTACCATGAATTCTACTAATTAAGCTTTAATTTCATAAAAAATCACTCACCTCAAATTCGTGTTAATCCTCTTCTTCTAACCTTGATTCATTGAAATTGATGATGATAGAGGATTTTATGATCGATTTCTAACAAGAATTTGAAGTTGAATAGAAGAAATAGGAAGTTTTTAGGTTAGGGAAATTTTTGATAAGGGAGAGATGAATGAAGAAGATGAAGATGATGGAGAAGAAGAGAAGAGGCCGGATATATGTTATGTATTTTTATTTTTTTTCAAATTTCCAATAATGCCCTTGAACAAATAATTAAATGCCTAATTCATCCCTCTTACTTAATAAACTCTTATTTCCTCATGTCTTATATCCACTAATAATAATAACAATAAATACAATAATAATTTCCATGATATTTTAATACCATAATAATTTATTGTAAGTAAATTTTGAAATTTCAGGTCGTTACAAATGTATTTAGATTCCATGGTTGAATCAGCAGTAGTTTCTTGCTTGGAACTCTTCCAGCATATTGCCCCTCCATTTAACACATACACAAAACTTGACTGAGACTTAAAGTCATCCTTGTCAGATTGAAAGCTCGCATCAGTGTAACCTTTGATAGTGAGGTCACCTTCTCCATAAATCAAGAACTCATCCTTAGTCCTTCTCAAGTACTTAAGGATTGCCTTGACGGCCATCCAGTGCTTTTCACCTGGATTTGACTGATATCTGCTCGTAAAGCTCAAAGCCTGAGAGACATCCGGCCTAGTACATATCATAGCACACATGATGGATCCTATCGTGGATGCATAGGGTATATCCTTCATGCGCATTCTCTCCTGAGCTGTCTTCGGACACTCAGCCTTAGATAGGTTAATCCCCTTTGTCATTGGGACATAACCTTTCTTAGAATGCTCAAGGTTGAACCTATCCAACACTTTATCTATATATGTACTTTGAGAAAGACCTAACAGCCTCTTGGATCTATCCCTATAGATCTTTATACCTAGTATAAATGCTGCTTCACCAAGGTCTTTCATGGAGAACTTTCTTGACAACCATACTTTAATGCTTTGAAGAAGAGAAATATCGTTTCCTATTAGCAGAATGTCATCAACATATAATACTAGAAAAATGACTGCACTCCCACTAACCTTCTTGTAAACACAAGGCTCATTTGCATTTGGGCAGAAATCCAGTTCCCGGATTGTCTGATCAAACCTTATATTCCAACTCCTGGATGCCAGCTTAAGTCCATAAATGGATCTTTATAGCTTGCATACCTTCAAGCCATTCTGAGATGTAAAACCCTCAGGTTGTGTCATATACACATCCCAGTCTAAATCCCCATTCAGGAATGTTGTTTTTACATCCATCTGCCAGATCTTATAATTGTAATGAGAAGCAATGGTGACGAGTATCCTAATGGATTTAAGCATGGCTACCAGTGAGAAGGTTTCATTATAGTCAATACCTTCCCCGTTGACTATAACCTTTCACAACTAACCTTGCTTTATAGATAATTACATTACCGTCCATGTCTGTCTTCTTCTTGAAGACCCATTTGCACCCAATTGGTCTAACCTCTTGCGGTGCATCAACCAAATTCCAAACTTGATTCTCGTACATGGAATCCATTTCTGATTTCAAGGCCTTTTGCCATTTATCAGAATCTGAGCTTTTCATTGCCTCATCATATGTCTTTGGTTCATCATCCTCCATAAGATATAGTTCTTTATCATTAGTGATGATAATCCCATATCTATCAGGACCCTTATGAATACGACCTGATCTTCGCAATGATTGTATTTCGACAAGTAGTTCTTGGATCACACTCTCTTGTGTATCTAGAATGGGGTCAATCAGTTGATTATTTGTTTCTTTCTCTTGAACTTGCAGTTCAATATTGCTCCCACTGACTTTTGTAAGTGTTCCTTTTCCAAAAAGTGAGCATTCTGAAACACAAATACCTTTTGTGCTTCGGGTTGGTAAAACAGATATCTAGTTGTTTCCTTTGGATATCCAATGAACAAACATTTGTCAGCCTTGGCATTTAGCTTATCTGATGTTATCCTCTTTACCATAGCATGACAGCCCCATACTCTTAAGTGACTTAGAGATGGCTTTTTGTTACACCATCTTTCATAAGGTGTAAAATCAACTGATTTAGAGGGAACTCTGTTTAAGATATAAATCGTGCTCTCCAGTGCATATCCCCAAAAGGATTTACTAAGAACCGCATGGCTCATCATGGACCTGACCATATCTAGTAAAGTCTAATTCCTCCTTTCTAACACTCCATTGTGTTGGGGTGTATAAGTAGGGGTCCACTGTGGAACTATCCCGTTTTCCTTGAGATAATCCTGAAACTCCTGACTTAAGTATTCTCCACCTCGATCCGATCAAAGTGTTTTAATACTTTTCTCAAGCTGTTTCTCTACTTCAGCTCTGAATAGTTTGAATTTTTCAAAACTTTCAGACTTGTGCTTCATCAAGTACAAATAACCATATCGTGAGTAATCATTAATAAAGGTTATGAAGTAGGAGTATCCTCCTAGTGCCTGAACACTCATTGGACCACACAGATCAGTATGTATAAGTTCCAATGTACTTGTGGCCCGCTCACCCTTTCCTTGAAAGGGTAACTTTGTCATTTTTCCTTTTAAACAAGGTTCACAATCACCATTAAGACTCCAAGTCTATTGGGCCCAAGTCTCCACGCTTATACAGCTTGGTTAAGCGATCTTTGTTTATGTGGCCTAAACGACAATGCCATAAGTAGAAGGAATTCTCATTATCTAATTTTCTCTTAGCAATGTTTATATTTGAGAATATGACTTTGTAATTACGAAATATCATTTATCATATTACAATAAAATATCATTCATAACTTTGATAATACCTTTTATCAAATTGGAAAAAATTCCATCTGCTGTGAGGCAGGAAACAATATTTTATAATAACAATTGAATTTCGTTCTTTTACAAATTTTAGCGAAATGAAAATTTCAAGTTCCTACATCAACAGCAGCCATCAAGCTTTATTGATTTTCTGTAGGTACAACTCTCCTTTTTGCCAAACCTCTACTTCTCAAAAATATCTATACCTTCGTACAGACATGTGATTCTCATTAGGTATTCCATACCAATTTAGAATTCCCTTGAGATGTAGAATTTCTGAATACCAAACACCTTGAAGTGGAAGCTTCAGGCTTCCTCTTCTCATGCTATGAGACTTTAGCCATTTTGATCTTATTTCCAATATCCCATGTTGAAATGAAGATCTTGTTTCCAATATTTCATGTCGAAAACAATCATTTTGTCTCCCAGACAAAATTCTCAGTATTCTTTTTACTTTTCTCTTTGCTCTGCTCCATCCTACTTCAAAACTAGACACCATGTGTCCCTTTACTTCTTTGAGATATGAACCAATTAATTTTCTGACTAATTGGTCAACCAATTTTCCATCAAAAATATTTTGGTTCAAATTTTCCACCAGGGAAAATCCTTTCTCAAAGATGTAAAGACACAGACTTTCAAGTCCATGATTTTATGATGCCCTTGTAGCTAAGGTAACATGGATCCTAACATCTGACTTGATGTTTATCCTTGTCTCCTACCAGCTACTCACATAAGGTAATAGGGATGTAAACAACCTCCAAGGTGCTGTATCCTAGTTTTCTTTATGTATTTAATGCATATCTGTTTCAAGCAAAACTGCTTGCATCATGTTGTTTAGATTCGGGCTTATACAAAGTACATGCCAAGCCCAAGGCTTTGAGGACTATCCCCACATTTCTAAACAAACCCTTTGAAGCTAGAGCCAATCAAAATTAGTTATCGATGCGAACATTTGTATTTAAATAAAGATTTCAACCTAAGATATAAGAAAAGAAAAGTGTTTAGATATTAGTTTAAGTACATGTATTTAATATGAGGACTTTTAATTAAATACATTTTCCTACTATTTTCTTCGAAATTTACAATAGCTCATTCTATTGAATTTGTGAATTTTAGCCCAGCTAATTTTCCTTGTAGGTAGCATCTATAACTAGTCTATTACAACCCCAAATTTTATGAGTCAAGTCATAATAGTAAGTCATAGTCGGAATCCCATTCCATTTGCATCGCATGCAATTGCTAATTTATTCAAACTCCCTAATCCCAAGGGACGTGTGCTCTTATATTAGCATCTCCTTAAATATGTCTCAGATCTGGGCCTAGCCCCCAATTTTATGGTGGACTACCCCAGTTCTGTTAAGGCAGACCCTATCTCAAACTTTACAACCAATTAATGTGGACTAGAAGGAACGCTTTGCATAGCACTTTGATAGCCCAAAGAGACCATATTATAAATTTGAGTAAGGAAGACTACAACTTGCCTTAATATATTTACTTTGAGATTTTATTGGTGTTAAACGTCTTACCCAATCTAGGATTTTATTAGATGGACAAAATTATAATAACTTGTATTAATTCAGGGAATTTTAGAATTAATTTATAAGGTCTAACCTTAGGTGGGTTCAGCTCTTTATTATAATTATTCCATCAACCTAGATTATATGCAAAATAATTAACACTTTTATTTGTTATATTTATATTGCATTTCCTTTAAGCTTTTATTCAATAAATTTAATTTTTTACTTAGTCATAGAGACATATATAAGCACCATCTTATATACTAGAAATAAATTAATTCATATTAATCCCCCGGTTGATCAATTCAAATTGCAGCGATATAGGTTCCCAGGTAGGAGAGGTGCCCTATGAGGAGTGGACACCAAGTCCAATCCTTAGCCAGAACAAATACGAGCACAAACTTGAAGACCAATGGATTCTCTTGAACTAATAAATTTCGTTCTTCCAATTTATGTAAATTGGGAGCATCTATAACCCATGTAATTTAAATAAATTATTGACACTTGTATAATTTGAGTAAGTTGAGCAGGCTTATTCAAAATTATTCATAACCATTTTCTAACCTTGAAATTAAAGACATAAGTTTATATATATTGTTCCAAACAATTAAATAAGCAAATCATTTCATTTAGAAAATAATATTTAGTTTACTTCTAACTTAATTATGCACTAAATAGGCAGGCTCTGATACCACTGTTGGGAACTGACAGTCAAATTGAACATGCATAAGAGGCATGACGTCCCCAGAAACTCCTATTAGTTGCATATAAATTAAATAAAGCCTTAACTAAATAATTCTCTACCTAGGTTAGCATGCTAAAGGACTAGGCATACCATAATTCCAAATTATATCCTAGCATATTTATTTTATTGTCAGCATATTATAACTCTAAGTTATAACCTAAGGATAAAATAAACTAAGCATGCAAAAATAACCTAAGCATAATTATTAAGTCTAAAAACACTTAAAGAAAAAGACTTAATAATTAAAAGAGAAAGAAAAAGACTTAATAATTAAAAGAGAAAGAAAAAGAACTTACCAGTTGAAGCGTGCTTTTGCAGAACCTTCTTGCACAAGCCTCCAATCGTAGGATAGCCTCTATCAGTATCCACACGAACCCCACCAACCAAAACCTCCCCATGAGGAAGAACTAAGAAGCCTCAAGTAGTTGCTAGACCACTCTAGAAGTCTCGCCCAAAAATATAACCTAGCGGTGCCCGAATAAATTCAGGCTCCACAAAAATAACTTGCTTAGTTACCCGAGAGATTAATTATCTCGCTTAAGATTTATGCTTTGAGCTTGGTACAATTTGAAAGGAAGGGGGACAACCTATATATAGGCTTGGGGGAGCAAAAATGCTCCCCCTATGGGCGATGTGGGATGGGAGTAATTACTCCCATCCCATATATATACATGCATACGCTGCATGTGCCCTTTTCATGGGCTGCGCACATGCAGCCCATTTTCATAGGCTGCCGCGAACAATGCCCAGTATTACTCGCATACCTTTCGGTGTACTCCCGCGCACTCGAGCTTGTATAAAATACTTTTGTACTCTCGGTCCAATTAAACTCGTCAATTCAAAATTCCCCTTTTAATCCTTTTTCAAATATTTATTCTCTGACCCTAATAAATTAGTCATCGGTCAAAATAAAATTCTTGGTCCAACCAAAATTGATCTAATCAATTATAATTTATTTATGACTCTAATTAATTAGTTACCGGTCAAAATAAATACTTTGGTTTGTCCAAAATTGACCTAATCAATTTTAACCTATCAAATAATAATTCAATTATTATTTAAGTTATATTTTTATAATAGAATAAATCTATTAGTTCTTTACTTAGTCCGACGAAGGTCCAATGTGTGTGACCTTATAGGATCCCGAAGTATTGAGCTGTTAAGGCTTAACCAACCCTTGTTCTAATCGAACCATTGGCTCGATGTTCTAGACGGTGAATAGAACTTGATTACCTTAAACGACTGTAGTACGCCTCTAGCAAGGGTCTACCATCCCCCATTACTCGGAACGTCATTTATGCTTATGACTTAATCTCGGTTAATGCAATAGTTATCCAGTGCGATAAATTCCATTTATTCTTTAATATTAGTACCATCTGGTTTATTGGGTTCGGTTAAAGTGTTAACCCACTAATAGCGAGGTTGCTCCAAGCTATCTCAGTTATTTACTTGTTATCGAAGTATATTGCCTTTTACCATAGTGTGTTTGACTAGAAACCCTTTCTATCAAACACATACTCTGATCAGAGGTTTATGACAATCATTATTTCAACAAGTGGCCAGGTACAACTCCTTAATATATCCGGAGCGATGGATTCTTTCCGACTACTCAGCCTACCAACATGTTGTCATCACTATACCCGTAATCACCCGTAGCACCCTAAATTAATGAGTGTATAGTAATAACCCAAAGTATAGCAATAGTACCACACAAGGTAGCTAGCATCTCAAGTATGAGGACATTCGCAAAGCTTATTGCATGAAGATAAACACTAACACATTGATATATATACCAAGTGTTTATCTTGCTCGGTATCCAATATATTTCCCAGATATATCCATGTGTCAAACTTAAGGCACCACCTTCAGTCTTTAGGAGATTAATTGCTTGGACCCTTTCCAAGAAAGTTGACCACATGCTAGTCTTTCCGTTTCATCAATATCCTTTCTTGATGAAACTATGACTAGGGATAATTTAGATATAATTATAATTGCACATGAAGCAGGTTCCACCAAATATAGTCCAACTATAATTTCTCTGACTTCATGCTATGATATGTCAAGGACTTTTGCGTACATCAATGAATATATATTTAACCAGCTTTAATATATATATATATATATACACCAGCATATTGATATAAACAAAAGATTAAATGTCTTTATTGATTAAACAAATTATTCATACTATTACATAATTAAGATATATCGCCTTAATTGCCTTAAAGGCATACATCATATCCAACAGTGTTCACAAGTGGTATGCTATGAGGTGTAAAACTGGCGGACTTGTATTATTAATGTGCTTACTCTTAATGTTTATTGCTCAGTGTAATTGATAACACACTCATTTTCTTACTCTCATCTTTAGACATTAAATATTGTATTTCTCTTGTTGCTGATTATCTAATTTTTCTGAAAATGCTGCATATTACTTGGCTATTATAGATATCATGTGATTTTCTTCTTTTTGAGAAAAGAGACAAGTCAGCTAAATAAGATTCAGGAAATGATTTTTCTTGTGGTGCTGGTCAGTGGCGGAGACAGAGGGGTGGGGGGAGGTGGGGCACGTGACCCACCGGTACCGGAACTCCCTCCCTACCCCGATGTCTTCAGTCTGAGTTTCCTGGGGAGTGTCGCAGGGGCCGCTGCGATTTTTAGCTAAAGAACCCTAATCTAAAAGAGGAAGATGGCTCATTTATATTAATTGTGAAGCTGATAATTTATTCTAAGTCGAATTTAATTTTTTATACACAATTGTGACCCACCAGATGTGAAATCCACCAGATGTGAAATCCTGGCTACACCACTGGTGTTGGCGCTGTTACGAAACAGGATAGTGCCTGCATCCTTCATGCCAACTAATTCATTCAAAAGTACGAAATACAGGATATATGCATTAACTGTTCTTTGTATGTCTCTATTGAAGCTTGAAATATAGGGAACGTGTTACAGCCTCAGAAAATGATGCATGCTTAACTGTCACCCATTTCAAGCACTTATTGAAATCCAAAATGAAGAGTAGATAGATACTTACTCATCTTTCATGAAACCCATTCCAAGCACTTACTGGAGTCCAGAACCAAGTGTAGATACTAGCGCATCTTTCATCTAAGTAATGACACTAACTCATCTTCATCTAACTTATAGATACTAACCTATCTTCTATGATCTCACTTCCTCTAGTTTATTGGTTTTCAGTAATGTAGCACCTATGGAGTTTACTGTTTATATATATGAAGCTTACCACTAAGTAGAATAATGAAGGTGAAAATTCTTTTGCAGCTTGCTCCCTCTCTAAATCCATCAAAATGCTTATCGAATATTTGGTCCCTGCTAGGTCTATGTCTAACTCCTGAGATGCTAATGCTTACCTATGTCTATTTTCTTGTTTTTTACCATTGGGATCTTGTCTTCCTAGATGCTTCACAAAATATTCTTCATCAAATGTTTGATAATAAATGAAAACCATGACAACATGGCTTTGTTATACAGCCATGAAATGTCAAATTGTCAAGAAATCAAATAATTTTTTTATTGTATATATTAAAATACTCTAATCCCATCAATTTTGAAAGTTTTCCTACTTCGAAAATTTTAGGTTATTAAAGAAATCTTGTACTGTGTATAGTGTGTGAATAGGCAAGAGCACTAGTCTTTCTTTTTCCGCTCTTTTGATGTGATATTAAATTGTGTGAATCTATACGAGCAAATTTTATTTGATGTAAAAATGAAAAGAGAAAGTGTACAATTTTTTTTTCCATTTCCCAAGTATCCATCAGTAATGATTCTGAGTTCCAATTGCCACCAATTTGCCAACCCGCAAACTCTTCTTCCTCTCTCCCCAACCACTTTGTTCTGAAAAAAACCTGCCTTTTTCTGTCTCTCGGAATTTATTCTTCCTAATTAGTGTGAGAGAAAGGCGATGCAAATGATCTCTAAAGCTTCCTGTGCCATGGCTTCTCCAGGGTTGGTTTCTCTTTTTTTATTTTATCCTCTTTTACTGATTTTTACATTTCTCTTTTGTTGTTTTAACGAATTTAGTAGTCCTGTGGTGGTGTTTGTTTTCTTCGTCGAATTTTCTGGAAAATGTATGATCTACGATTTCGAACCTACATGAGGAATGGTATTTGATTTCGAGTTTCTACTGTTGAAATAGTAACACTCGATTGCGGATTAAATTGTGTTTTCGTTATTTTTAACTGATGAAGCAGAATTCCCCCTTTTTCTCCGCTGAATTAGGTATATAGTCTTAGTTTTCTGGGTTCTTGTTATTTGGCTACTAGTAGGAGAATTTCGTGTGTTTTTTTTTTTTTGTAATAGTGTGTTTAGTACATTGTATTGAGGGTCGCTGGTGAAAGGTGACTGGGAATCTATTGAAACTTGTGGGGCACAATGTGGGTAGAAGACTCAATGATTGGGATTGAGAAACTTGGTGTCATTTTCTATGAGCATTATGCACAAGTTGTAATTTTGAATGTCCCAAAGCTTAAATTTTAGATAAAAACAATGCTTTGAGGATCACAGTTCACATAAATGATTGATTGAGAAATTATGTGGGGTGTTTTCCATTGTTGGTTTTCGTTATTGTGTTTTATGCTAACGGCCTGTTTTGTTCGGCTTTTCTGTTTTAAATTCATAGTTAGTGTTTGGTAAACATACAAGGAGCTGTTGTTATTGAACCATATAAAGTCTAATATGACAACACAGCATTTACAGATTAGCATATAAAAGGTTTTTTTTTTGCAAAAGGCTCCTAAGTAGTGGATTTGGCGAAATGCAGCATTTTAGTTTTAATCCGCTTTTCATTCCCAAAATGCAGGAGTGTCGGGATTTTTCTAATTTTATCATTGCTGTCTCACATTAGTGTTTTGGTAGAAATTTCTTTTTAGCAGAGATCTTGTTAACATCCTTAAGTTTGTTTCCACGCTTTTATTAGGCAAGGAGTGGGCTTTGCCAATGGCCCGGTTCGAGGCAGCTTTGCCTGAGGAAAGGTCTGTTGTATGGTTTTATAATCCTGTTGTCTGTACCCTTTAAGACCTTGCGTGGAGCTAGTCGAAGAACATTGAGAGTTACTCAATTTTTCAGTGTTTCCAATATGTCTTCCTCGTTACAAATTGAATTGGTAAGTATATTGCTCTTCTGCTCTTTGTATTTTTCTTTGAAATTGTTATGAAAGTGAACTTTTCCGGTGCTCGCATTACCAACTAAATGTCTGATGCCAATTTTGGTTTCTTTTTCATCTTCAGGTTCCTTGTCTTAACGACAACTATGCATATCTTTTACATGATATGGATACTGGAACAGTTGGAGTTGTTGATCCTTCTGATGCTGTGCCTATTATAGATGCTTTAAGTAGGAAAAACCGAAATTTGACGTATATATTAAATACTCACCATCACCATGATCACACTGGTGGGAATGAAGAGTTGAAAGCAAGGTACGGTGCAAAGGTATGATGATGGTTTTTTTCCTGGTCAAAATGGTATTTAACTTCAAGTTCTAGTGCATTTCGTTTCACTCATTTTTAAAAACGCTCTTATATTATTTTTTTTTTCAAAAAGGCCCTTGTGGTATCAAATGTTAGCAATTTAGGGATTTTTCAATAACATCGTTAAATAAGATGATGTGGCAAGGGGTATTTTTAGTAACCTAACATTTGGCAAAAAAAAATCAGTCAACCCTTCAACCCTTTCCCCAATTTGATGAACCCTAACTTCAAATTCTCAAATCTACTCTAAATCATAATTATTTTATAGATGAAAAAAGCTTTTGTTTTCTTAGGGGATTTCAATTGATTTTCTAATCAGAGTGAAAAACTCCGATAATCTAAAACATTGGACCTTACAGATTTTGATTTAATTTAGTGTGTGAATAATGTTAGAGGGGGTTACCTGAGATCCTTATCGCTGTTGAAAAAAGCAGGCATGATTTGCTATGTTTGCGCATTCAGTTGATATTGGCACGAACGCGATGAAATGTAAATGGCAATTGCAAAATGTGTGCAAATGACCCTGCGACTTCCCTACTGCGAATTGCGATGATAGTACTGCTTCCAGGGCTCCTGCTTCAAATGGACCAATGAAACGAGTCCACAGCCCCATATTTCTCATGAATTACCGGCGGCGATTTCACCAGTAACCATCCGATCATCGGTTAATCGACTCTAATCAACTCTAAATCTCTCAATAATTATGATTTCGAGTTGATTTAGAGTTGAATTTTCAGAATTTAAAGTTAGGGTTCATCAATTTCGGAAAGAGTTGAAGGGTTGACTGATATTTTTTTTTTCAAATTTTAAGTTACTAAAATATCCCTTGCCACATCATTTTATTTAACGGTGTTACTGAAAAATCTCTAAATTTTTAACGTTTGATACTACAAGGGTCCTTAAAAAAAATAACATAAAAACTTTTTTGAAAATGAGTAAAATCACATGAAGGGTTTTTGAAGTTAACCCTTCTTTCTATTGCTACGTTTTGATGGTCTTGTATGTTATCATTCTTTTGCGAATAAAATAAAAATGGTATTTTGCTACCATTTAAGTTTATTTTGCTAGTGTGTTTTTGAAATTGCACATGACAGGTGTTAGCCATTTATTTTTTTGAAATGGTATTTTTCTTTAAAGATTAGGAAGTGGGAGTGATTGAAGGTCCCCGGTTTAAATGAGAGGACCCCCACCTTCATTTGTAGTAGGCTGGACCAAACTTGAGTGGATAAGGTTCTGAATTTAGGGCTGGGATTCTTAAAAGTGCTGTACAGCCTCTTATTAACTATTTGTTCCCTTTGTACTAGAAGAAGAAACTCTTTATTTCCTCTGGAGTGGTTTAGTATTGGAAACTCTTACAGTCCTTGATTTCTTTTTGTATATTTCTTTCTCTTGCATTCAGGTAATTGGCTCTGCAGTTGACAAGGATAGAATTCCTGGCATTGATATAGTTCTGAGTGATGGGGATAAATGGATGTTTGCAGGACATGAAGTGCATGTTATGGAAACTCCGGGCCATACTCGAGGTTTGATTTTCTAATCCTTTTACACAGAATACAATGAGTTCGCCACTTGTTTTTTTTTTTTCTCTAGTTTCCTTTGATGTTAATTGCTCATTATCTGTCTTTCTGTGGTTCTTATTGTGAAACTCTTTATAAATATCAGATCAGCTACTGTTTTAATTTAAGTAATTAGTACTAGATTGTAGATAGATGTAATAACTTTTATATATGCATATCTTGAATTGCATTGTTGTGCTTTACTATAAACTATAGAATGCTATTTTTCTAATTTAAGACCATGGGATATTAATTGTAATTGATGGGACTTTTTACAATGATTATGGTGGTCAGCGTTACTAATTTTACGTAGCTATACTTAATTGCAGGCCACATTAGTCTCTATTTTCCTGGATCAGCTGCAATTTTTACAGGAGACACTTTGTTTAGCTTATCATGCGGAAAGCTTTTTGAAGGAACGCCTGAGCAGGTATTTCCTCTTTTTTTTATTATTATTGGTTATCGCTGCTATACTATCCTGACAAAATATGCATAAGCATCATGAAGTAAAATAAATAAGAAAAGAGAAAATAAATTATCAATAAAGAAAATGAAAGAGGAAGGAAAGCAAAGGTGTGAGTGTGACAGGTTTTTATGTTTAAACTAAACAGGAAAATGCGATTCTGTCTTGTAATCAAGATATGTCTATAAATAATTTGATTATCTATGTGGTTTAGTTAAGCAAATATTGCAAAAAATAACCTATGTTCAACTTTTATGTGAAAGCGAGAGTAGAATATATTAATGTTCTTGTTTCGATTTTTTTTGGCACAAGAAATTCTCGGAAGCTAAGGTCACCCAATAGGCACTCTTGGTGATTGAAATGAACAATCTGTTTTTTTTTTTTTTTTTTTTTTGTTTCAGATGCGTTCTTCCCTCAAGAAAATCACATCTTTGCCAGATGATATGAATGTATATTGCGGCCATGAGTATACATGGTTAGTTGCTCTTTCCTTTCCATTATGTTCTACTTGCTTAATGAGATATACTCAAGGCCGAACATTTTCGCTCCGCTCCCTAACTAAGAGCTATCCAAATGACAGAGCAATTCAAAGTTTGCCCTGTCTATAGTAATAACAAGGCACTCCAGTCTTATGCATCCCTGGTGGCCCACCTGCGCAGCAAAAGTCAGCCAACGGTTAGCCTCTATCTTTTTTTGGATTTATCCAATTTTAAATTTTCTCGTTCCTCTGGCAACTGCACTACATAATGGCGACTCCTCGACTTTTGAGGGGAAGATCCTATTTCTAGTTTAAATGAAACTCAATTGGTTGTAATGAACATGTTTTTGGTTTTCAAGTTTTCCAAGAAAGTAGCAGAAAGCTGGAAGAGACATGGAAAATGTTTTGGCAGAACCACCTCTTTAGATCTTGTGCCATAATCCATTTACTCATTTGGTCCCTCTGGTATACAGGTTACCTAATTGGTCCCTTTGCTATGCAAAGCTATACCTTTTGAGTCCCCCGTTGGTGCATATTTTGCATAGTTACATCAACAGAGATTCTACAATGCAGAACCCAAAAATGTAATAAATTGCATAGTATTGGGACTTGATGGGTAATGTTTGCATAGCACATTGTTAAAAAAAAGGTAACAAATTGCACAACACACGGGCCAAATGGGTAACATGAATAGTAGATGGACCACATGTACCAGAAAGGGTCTATTGCCAAACTGTTTTTTGAAATGAAACAGGGTCTGAATTTTCGACATCTTTTGTCTCTCTGTCTGTTGTGTTGTAGATTCCGAGCACATCGAAGGTTGAGAAAGCTTGCAATCCTTTCCTTAGAGCGCCAAGTACAGAAATCCGGCAGTCGTTAAAAATCCCAGAGACGGCAAATGAAGCAGAAGCCTTGGGTATTATCCGGCAAGCAAAGGATAATTTCTAATAATAAATTAGGTGGCAGACAGGTATAGCATGTTCATCATTGTATTCTCTGTTCATAATTTTTGGAATTTCAAGTGATTATCTTTCTCAAAATTGGTCCGAATTCTGATGGTTACACAAGTTTTTGAATCATGTGGTATGGCTCAAGTCAAGTGTATTATTGTTTGAATCAATCCATTTGCATATTCCAAAATTTTAATTTTCAGTGGCACTCTTTTACATTTCAAGTTAGGCTTAGCTCTCTGCATAACTATGCAAAGTTTATGCAAAGTTGAACTAATCTGACCTGAATTGAACTTATTTTTCTGATTATAAGTATGAGAAAACAATGTCTTTCTTTAGGACATCAACTTTATCTATGCTTTCCCATGCCTAACTCCAACTAATATGTTAATTGTTACTTTTTTTTTTTTGTCATTATTAGGTAACTCACCATATTTTTGTCTTCTATATTTGTCACTTTCCTAACACATAAGAGCAATTTATTTTCTTCCTGTTTATTCTTTCCTCTATAATTTACATGAATACAACTTTTTTAATCCAGGTTGACATCATAAATATGTGTTTTATATGGTTTTATTTCAAGAGCTAACAATTAGTCTTTTATTATCATTTAATTCAGTTTTATACCACATCCATTGGCAATAAAAAAAACAAAGTATTACTGTAAAAAGTAAAGTATCTGTAGAAATTCTTTTTTTTTTTATCAAGAAATTCTATTTTATTAACTAAACTATATGATTAGAAATTGAAATTAGTACTCTATATTATGATATATATATTACATTATTTTACTTTTTCAACTTGAAATTGTACAAAATCTAGGGCATATTCTATGGTTACTTTATTTATCCATTACTTTGCCTTTTTCACTATTAGATTAAAATAATCACCACTCATCCTATAGTGAAAAAGTGTAAAATAATGGGTACTTTATAAAAAATAAAATAATTATAGAATGTACCCTAAATTTAAGTCAAAAAAAGAAAGTTCACGTGTAACATTTCGGTGATTAAAAAATGTAGTTCAGATAATATAAAAACATCTGCATATTAAAAAGTTCTAAATGAAACACGAAAGTAAAATGATAATAATGTAAAATTTGATTAAAGTATACATAGTGATTTCTTAAGAGAAAAAATATGGGCTGTTTTTCTGACGTTAGAGTACCATTATGTCTTTATAAAAAGCATTTTTTTTTATATAATTGGTTTATATAAGTAAGCTTTCAAGGATTTGAGTTGTTATTTTATAAAAAAAAAAAAAAGGATTTGAGTTGTTAAGGATAAAATTCATTGCGGCCATTGGATCACACTAAAACAACTTTTTATCTCCAAATCCAAACCCAAACCCAAACCGACTTTCGTAAAGATGGAGTCCTTTTAAAGTTTACTTTGCAAAGAAATATTTGTTTATTATAGTATTTTATATATTTTTTTATTTGATATAACATTATGAATCTAATGTTACAAAAATTAATATTAATCTTCTAAATGCACGACGTTTTCATTTTAATTCTATAAAGCTCCGACCAACTTAACGATTGAAAACTTGTTTAACAGGTATCTTTCGACTTTTCGACGTCAAACCACAATTGTAAGTGATTATTACAACCGCTTTCAAATAATTTAGAGATAAAAAAATTTATTTAAAATCTGTCATAACAACAATCAATAACGACTAAATTAACCAGACCCTAAGTGCTTGGCTCCTCCAATTAAACAATTATTTTTTTTACTGTCATTGAAATCCATCAGGGTCAATTACAGCTCTAATCAAAGGTGGACTGGAAAACCAAGTCCCCCTATTAGTCGAAGAACCTGCAGCCCTAGCAAGAACGTGAGCAACATGGTCCGTGGATCAACAAACATAAACTAATCTAATGTAACTAAATTGACTAATAAGATGCAAACAATCACTATAGATCAAATCAATAGGAGAGTAATAAGTCAAACGATTATTCAAAGCGTTCACACCGTTAATAGCATTACTTTTGAGATAGTGCAAGTTCTTAAGTCAGCTCAACACTTCTCAACAACTCATCATCTATGATATAAAAGGATCACCCCATCTTACGAATAACTCAATATCTTTCACAAAAGTGCACCTCAAATGTTTTCCAATGTATATTTGGTAACACAGCAAAAACTGTACAAAACCCAGGGAAATCAGAAAATTCCAAAATAAAAAGAAAATGTGGCTGATTGAATGGGACCCGACCCGCCCGCAACAACAATAACAACAGCACCAAACAAAACGGCTCCATCCACACACACTTTCCGCGCCAACTCGTCTCCCTTTTTATAATTTCCCTGGCTGATTTTGCGTTTCATTTTTGTTGGCCTTGTTAATATTTTATTCTCCGTCTTCTTCCTCTTTCTCTGCGTTAATAAGACCCGTGCCGCTCGTCTTTAGGCTTCTTAAGCTCGGTAATTCCTTGACCTTACTGACTCCGCCTACTCCTCTTCTTACCATCCTCTTCATATTCTCGACAAATCTATGCCTTTGTTTGTTTGGATGCTGAGGATGGCGGAAATGATTTTGTTGTGGGTGTACTGAGTTTTTAAACTTTCTGATCAAGTTATCTGTTTGTAAGTTTAGAGAGTTGCACCTGCCTCTCCGTTCTCGTTTGGATAATTCAATATTTCGGGATTATTTGTTTTGTCTGTAGACTTGGGGATCACCGCCAGTTATTCAAGTTTCAATTGATAGGGTGTTATTGAATTTGAAACTATGATATGAAATTATCATATTGCCTTGTACTATAATTTCTGAGCCTCTGTAAAAGTGGTTGTTCGGGCCATTCCTGATACTAAAACTCATCCCATTCTTACACATAATTATTGCTTAGCTCCCGAGTCCAGGATGCTTTTCATTATTCACCAAGGAAGAAACTAGCACAAAAAACGAAAAGAAAATTTAGTTGTCCCTCCATCTTTATTTTCAGATAATCTTCAAATGATATATCACAGAGTACATATAAAACATATAAAAGGAACTGCTTCCACTAATATTGTATTTGTTTTTATTTTTTTCTCTGAAAAAAGTAACCTGGTGAGCTTGTTGTTATGAATTCTAAGATTATACATGAGGCCTTTCCTGTGTGTGTGAGCATATACACTAAAACCTCTATAAATTAATAATGTTGGGACCGTGATATTTTATTGATTAAGCCAGATATTATTATATCGATAAATTAATAATTTATTAATTTAAAGAGGTTCTACGTATGACCTTTAAATTTCCAAGCCCAATGTACATTCACAAATTAATTGAATTTGTCAACTTCATTGTTTTTTAATAAGTAAAAAGTTAGTTCATGGTGCCAAAAATTAAATTACAAAAACAAGTTTAAAGGCACATTGCTTCTCCATGTACATTAAACATGGTTAGAACTTGATCCGGTCGATGATGAAGTTGAGGCTCATTCAATACCTTTGGAACCGGTCACTCGGAAAGAAGCATTGCAAGCGGCTTCACAACTCTTTGTTGCAATACGAGAAGAAATGCCCCAACTCTTAAGTGCAATGAGGAGATTTAAAGATGAACTCAATCACTAGTACAAAAAGGGCTTGTAGGATCACACCTTTTCGGTCGATTTATGAAAAAACCGTCTGAAAAATTGTTTTGAAAAACGCGGAGGAGGCATTTCGGATGGTTAAAAGTTAATAACCGTATGTATTGTATAATGATAACTATAAAATGCACAATACGAACGATTATTAACTTTTAACCATCCTGCAAGAGTAAATTTAATGAATCTAGGTATGCAGAAGGTTAAAAAAAAATAACCCTCCGAATTGCCTTATTTATCTCGAACCCGGTCACTCACACTCATTCTCTGTCCATCTCGAAATCGCTAACCCCCCCTCAAAACCTCTCATCGTTTTCCTCTGCTGCCGTCTCCTGCAGCCGTCTCCCGACGCCTCTCTTTCTCCTTCTCGCTACCATCTCGCCGCCCCAAACCCACTGCAAAACCGTTTATCTATGGTTAGTATTTCAAATTCAAACTTCCTTTCTTAAATTCCAATTCCGGACCTTTTCTTATTGTTTTTTGTTTCTTAGCTTCACTCTTTTCTTTTTTGTTAAAGATCTCTAGAATTTCGAAGCAATTCGTTTCCTATTCTGGATCAGATCTAGTTTATCTATGGTTTTTTTGGGTTTTTTTTAAAATTTTAATGGCTGAGCTTTTATTCGTATTGTTTACTCGCAACTCCGGTTGAATTTTCGTTGCTCTGTTTTGAATTCCTTGTTCCATTTTTTTATGATTTCGTGGTTGCGTTTGGATTTAGTCATAGTTGTTTAGAGGGAAGCTAAGGTTGGGTTTTCAAATTTTCATCATAATCTGGTTCAATTTGATTGGGTTTTCAAATTTTCATAATAATCCAGTTCAATTTGATTTAGTTTTGTACACTTTGGGTTTTTCTTTTTCTTTTTCAATGCCTACCTTCCTCCAACTTTCTAACCCCTTTTTACGTATACTGTACATGTGTATTCCATCCAATTAATTGATATCCTCTCTACAGAGAATTTGTCTTGTGTTGAAGATGATAAATATGAACTGGTGAAGGATTTGGGCGCTGGTAATTTTGGTATAGCTAGGCTTTTGAGGTATAAAGATACCAAAGAGCTCGTTGCCATGAAATACATTGAGCGGGGTCATAAGGTTTCCAATTTTCTGTTTGTTTCTCGGGATAATTTTTTTGTTTTTGTGTGATTTCAAAAGTAACTCTGTTTTAGGAGCTGCATATGCGATGATAATGTAATTTCAGAATTTTGGGTTTCTGTAGTTATTCAGAATTTTCCTTTTCCTGCTTTTGATTTTTGTGATTGCTACTCTTTCTGGAGCTAATTCATTTCTATGCTTTTTGTTTCTTTGCAGATAGATTAAAATGTGGCTAGAGAAATCATAAATCATAGATCCCTTAGGCATCCCAATATTATTCATTTCAAAGAGGCAAGCAAGCACACTTATAAACACTAATTGTACACCATATGATTGGTTTTGTTAGGTTTTGATTCTATAAAATTGATTATTCATAGGTGGGTTTGACTCCCACTCATTTGGCTATTGTGGTGGAGTATGCTGCTGGTGGCGAACTGTTCGAACGAATCTGCAATGCTGGTAGATTCAGTGAAGATGTGGTTTACTTTTCTCTCTTTCTTTATATCTCAACTCAACTGTACTTGTTTTGATTCGATTATTATACTAGCTATATTTCTTATCTTCTTTTTAATTGGTTAGGCTAGATATTTCTTTCAGCAGCTGATTGATTATTGTCACTTGATGGTAATAAAATCAAACTTAGAACTCTAAACTATGTTATATAGTTATACTATTTGTTGGTTATGAAACAGCAATTTCATCATAAGCTAAGGTTAGTTTTGTACACTTTGATCTTCTAAAATATTAAAAGTAATGATTTATTAATTTGTATATGTAGAGCATTGTTATCGTGCTGTGTAGATGAGGAAAGTTCGAAGCCGATGAGTGCCAGAGCAACAACCTTTAACTATATCCACTGATCGGTAAGATTGCTATCCACTTTCTTGTCATGTTTAAACATTGCAATATTGCACTTGTCAATTTGTTTAATACAATTGGTATTTGTAGTGTGCAAAGCAACCCAGCTCGGTTGAGTGCGAGTATTATGTTATGCGGTTCGTGTATGATATACTATTGAATCACGGTGATGCAGAATTTTTGCTGGAGGTAATACTTAAACTATATATAGTTTATTTAGAATTAAACTTTTGTTTTGGCATATATGTGAGTTTTGATTTTATAATACATATAGGAAAATAGAATATGTGGTCTTACATCAATACATTATTACCATATTTTTGTTATTTGCAGTCTTATGCAAGAAGCATTACTTACACACAATGCGAGATAGATGAAGTTTTGGACATTTTTGCTTTTCATATGTTGGCTTGTCTATTAAATTTTAAGATTAGTTAGTTGGATAGTATTTTGTTTATTACCTAGCTTCCTGAGGTTTTAAATTTCTTAGAGGTAGCTAGGCTTGAAATATTAACATTAACTTATTGTAAATGCAAGAAAGTGTTTAATTTTATTGTATTTTGAAGTTTTCTGTTTCGAGTATGTTTGGAATCTGAAATCGATTGTATTGTTGGGTTTACTGGGAATTGATTGTATTGTTGGGTTTACTGGGAATTGATTGTATTGTATATAGTACTGCTGCTTTTTACAGGTTCACTGAGTGTAGATTGGAAAAAAATTGTAAAAAAAAATCTATGTATTTCGGACGGTTGTTTACTATAACCGTCCAAAATAGTTAATATTTCGGCTGTTTACAATCTACGCATTGCAGACGGTTCTTCCTAAGAACCGTCCGCAATGATCCTTATTGCGGACGGTTCAAAATCGTCCGTAAATAAGCCTGATCATTCCCGTCGTGACCTTTGCGGACGGTTTGAAACCGTCCGGAAAGGCCTTAAATAACCGTCCGCAATAGGCTTTTTTGTACTAGTGAATATAGATTTGAAGTTCAACAAAAAAAGGTGACTACAGATTCATTTTTTACTAGACAATCTTAGAATTTGGAATCTTTTAGTAATTATTAATTTATATATAGTTTCGTTGGGACCAATATATATACACTGGGATTTCAAAAAAGTTATTATCTTATTATTTTATCGATTGGGGTCCAATTTTGTACTGGTCCCAAGTTGGGACTAGACAAATTATTAATTTTATCGAGATTATTAATTTATCGAGTATTAATTTATAGAGGGTTTACTGTATTCCTATTTCATCTTCCTGAATTTATTTCATGAATAAGAGTGAGGGCTTATTTGGATTTTCAAGTGAAGTAATTTTCTTGGTAATATTGCATGAAATGACAGTATCAGAAAAATAACATGACATGATAATTTGAGATATATCGTGATCTCATCTCCTATACCTTATTGGAGAACTTTGTTGGATCATAAACTTGATCCAAGTTAAAAAATTTAAGAAACCCAAACCAAATAAAAATGAGTTCAAGCCTACCAAATAAAAATGAGTTCAAGTCTATAAATCCAAATTGCAGTAAATTATTTAGATATTTTTAAGTATGTAGATTTTATTTTGTGTATGGAAAATATATGATGTGTTAAAAAATTGTGTTAGGTTTGATGAATGGTTAGAAAGTATGAAATGTGGAGAGTTAGTTGGGATTTTTGGTAAGTGTGATATGTGGAAGGTTAGTTGAAAGTTGTGGTTAGTAATGTGTTAGTTGTAAAATGTGGTTAGTATTTTGTGGTTGTATTATTTAGGTGACTTGGCTAATTTATAAGCCTTGTATTAGGATACATATTCACCTATAAATAGGTGAGAGTTTAGTTGTTTATGTATCAACAAAAATAAGAACTTCTTTAGAGAGAAGAGAAGTAAAGAGTGAGTTGTAGTTTTGTATTTTAAGTGAGAGTGTTCTTGTAATATCTTTGAGTTTAATAAAAGTTATTCATTTGAGTGTTTTAATTTCCAACAAAGTGGTACAAGTGCTAGGTTGAAAGCTCAAGTCCTCCTCCTGAAAAGAATTTTTTTCCCGAGTGCGAAAAAATCGAGTTGAAACTGCCCAGGCATTGCAGTAGCTAAAAAGCCCAAAAAGTGTTGCATTAAACTGCCAAAAGCATTGCAATACGTCCTGTGTGTTGCAAAAGACTCCAGAGTGTCGCAGCAGACTCCAGAAGTGTCGCAGCAGACTCCAGAAAGTGTCGCATCAGAATTAGAAAGTGTCGCAATAGCTCCTATACGTCTAGAAAAGCTATTTGAGTAAGATGGCGAATAACGTGGCATCCTTTCAAGTTCAAACACTCAACAACAACAACTACGACAATTGGAGTATCAAGATGAAGGCTCTTCTCGGTGCTCATGATGTTTGGGATATCGTAGAGAAAGGATTCAAGGAGCCCGAAAATGAAGCCTCTCTCACGCTAGGTCAAGCTATAACTTTGAAGGATTCCCGAAAGAGAGACAAGAAAGTTCTCTTCCTCATCTATCAAGCATTAGATGATGACGGTTTTGAAAAGATTTCAAGTGTAACTTCCGCCAAGCAAGCATAGGAGAAGCTACAAACCTCTTACAGAGGAGTCGAAAAGATGAAGAAGGTCCATCTCCAAACACTAAGAGGTGAGTTTGAATCCTTGCACATGAAACCATCCGAGTCTATCTCCGATTACTTTTCAAGAGTAGCAGTCGTTTCTAATCAATTGAAAAGAAACAATGAGAAGTTATAAGATGTAAGAATAATAGAAAAGATACTCCGCTCGTTGAATCCCAAATTTGAGCACATCGTGGTGACGATTAAAGAAACCAAAGACTTGGAGGAGATGATTGAAGAACTCCAAGGATCACTACAAGCCTATGAAGAAAAGCATAAGAAGCAAGGTATCTCTGAGCAACTCCTCAAGTTACAACTTAAGGATATGAGTGAAGGCCAAGGCAATGGTAGAAACAACCATAGCAGAGGCAGAGGCAGAGGACGAGGCCAAAAACGAGGAGGAAGCTGTGGTCATGGATGGAGTTAGAATTACAACAACAATTCCAACAATAACTATGAGAAAGGAGAAAGCTCCGCTTAAGGTGATGGAAAAGGAAATTTGAACGCAAGGTATGATAAATCTCAAGTCTGATGCTATAATTGTCAAAAGTTTGGGCATTACGCTTCAGAATGTAGAGCTCGTAATGATCAAGTTGTAGAGAAGGAATATTTTGTGGAGGAGAAGATCGAGGAGAAAGAAACGCTATTATTAGCATACAACAACAACAGTGATCATCAAGACAACACATGGTATCTCGACACCGATGCAAGCAACCACATGTGCGGAAAAAGAAGCTTATTCATGGAGCTGACTGAAGAAGTAAGAGGCGATGTCTCATTTGGAGATGACAGCAAGATATCGATGAAGGGGAAAGGTAACATCCTCTTTCGTGCTAAAGATGGTAGCCAATTAATTTCAAATGTCTACTATGTGCCTGATATGAAGTGCAACATTCTAAGTTTGGGCCAACTCTTAGAAAAAGGCTATGATATTCACATGAAAGATTGTAGTCTTAAAATAAGAGATGGCAAAGGAGATCTGATTGCTAAAGTACAAATGTCAAAGAATAGAATGTTTCCTTTGAACATTCAACACGATGTTGCAAAGTGTTTGAAGGCGTGTTACAAAGACGCATCGTGGCTATGGCATCTTCGATTTGGTCATCTCAACTTCGGAGGATTGGAGCTACTATCGAAGAAAGGAATGGTCAGAGGCTTACCGTGTATCAATAATCCTGATCAATTGTGCGAAGGATGTTTACTAGGGAAGCAATTCGGGAGAAGCTTTCCAAAGGAGTCAGATTGTAGAGCCAAGAAGCCGCTCGAGCTCATCCACACGGACGTGTGCGGTCCTATTAAGCCAAGTTCTTTCAGTAAGAAAAATTACTTCCTTCTCTTCATTGATGATTTTTCAAGAAAAACGTAGGTGTACTTCTTGCAACAAAAATCAGAAGTCTTCGAAGTATTTAAGAAGTTCAAAGCAGCCGTCAAAAAGGAGAGAGGTCATAAGATCTAAGCCATGAGATCAGATCGAGGAGGAGAATTCACTTCCAAGGAATTTAACGATTTCTATGAAGCACATGGAATCCGTCGCCCCCTAATAGTACCTAGATCCCCCCAATAAAATGGTGTGGCGGAAAGGAAGAACAGAACAATCCTTGACATGGCACGAAGTATGCTTAAAAGCAAGAAACTACCCAAGGAGTTTTGGGCAGAAGTAGTGGCACGTGCAGTCTACCTGTCAAATCATTCTCCTACAAGAAGTGTATGGGGAAAGACACCATAAGAGGGATGGAGCAAAAGTAAGCCCGGAATCTCCCACTTGCGAGTCTTTGGCGGTATAGCTCATGTTCATGTATCGGATGAGAATCGAACCAAACTCGATGATAAAAATAAGAGTTTCATTTTCGTCGGTTATGACTCAAGCTCAAAAGGCAACAAGCTATACAATCCAACTGATAAGAAGGTTGTGATAAGCTGAGATGTGATATTTGATGAAGAAGGAGAATGGAATTTTGATTCTCAGACGGAGGACTTCAACTTTTTCCATTTCGAAGAAGATGATCAGACAGCAGCTGAGCAATAAAGAGAGCTTCAACAAGGTCGCACCACTCCACCAACTTCTCCAACTCATGGAGACATGTCATCATCATCATCCTATCCATCTTTAAGTAGGAGTGATGATGAAAGAACCTGTAACGACCCGGTCCTAAGAGGGGTGGCACCGGGGTAGAAGACCTGAGCAAAAAGCGTCTATGAAGGATGTCGATGGGGACAGGAATGAACCGAATCCACACTCGAAAGAGAGGGTTTCGAGATTGTGCTGGTATGGGACGGTACAATTGAGAACGGTTAAGGATTTCGAGATTGTGATGATATGGGACATTATAATTGAGAGAGACTTAAGAGATTTGATTGGTACTACCTATACCAACAAGGTGCACCTTCTTTTCGGGAGCCTACTCGGGAGAACTCCAAAGTTGAGTGTGCTCGACTTAGAGAAATCTCAAGATGGGTGACCTCCTGGGAAGTAATTTCCAGAAAGTGAGCGAGTGAGGACAAAGCTCACTGAAAAGACTTATGTTGGTTTGTGGGAGCAGTTGGTCAAACCCGGGGTGTTACAGTTTAGTATCAGAGCCAGCCCTCTCCCAGTATGGTGTGGTTCGGGGACGAACCAGGCGGAAGCTGGTGGGCCTGTAACTACCCGGTCCTAAGAGGGGTGGCACCAGGGTAGAAGACCTGAGCAAAGAGTAGCCATGAAGGATGTCGATGGGGATAGGAATGAACCGAATCCACATCCGAAAGAGAGGGTTTCGAGATTGTGCTGGTATGGGATGATACAATTGAGAATGGTTAAGGATTTTGAGATTGTGATGGTATGGGACATTACAATTGAGAGAGACTTAAGAGATTTGATTGGTACTACCTATACCAACAAGGTGCACCTTCTTTTCGAGAGCCTACTCGGGAGAACTGCAAAGTTGAGCGTGCTTAACTTGGAGCAATCTCGAGATGGGTGACCTCCTAGGAAGTAATTTCCAGGAAGTGAGCGAGTGAGGACAAAGCTCACTGGAAAGACTCGTGTTGGTTTGTGGGGGCAGTCGGTCAAACCCGGGGTGCTACAGAACCGTGCATCGTACAAGAAACCTTCGAGAACTCTATGAGGTGACCGAATAATTAGACAATTTAACATTGTTTTGTCCATTTGTTGATTGTAAACCGGTGACATTTCAAGAAGCTATACAAGAGAAGCAATGGAGAGATGCAATGGATGGAGAAATTAAGGCCATTGAGAAGAATGATACATGGGAACTCACTTCACTTCCCAAAGGACACAAGGTGATAGGTGTCAAATGGGTGTATAAAACAAAGCGGATGCCAAGGGAGAGATCGAAAGACACAAGGCAAGGCTTGATGCAAAAGGCTATTATCAAAAGGCTGGAATTGACTACGATGAGGTATTCGCTCCAGTTGCTCGATTGGAAACTATCAGACCAATAATTTCTTTAGCGGCTCAAAACAAGTGAAGAATTCATCAAATGGATGTAAAATCGGTGTTTCTAAATTGAGTTCTTGAAGAGGAAGTTTACATTCAGCAACCACCAGGCTACGAAGCAAAAGGCCATGAAGGCAAGGTGTTGAAGTTGAAGAAGGCACTTTATGGGCTAAAACAAGCACCAAGGGCATGGAATAGTAGAATCGATAAGTACTTTAGAGAAAATGGCTTCAACAAATGTCCGTATGAGCACGCATTGTACATCAAGATCAAAGATGGAGATATTTTGATCGTGTGCCTCTACGTGGACGATTTGATATTCACTGGAAGCAACCAAAGAATGTTCGATGAATTCAAGAAAGTGATGATGAAGGAGTTCGAGATGACAGACATGGGGCTCATGGGGTACTACCTCGGCATAGAAGTAAAGCAACAAAAGGATGGAATTTTCATTTCACAAGAAAGCTATACCCAGGAGATCTTGAAAAAGTTCAAGCTGGAGAATTGTAAGCCGATAAGCACACCAGTGGAGTACAGGATCAAGATGTCCAAACATGAAGAAGGTGAGAGTGTAGATCCAACACTTTTCAAAAGTTTGGTTGGAAGCCTACGCTATCTTATCTGCACGAGGCCAGATATCCTTCATGCAGTTGGATTAGTTAGCCGCTACATGGAATCACCAACAACTACCCATTTCAAAGCTGCTAAGAGAATTCTTCGCTATTTGAAAGGTACAATCAATTTTGGCTTGTTCTATTCGGTTTCTAATGATTATAAACTTGTTGGATGTAGTGACAACGATTGGGATGGAGACGTAGATAACCGCAGGAGCACTAGTGGATTTGTGTTTTTCATGGGAGATACTGCTTTCACATGGATGTCAAAGAAACAACCAATTGTAACTTTGTCTACATGTGAAGCTGAATATGTTGTAGCAACCTCGTGTGTTTGTCATGCAATTTGGCTCAGAAACTTATTGAAGGAGATCGTCTTGACCCAAGAAGAGCCCACTGAGATCCGTGTTGACAATAAGTCAGCTACTGCCTTAGCAAAGAATCCTGTATTCCATGATCGAAGCAATCACATCGACATTCGCTACCATTATATAAGAGAGTGTGTTGCAAGAAAGGAAGTACAAGTTGAATATGTCAAGACACAAGATCAAGTTGCTGATATCTTTACTAAACCACTAACAAGTGAAAACTTCATCAGGCTGAGAAGTTCACTTGGGATGACAAGATCAAGTGTTGGGGGGGGGGGGGGGGGGGGGGGGTTGGATCATAAACTTGATCCAAATTAAAAAACTCAAGAAACCCAAACCAAAAAAAAATGAGTCCAAGCCCACAAATCTAAATTGTAGTAAATTATTTAGATATTTTTAAGTATGTAGATTTTATTTTGTGTATGGAAAATGTATGATGTGTTTTAAAAGTTGTGTTAGGTTTGATGAATGGTTAGAAAGTGTGAAATGTGGAGAGTTAGTTGGAATTTGTGGTAAGTAAGTGTGATATGTGGAAGGTTAGTTGAAAGTTGTGGTTAATAATGTGTTAGTTGTAAAATGTGGTTAGTATTTTGTGGTTGTATTATTTATGTAACTTGGCTAATTTATAAGCCTTGTATTAGGATACATATTCACTTATAAATAGGTGAGTATTTAGTTGTTTATGTATCAACAAAAATAAGAACTTCTTTAAAGAGAAAAGAAGTAAAAAGTGAGTTGTAGTTTTATATTTTAAGTGAGAGTGTTCTTGTAATATCTTTGAGTTTAATAAAAGTTGTTCATTTAAGTGTTTTAATTTCTAACATTTATGGTAATATAAGTCCGAGTTTTGTGTATGATTGTTGAGAAAGAGTAAACATGTTTATAGTAGAACTTCTCACACATACCAATATTATATGTGTACATCCCAAGGATTCTTAATTGGTCCCAGCAGAATAATGTATGAAATTTGTGATTGTGTTAACTCTTCTCTAGATAATACTTTGGAGGCGTTTGGTTCGGGGGAAATGGGAAAGGAGAAGGGAATGAAAACAGTATATTCCTTCCTTGTTATTTGGTTAGTCATTTTTTAATTTTTCACTACCCATAATCTTTTATCCCATTACCCCAAACTCTTCTACTTCATTCCCCTCACTCACCTAGATAATACTATTCCGTTTCCTTATTGTTATTCCATGTATCATTTCTAATAACTATTATAATTGATAATATATTTTCCAAAAAAATTATAATTAATAATATTTATTATTAATGATAACCCTGAGTAATAAATAAAAATTAATATTTAAATATAATAATATTTTATTAATTAAATATAACAATATTTATTATTAATATAAATATTAATTCTTTTTATAAATTAAAAATAACAATAACAATTATTATTAATATTATTTAATAAGTATAATAATATAGATAAAAATATTAATAAAATATAATAATATTTAGTATTAAAATATATATTTAATATTAAAATAATAATAATAGTTTATAGTGAAATTTGATTTATTATTAATTATTATAAATTAAGGAATAATAATAATAATTAAATATTAATATTTATTATTATATTATTATTATTATTATTATCAATAGTAAAATATAATAATATTTGTAAATAAATATAACAATATTTATCTTAATTAATTAAATAAATTAATATTATTATCATTCATCAATAAAAATAATGATTATTAATTTAAGTAGTAATTAATTATAATAATTAAATAATAATTAGTTATAATTATTAAATAATTATAATAATATATATAATAAATAATAATATTATTATTTTTATAACTATTATAAATATAAATAAATTGTAATAATCATAAAATTTATTTTTTTAATTATAATACCACCTATCATTATTAATTTAATTATTTTAAATACTATATTAATGATAAATAATATAATATTACAATTAATTATTTAAAATAATTAGTATTTAAATTAATATTTAATATTATTATATATAATGATAAAAATATAATTAATTTAAAATATAATTATAATTTTTTAATAGATAATTCATAATTCATAATTAATATTATTATATTAGAAAATTGATTTGCTTTAATCCAAACAATAATAAATCAATTTTTTCATTCCCTTTCCTGGCCTATCCAAGCACACAAGAGAATAGAAGGGAATTACATTCCTTTCCTTACATTTCCCTTTCCCTTTCCCTGTGTGAACCAAACGCTCCCTTAATTGCTACTAACAGCAGAAATCAGTTAGTTGATATTTGCTAGTTACTTTCATCAGAGTTTCAGTTTTAGTTGAAAACATTGTTAATAATCCTTATGCATTTCATTTATCCCCCCTAGTTTCATCAGTATTGAGTAATGGAACTAAAATTATAATATATATTAGCCTTTGATCTTTCATATTTTTTGCCTTTTTAAGATTGGGTTTGCATTATTTTTGGAGAATGGAGATATTAATTAGTAACTTTTCACCCTGTGTACAAAAGTATTTCTGTTTGTAGATACCACAATATGAATTTTGACTAGATACTTGTTAACTTTACCATGTTTGATGCTAGCTGCGATGGAATTACGATATCGTCTCTGTTTGTCGCTCTTATACTCTATCTCTCTATATGTCTGTCTTGCAAGAGCATTTGGTTTTTGTTTGTTCCCTGGCATCCAATAGCTATTCATTCTCATATGCGTCTCATGCTTGGTTTTGAGAAATTACCCAAGTATCATATTGCCCATGCAGCTAGAGAAGGTTCATCAGTTATGTTTTATGTTGGAGGTACTGATTCATGGAATCATGATATCCATCAATCTTATCAAATTATTGTCCATATTATTTATTCTTTTGGTCGTTTTGAACCACACTTGAGACTTGTTTATTTTCACTATTTCTTATTTAATCAGGTGCTAAAAATGTCATAAGTGCTTGTCGAGAGTGCAAAGTTGGAAAGCTTATATATAACAGTTCTGCTGGTGTAATTTTTGATGGTTCACATGATATATTTAATGGAGATGAGTCCTTACAATGTCATTGGAGGGTACTTTCCCTTTTTTTCCTTATAGTTGCCTAAACTTCCTTTCGTTTGGTGGTTCTGCAACAGTTTCAGGACCAATTAAGTGACCTTAAGGCTCATGCAGAAGCATTAGTCTTGTTTGCTAATAACATCGATAGCCTTCTAACCTGTGCACTTGGTCCTAGTAATGTTTTTGGACCTTGAGAAACACAGTTTCTGTCATTTCTTATGGGGTGGCTTTTTGTTCAGTACATATAGTCTTGTACGTTTCTTTGTTTTACCATATTGACTCAACAATGTTGAGAGGTGTCCCTCCTTATTGTGGGACCCACTGAATTAATAAAAAAAAATCATAGAGAAAAGAAAATGAAGAAGAAGACAAATGAAATAGGTGGCAATTGCAGGTCAACTGTCGGAGCAAGCAAAAGTCTAATTTGGGATGGCAATTTTCGGTGAAATTAGTGGTACAATTGGAGGCATTTATTAGGACAACCATTTCACGCGTCTTCAGTTCTTATAAATAGAGAGGCTTCTGCTTCATTTGAGATATAGAGAAAAGCACAAATATAAGAAGATAATCTGTGCATATAAACTTAGGAAAGAGGTTCCTTAGAGTTGGGTAAGAGAGAAAATAGTGAGGTTTTGGGAAACACTTGTGTGCCACTATTTTGTAATCTCTTGGTGTACATACTATTATTTTGTAGTGGAGAATTATTCGGAGTTTGTCCCGTGGTTTTTCCCTAATTTATTTGGGGTTTCCACGTAAAAATCTTTGTGTCATTTATTCTACTGCCATAATTTTTCTTGTAACTTATTATTGGGCCTAACAAGTGGTACCAGAGGCGAAGGTTGTTTTATCAGTCAAATCTGTGGATATATTTTTCAAAAATAAATATACCACGACGACGAGAAAATTACGGCGAATCCGGTGGCGCAATCCGTTCGAAAAACCGTAGCAGCAATTTGAGTGGATAGTAAAATAGTAACTTCAATAATACTATTCATATTTGGTCCATTTTATGAATAGTATTCCTATAGTTATTATTTAAGTATACGACAGGGAGGTATACTATTACTATTCCTATATACAGTTACTATTTGAGTATATGATACTATTCACGTATATGTTACTATTCACATGAATAGTAAATTTCGCGAATAGTGAAATTTGCCATTTTTTAAAGTTTCGATATGGCGAATGATGGTGTCATGATCAAATTGACGGATATGAATTATTCAATGTGAAAATCCAGAATGGAGGACTACCTCAATTGCAAAGATTTGTACGATCCAATTGAGAGTGATGACGCAAAGCCGAAGGATATGAAAGAACAACAGTGGATAAAGTTGAAGAAGCAGACATTGGGTACAATATGTCAATGGATAGATGCTAGCCTGTACAACCACGTGAGGAACGAAACAGATCCCAAAGTTCTCTGGAAGAAGCTAGAGGATATGTACGAGGCTAAAAATGCTCAAGGAAAATTGTTCATGATTCGCAAAGTCATGAACTTGAAACTGACAGAGGGACGATCAATCACACAACACTTGAATGATTTTGAAGGATTCATAAGCGAGTTAGCAGTTACCGGTATGTCCTTGGATGATGAGATGCAAGCATGTCTTTTGATGGGAACTCTTCCAGATAGATGGGATACTCTTGTCGTATCATTGAGTCACTCAGCCCCAAATGGTGTGGTGATAATGTCTATGGTAAAGAATAATTTATTTAATGAAAGCTTCGTAGTAGGGACGTTGCCAGTACCAGTTCATAAGCACTTATCACAGAGAACATGGGTCGAAGCAAAAGTAGAGGTCGTGGGAATGGAAAATCGAGAGATAGATCCAAGTCTTGGGAGAAGAGGTCATGCTACCACTGTAGAAAGCAGGGTCATCTCAAAAGGAACTGTCGTTTCTTTAAACAAGAGAACGCAAACCAAAGTCATGATAATGACAAAAACACATCTGCTACAGTCACAATAGAAGATGGAGATGTGGCTTTAGTATCTCATGATGCAGATTGTTGTCATGTTGGAGATGCAGACACCGAGTGGATTGTAGATTCTGGTGCCTCATACCACTGTGTTACAAAAAGGGAATACTTCTCAACATATAAAGCGAACGATTTTGGTACTATTAGAATGAAAATAATAATGTCTCGGAAATGGTAGGAATCGACGATATCTGCATGAAGACAAGTGTCAGATGCGCATTAACACTTAAAAATGTGCGACACATTCCAGATCTTCGGTTGAACCTGTTGTCTGTCAGTGTATTGGACAAGGAAGTTTATCACAATCATACATGCAATGGAAATTGGAAACTCACCAAAGGATCGTTGGTGGTGGCTAAAGGAAGATTGTGTTGCTCGCTATACAAAACGCACGCAACAATATGTACGGGTCAACTGAATACAGTTGGAGATGATGCTTCACCAAATTTGTGGCATAGGCGACTGTCACATGCTAGTGAGAAAGGGCTGAATATACTAGCTAAGAAGTCCCTCATCCCACTAGCCAAAGAAAATTAAACCGTGTGATCACTGTTTATTTGGGAAGCAACATCGAGTTTCATTTCAGAAAAGCTCTAGAAGGAGAAATAATAAGTTAGAGTTGGTACACTCTGACGTTTGTGGTCCCATGGATACAGAATCCATTGGAGGAAGAAGATACTTTCTTACCTTCATTGATGATTTCTCAAGGAAGACATGGATTTATTTGTTGCGCACAAAGGATCAAGTATTCAAGCACTTTCAGCAATTCCATGCAATGGTGGAAAGGGAGACTGGAGTGCCATTGAAGTGTATGCACACAGATAATGGTGGTGAGTATATCTCCAAGGAGTTCAAGGATTACTGTAGTCAACATGGTATCAGGAATGAAAAGATAGTTCCTAGTACACCTCTACACAATGGCGTTGCTGAATGAATGAATCACACCATTGTTGAAAGAGTTAGATCCATGCTCAAAATGGCTAACTTACCTAAGTCATTTTAGGGAGAAGCTGTCAATACTGTTGTCTACCTTATCAACCGACTATCTTCAGCACCTTTGGATTTTGATATTCCAGAGAGGGTCTGGACAAGTAGAAATATCTCAGACTATCACTTGAGGGCATTTGGGTGCAAGGCATTTATGCATGTTCCTAAAGAGCAAAGGCTAAAGCTTGATGATAAATTAGTTCCTTGCACTTTTGTCGGTTATAGAGATGAAGAGTTTGGCTACAGATTATGAGATCCGGTGAAAAAGAAAACTGTACAAAGCCGAGATGTTGTATTTCATGATAATGATATCATCGATGAAAGATCTACAAGTGACGGTGTTATCGATATTACACTAGAGAGCATTCTATCAGATGATGCCATAGAAAGAAGAATGCATCAATCAGAACAAGTTGTGAGGGATCAAGATACGATTGTAGATGAAGAAACGAATGAAGAGGGTATTGAGTAGGGGAGCCAGAGAATCCCATTCTACCAGAAGAAGAACCTCAATTAAGGAGGTCAATCAGAGAGCGCCAAGCATCTATAAAATACTCCAGTTTTGATTATATTTTAATCACTGATGAGGGGGAGCCTGAAAGCTTTGAAGATGTGCAATCTTGTAAAGATAAAGATTGTTGGATGAAGGACATGCAGGAGGAGATGAATTCTTTGAAGAAGAATGACACGTACGAGCTAGTGAAACTTCCTAACAAATGGGTGTCCAAGTTGAAGAAAGATGATGGCAACCTAATAAGATACAAAGCTCGATTGGTTGTCAAAGACTTTACTCAAAAGAAAGCTATCGACTTTGATGAGATTTTCTCACCAGTTGAGAAAATGAGTTCCATTCGAGTTGTGATAGGTCTTCTAGCCAGCTTGAACCTTGAGTTAGAACAGCTTGATGTAAAGACCGCATTCTTGCATGTGGATTTAGAAGAGGAAATTTATATGGAACAACCAGAAGGCTTCAAGGTCAAGGGAAAGGAGGACATGGTTTGTCGCTTGAAGAAAAGTTTGTATGGATTAAAACAAGCCCTGCGGCAATAGTATAAAAAGTTTCATTCCTTCATGGTGAATCAAGGATACAAGAGGACAGAAGCTGATCCATGTATTTGTGCAGAAATTCTTCGATGGAAAATTTATCAATCTTCTCGTATATGTTGATGATATGCTAATCGTTGTACTAGATGCCAAAATGATTAGTAAGTTGAAGTGTGATTTGTCTAAGGCGCTTGACATGAAGGATATGGGACCGGCAAGGCGAATTCTTGGAATGGAGATTACTCGAGATCGAAGGTCCAACAGGATATGGTTATCACAAGAAAAATATATTGAACGAGTACTAGAAAGATTCAATATGAAAAATGCTAAACCAGTTAGCACTCCACTTGCAGGTCATTTCAAGTTGAGTAAGAAATTCTACCCTTCAACAGAGAAAAATAAAGAAGATATGTCAAATGTTCTATATTCTTCAGCGGTCGGGAGTTTAATGTATACAATGGTGTGTACGAGACCAGACATCGCTCATGCAGTTGGAGTTGTAAGTAGATTCATATTAAATCCCCAGAAGACATATTGGGAAGCAGTAAAATGGATCTTCAGATACCTGAGAGGAAGTTCAAAGTTAAGTTTGACTTTTGGAGTTAAAAAATCTGCACTTGTTGGTTACACAGATGCAGATATGGCTGGTGACCTTGATGAAAGAAAATCTACATCAGGTTATTTATTTACATTCTCATGGGGAGCTATTTCATGGCAGTCCCGATTATAAAAGTGTGTTTCTTTATCAACAACCGAAGCAGAGTACGTTGCAGTAGCAGAAGCAGGAAAGGAAATGCTATGGTTGAAGCGATTCTTTACAGAATTAGGTGTGCAACAAGAAGAATACATAGTTTATTGTGATAGTCAAAGTGCATTAGACTTGAGCAAAAATACTATGTACCATGCACGGACGAAACCTATTGACGTAAGGTATCATTGGCTTAGACTTGCCATTGAGGAAAACGAGTTCAAGTTGCAGAAGATTCATACAAACAAAAATGCTGCATATATGTTGACAAAGGTCGTTCCAAAAGAAAAGTTCGATCAGTATGTCAAAACAACTAGAATGGAGAGTCCCACAATGTAGTCGGGAGGTGGAGATTTGTTGAGTGGTTTCCCTCCTTATTGTGGAACCCATTAATTAATAAAAAAATAAAAAAAGATGTCATAAGATAAAGAAAATGATGGAGAAAAGAAAATGAAGAAGAAGACAAATGAAATAGGTGGCAATTGCAAGTCAATTGTCGGAGCAAGCAAAAGTCTAATTTGGGATTGCAATTTTTCGGTGAAATTAGTGGCTCAATTGGAGGCATTTATTAGGACAGCCATTCCACGCGTATTCAGTTCTTATAAATAGAGAGGCTTCTGCCTCATTTGAGATATAGAGAAAAGCACAAATATAAGAATATAATCTGTGCATATAAACTTAGGAAAGGGGTTCCTAAGAGTTGGGTAAGAGAGAAAATAGTGAAGTATTGGGAAACACTTGTGTGCCACTATTTTGTAATCTCTTCGTGTACCTACTATTATTTTATATTGGAGAATTATTCGGGGTTTGTCCCGTGGTTTTTACCCAATTTATTTGGGGTTTCTACGTAAAAATCTTTGTGTCATTTATTGTACTGCTATAATTTTTCTCGTAACTTATTATTGGGCCTAACAAACAACCTGTTATTAGTTTTTACTTTATATTATTGTTTCACTTTTGTAAAAGTATTACCTGAGATTAGAATAATTTATCTTGTACTTTTCCATGATTAGGAAGTTGGATACTGTATTTCTAAACATCTTCAACTGTAACAGTCATGAGCTGTTGTAGTCTTTAACTTTTTTAAGTAACAAAATTTCTCATTTCAGTGTATTGTAGGAAGTCAGACTTGACCTTTGTTGAGAATGTTGCCCATGCCCACATCTGTGCAGCAGAAGCTCTAGAATCTCGGATTATCCCTGTGGCTGGAACATTTTGAGCTTCTCTGTATCAAATGTCTCAAATGAAGGGAAAATGGCTGATCTCATTACTATTTGCAGGCATTTTTCATTACAAATTTTGAGCCTGTGAGGTTTTGGGAATTTGTATCAATGCTTTTGGAGGGGTTTGGTATAGCAGAATCCTGGATTGGTAATGGAAAAATAAAATAAAGGGTAATGCTTGCCTTGATTTTACGGAATGTTGTAGAAGGGCAAAATGAATAGGAAGGAGTTCATGGAATGGAAAAACAATCAGGTATTCGGGAAAGTGCGACAAAATGTTTTCATGCCTAGCCGTACTTTTCACTTTATGTCTAGTGCCCCCCACAAATGTTCGAAGATTCTGTTAGACTTTTATTCTTGTAGGGTAACTAATTTTCTCTGCTTATAGGCAAAAACCATATGTTTCCCAGCCTCTATCCAGTGTTTCTTTTGCTTATTTTGATTGACAAAACTTGCAGCCAGAGTGGTGTGGTTTGGTATCTTCTTTTGTTTGTGAAAATTTGGGGGTTAGAAGATATAACCACTCTCTATCGACTTGTTTCTTTCGTTTAGCATCACACACAAGGACTTTCAACTGCAGTGCAGCTCAAAAATACATTGCCAGTGCATGTGCCTAGTTTTCCTTTTAAGAGAGTGTTCGCCTGTTTGCCAGAATTATTGCCTTGTAATGGGTTTAACAAGTCAAAGTACTTGAAATATTTTGAATTCCAAATTTTGACTTTGTTAGTTGGGTACTGCTTGTGGTGCTATTATTTGGCAGAAGAAATGTGTTAAATCAATTTTACTAACCAAACCACTGCTCAGGAGTTTTTTTTACTATCCAGGAGGCAGGAGTGCTCGTCTAAATTTGGAACTCAACCTTTTCTTATTACTCTTTTATTTTGCGGTTCAAGTTTCTTTTTTTTTTTGTAATATTTACCGATAATCTTGTTCGGGGCTTAGTCACAGTTAAGGCACAAGTGTATTTAGTGGGATTCGAACCATGTTCTTCTCCAACTTACTCAACCAACTGAGCTGCACTTTGTTGGTATTTTGTGGTTGAATTTAAGTTTGCTTTTATTGATCAACGAAACCCTTCAAAATTGATCTGGAGAAAATGATGAGATAAAAACTATAAATTTTAGTTATATATTCAAGTGTTAATGCTGTCGATTAATGATAGGAAAGACCAAAGGCATAAGCATTTGTCAGCAACTTGAGGTTCCAAAAGTAAAGGATAAATTGGTTGACTGGGCTTTGTAAAATCTGTAATAGGCAATAATTTATTGTTAAGCACAAGGGATAAATTAATGGTGTCCTCAGGTTTTCTTTTCTTTTTCTTTTTTATGAAAAGAGTGATAAGATGGGCCAATTGGCATTTTTTCAGTACATGAATATTGTAGGGAATTTGTAAAGAGTAACTTGTTGGAAATTAAAACACTCAAACAAATAACTTTTATTAAACTCAAAAATATTATAAGAACACTCTCACTCAAAATACAATATTACAACTCACTCTTTACTTCTTTTCTCTCTAAAGAAGTTCTTATTTTTGTTGATGAAAAACAACTAAAGAACTCACCTATTTATAGGTGAATTATACAACTCCCAACTCTCAACTCCCACAATTAATAACCACAATTCTTAACTAACACAATTACTTACCACCACCTCCGACTAATACAATTAATAGCCAACTTATTTAGTTAATTTAATGGCCTCCAAATTGGTTGTAGTTAATAGCCTCCGATTTGGTTATCACACACAAAAATCTACATACTTAAAATACCTAAATAAATTTACTACATTTTGGATTTGTGGGCTTGGACTCCAATTGATTGGATTTGGATTTTGGGTTTCCATTGATATAGATCAAGTTTATAATCCAACACCCCCCTTAAACTTGATCTTGTCATTCCGAGTGAGCTTCTCAGTCTGACGTAGTTTTCCCTTGAGAGTGACTTAGTGAATATATCCGCAATTTGATCTTGTGTCTACACGTATTCAACTTGTACTTCCTTTCTTGCAACACACTCTCTTATGTAATGGTAGCGGATGTTGATGTGTTTGCTTCGATCATGGAACACAGGATTCTTTGCTAAGGCAATGGCTGACTTGTTGTCAACACGGATCTCAGTCGGCTCCTCTTGCATTAACCCAATCTCCTTCAATAAATTTCTAAGCTAAATTACATGACAGACGCACGAGGTTGCTGCAACATATTCTGCTTCACATGTAGACAAAGTTACAATTGGTTGTTTCTTTGACACCCATGTGAAAGCAGTGTCTCCCATGAAAAACACGAATCGACTAGTGCTTCTTCGGTTATCTACGTCTCCACCCCAATCGCTATCGCTATATCCAACAAGCTTGTAATCATTAAATACCGAATAAAACAAGCCAAAGTCGGTTGTACCTTTCAAATAGCGAAGAATTCTCTTATCGGCTTTGAAATGGGAGGTTGTTGGTGACTCCATATAGCGGCTTACTAATCCGACTACATGAAGGATATCTGGCCTCGTGCATGTAAGATAGCATAGACTTCCAACCAAACTTTTGAAAAACGTTGGATCTACACTTTCCCCTTCTTCATGTTTGGACATCTTAATCCCGTACTCCACCGGTGTGCTTATCGGCTTGCAGTTATCCATCTTGAACTTTTTTCAAGATCTCCTTCGCATAGCTTTCTTGTGAAATGAATATTCCATCCTTTTGTTGCTTTACTTCTATGCCGAGGTAGTGCGCCATGAGCCCCATGTCTGTTATCTCAAACTCCTTCGTCATCACTTTCTTGAATTCATCGAACATTCTTTGATTGCTTCCAGTGAAGATCAAATCATCCACATAGAGGCACACAATCAAAATATCTCCATCTTTGATCTTGATGTATAAAGCGTCCTCATGTTGAAGCCATTTTCTCGGAAGTACTTGTCAATTCTACTATTCCATGCCCTTGGTGCTTGTTTTAGCCCATAAAGAGCCTTCTTCAACTTCAACACCTTGCCTTCATGGCCTTTTGCTTCGTAGCTTGGTGGTTGTTGAATGTAGACTTCCTCTTCAAGGATTCCATTTAGGAAGGCCGATTTTACATCCATTTGATGAATCCTCCATTTGTTTTGAGCCGCCAAAGATATGATTAGTCTAACAGTTTCCAATCGAGCAACTGGAGCGAACACCTCATCGTAGTCGATTCCAGCCTTTTGACAGTAGCCTTTTACAACAAGCCTCGCCTTATGTCTTTAGATCTCTCCCTTGGCGTTTCGCTTTGTTTTGTACACCTATTGCCTTGTGTCCTTTGGGAAGTGAAGTGAGTTCCCATGTGTCATTCTTCTCAATGGCCTTGATTTCTTCGTCCATTGCATCTCTCCATTGTTTCTCTTGTGCAGCTTCTTGAAATGTCACCAGCTCACAATCAACAAATAGACAGAATAATGTAAGATTGTCTAATTATTCAGACACCTCATAGAGTTCTCAAAGACTTCTCGTACGTTGCACTTCTCTTTCATCTTCAGTTTCACTTGAGGATGGAGAATGCGATGATGATGACCCATCTTCATGAGTAGGAGAATTTGGTGGAGTTGTGAGGCCTTGTTGAAGTTGTCTTAGTTGCTCAAGCATTGTTTGCTCATCTTCCTTGAATGGGAAAAAAATTAAAGTCCTCCGTTTGAGAATCAAAGTTCCATTCGCCTTCTTCATCAAATATCACATCTCGACAGATCAAAAACTTCTTGTCATTCGGATTGTATAGCCTGTAGCCTTTTGAGCTTGAGTCATAACCAATGAAAATAAAACTTTTGCTTTTATCATCAAGCTTGGTTCGATTCTCATATGGTACATGAACATGAGCTACGCTTCCAAAGACTCGAAGGTGGGAAATTCCGGGCTTTCTTCTGCTCCATGCTTCTTGTGGTGTCTTTCCCTATACACTTCTAGTAGGAGAACGAATTGACAGGTAGACTGCACATATACTACTTCTGCCCAAAACTCCTTGGGTAGTTTCTTGCTTTTAAGCATACTTCGTGCCATGTCGAGGATTGTTCTGTTCTTCCTTTCTGCCACACCATTTTGTTGGGGGGATCTAGGGACTGTTACGGGGCAACGGATTCTATGTGCTTCACAAAACTCATTGAATGCCTTGGACGTGAATTCTCCTCCTCGATCAGATCTCATGACTTTGATTATATGACCACTCTCCTTTTCAACGGCTACTTTGTACTTCTTGAATACTTCGAAGACTTCTGGTTTTTGTTGCAAAAAGTACACCCATGTTTTTCTTGAAAAATCATCAATGAAGAGGAGGAAGTAATTTTTGTTACCGAAAGAACTTGGCTTAAAAGGACCGCACACGTCTGTGTGGATGAGCTCGAGCGGCTTCTTGGCTCTAGAAACTGAGTCCTTTGGAAAGCTTCTCCTGAATTGCTTCCCTTGCAAACATCCTTCGCACAATTGATCAGGATTATTGATACATGGTAAACCTCTAACCATTCCCTTCTTGGATAACAACTCCAATCCTCCAAAGTTGAGATGACCAAATCGAAGATGCCATAGCCATGATGCGTCTTTGTAACACGCCTTCAAACACTTCGCAACATCGTGTTGAATGTTCAAAGAAAACATTCTATTCTTTGACATTTGTACTTTAGCAATCAGATCTCCTTTGCCATCTCTTATTAAAAGACTACAATCTTTCATGTGAATATCATAACCTTTTTCTAGGAGTTGGCCCAAACTTAGAATGTTGCACTTCATATTAGGCAAATAGTAGACATTTGAAATTAATTGGTGGCTACCATCTTTAGCATGAAAGAGGATGTTACCTTTCCCCTTCACCGATATCTTGCTGTCACCTCTAAATGAGACATCGCCACTTACTTCTTCAGTCAGCTCCATGAATAAGCTTCTTTTTCCGCACATCTGGTTGCTTGCACCGGTGTCGAGATACCATGTGTTGTCTTGATGATCACTGTTGTTGTTGTATGCTAATAATAGTGATTCTTTCTCCTCAATCTTCTCCTCCACAAAATTTGCCTTCTCTACAACTTGATCATTTCGAGCTTTACATTCTAAAGCGTAATGCCCAAACTTTTGGCAATTATAGCATCGGACTTGAGATTTGTCATACCTCGAGTTTGAATTTCCTTTTCCACGACCTTGCGTGGAGCTTTCTCCTTTCTCATAGTTGTTGGTGGAATTGTTATTGTAATTCCAACTCCGTCCACGACCACGGCTTCCTCCTAGTCCGGAGCCTCATCCTCTGCCTCTGCCTCTGCCTCTGCCATGGTTGTTTCTACCATTGCCTTGGCCTTCACTCGTATCCTTAAGTTGTAACTTGAGGAGTTGCTCAGAGATACCATGCTTCTTCTTATGCTTTTCTTCATAGGCTTGTAGTGATCCTTGGAGTTCTTCAATCGTCATCTCCTCCAAGTCTTTGGTTTCTTCAATCGTTACCACGATGTGCTCAAATTTGTGATCCAACGAGCGGAGTATCTTCTCTATTATTCTTACATCTTCTAACTTCTCACTGTTTCTTTTCAATTAATTAGAAATGACTGCTACTCTTGAAAAGTAATCGGAGATAGACTCGGATGGTTTCATGTGCAAGGATTCAAACTCACCTCTTAGTGTTTGGAGACGGACCTTCTTCACCTTTTCGGCTCCTTTGTAAGAGGTTTGTAGCTTCTCCCATGCTTGGTTGGCAGAAGTTGCACTTGAAATCTTTTCAAAACCGTCATCATCTAATGCTTGATAGATGAGGAAGAGAGCTTTCTTGTCTCTCTTTCGGGAATCCTTCAAAGTTGTAGCTTGATCTAGCGTGAGAGAGGCTTCATTTTCGGGCTCCTTGAATCCTTTCTCTACGATATCCCAAACATCATGAGCACCGAGAAGAGCCTTCATCTTGATATTCTAATTGTCGTAGTTGTTGTTGTTGAGTGTTGGAACTTGAAAGGATGCCACGTTATTCGCCATCTTACTCAAATAGCTTTTCTAGACGTACAGGAGCTATTGCGACACTTTCTGGAGTCTGCTTCGACACTTCTGGATTCTACTGCGACACTTCTGGAGTCTTTTGCCACACACTGGATGTATTACAATGCTTTTGGCAGTCTACTGCGACACTTTCTTGGCTTTTTAGCTACTGCAACGCCTGGGCAGTTTCAACTCGATTTTTCTGCACTCGGGAAAAAAATTCTTTTTGGGAGGAGGACTCGAGCTTTCAACCTAGCTTTGATACCACTTTGTTGGAAATTAAAACACTCAAACAAACAACTTTTATTAAACTCAAAAATATTACAAGAACACTCTCACTCAAAATACAATATTACAACTCACTCTTTACTTCTTTTCTCTCTAAAGAAGTTCTTATTTTTATTGATGAAAAACAACTAAAGAACTCACCTATTTATAGGTGAATTATACAACTCTCAACTCTCAACTCCCACAATTAATAACCACAATTCTTAACTAATACAATTACTTACCACCACCTCCAACTAATACAATTAATAGCCAACTTATTTAGTTAATTTAGTGGCCTCCAAATTGGTTGTAGTTAATAGCCTCTAATTTGGTTATCACACACAAACATCTACATACTTAAAATACCTAAATAAATTTACTACATTTTGGATTTGTGGGCTTGGACTCCAATTGATTGGATTTGGATTTTAGGTTTCCATTGATATGGATCAAGTTTATAATCCAACAGAACTTTACTCTCTTATCTGTTTTAATTTCTTTGAATCTTCAAAGCATGAAGAAGAAAGAAAAGAGAATAGTAATACAATTTATACTAATTGGTATATCCTTAGTGCTTTTAGCTTTCTAAGCTAGAGCATGAGAACTATTTACTGAAATTCTGTATTCATTTCAGTTGTAATGTTAATTATTTGGAAAGAAACATGAGGGGTCTTGATTGTTATTACCTTTGCAACACATCCAATTTTACCATTCAGATACCATCATTGTCTTGGTTCGAAATATATGCGGAATAGTGGCTTTCATAATATACAAGGACAGGATTGGAGTGAATTTCTTCAAGGTTACAGTGAGTCATTTACTATTGCATCATGTTCCATGCTTGTTTGCAAAAGCTTTTCAACCCTAGGATATAGGTGTTCTATCTGCCTTGCTAAATGTCTTGTGATCTGTGAACCTTGATTTTTTTGTTATACTGACTAAACTGTGCAATTAGATTTTACTTGAACTCGACTTCTCTGTGTAAAAGCTGAATGCTAAATGCTTTTTGCCCTTTCTCTAAATTTCAACTTCTTTTGAGCCATTTGGAACTTTTTAAACTCTTACCTGTAATAAGTGTCATAGTCCGTGTGCTTACACATTCTAGTTCCTTATAAGGTCTTTTAAAGTAAAGGTTGATTTGAGGATCTATTCTTGCTATCGCATTCCTGGGACCCTCATAATAAATTTCATAGGGTTGGTCACACATAACAGATTAAGTACTGATGACTTTTACATGTTCACATATAAGTATGTCAATACATGTCTCAAATATACTTGTGATTTTGAGAGAAATATCTGTGCTTAAAAAGTTAAAAGAGATTATCACATTGATAGAATGAATATAATAATCGTTTCTAACGTGCATTTGATTCACATGAAAGTTGGGAACTAGTTATGTACTGAAATTGCTTCTTAATGACTCCCATGAACAACTACAGGTTGCTGTGTTTCTCTACTTGATCAAGTTCATTCTGTTGCATTCATTCACTGTGGTGATAGGTGTAAGAATAAAAGAAACTTTGTTCTCTACTCCTCAAATTTTATGATGTGCTTGTCTTATCACTTCATTATCCTTACATTTGACCTGTTCTCGACCTACTTGCAGCTCTGGTGTTTTGCTTTACCACATTCTTTGTTTACGAGCAATATGTGTTGGGAAACAATGATTCAGAACAACTAAATCCTAAAACAATCCGAATCAGGTTTGAAGTAAACAAAATACCTATGTCCAAAAGGATTGCATCCGAATAAATAAACAAAACACTTAAGTCCAAGAAGAATGCATCCGGACATATACTGGAGTCAAGATTATACCTAAGCACATAAGGGAAGCATCCAGTTAGAGTTTGGAAAGGAAATAAACTGCTAACTCCTTCCACAACAACATCCGAAGGAAGATTGATTGAAGAAGAACCCTGATTTATTAAATCTGAAGACATCCGGAAGATTTAATTGCCCATGACAAAGGGAATTATTTGGATAATTCATTTCCCTCCAACTTTTGGTCTAGAAGTCAAAGATCTTTCCCCTTTAGAAAGACAAAAGATAACTAGGACGCTTTCTAGAAAAGAACAGAAGGACTTACACAAGAAATAGAAAAGGTAACAACCTTTTTAACTTAGACCAGTAGGAGAGGCGCGTGGAGCTCACACACCAGACTACTACCACAAAAGTTAGTGAATCGCTAAAATACAAGGAAAACGATCACTGACAACCTTTTTGCCTCAATCCCAAGAATTAAAATGAGATAATTAATCAGTCTAATGGATTAACCAACGGCTTGAATGCACCACACATTACCTGATCAACGGTGAAGATTCAAGACCATGCCAACTGCTACATTTATGATGCAAAGCCTATAAATAGGAAGCTTCGCACATTGAGAAGGTGCTGGTTGATTTACAACAGCAAGTAACAGAGAAATCACAAATTCAATCAGTAATCAAGTCCCTCCAAGAATCAAACAAATTCAAATCTGTTTGTAAGAACCTTCAAAGTGAAATTATAAACTTGAAGTATTCAAAACCAAAACCTTTGAGAAAAACAAAGTGTAAACATCTCATACTTGGTTGAGTATTGAGATTAGGAATTAGCTAGAAGTTGGTGCTTTTAGTGGTATGTCCCTGTAGGACTCAGCTTACGATTGGGTAGATCTTAAGTGGTATATCCTACTAAAGAAAAGGACTCAGCTAGGAGTTGGTACTTCTAGTGGTATATCCTACATCTGGAAGTAGGGTTACCATACGAACACAAACTGTAAGGCTTGATTTCTACCAGTTGGAAAGAAATCACACTAGTGGTAAAGCTCAGAGGAAGGAAACTCTGGGGACTAGAGTAGGCGGGGCCGAACCAGGATAAATCGTTGTGTTTGAATCTCTTTAAATTTATTTACTTATTTGCATTAATTTTATATTTGTGCATCATCTAGATCCTGTCCATTCGGAACATTTCAAACACGCTACACAAGACTTTTTAAAGTCTGTAAATTCCTCAAAAAAGGTCATTCAACCCCCCTCTAACCTTATTAACATAAGTACAAGGACCAATAAGTGGTATCAGAGCGAGTGCTCATAACTAGAGATCAAACAGTCTCGAGCTAAAGGTCCAAATTTTGATTCAAAAATCAAAATGAGTTTTAACAACTCACAACTTCTTCCCGAGGGTATGTTCATTATCCGTCCTCCACTCTTCACCGGTGAACACTACATGTTCTAGAAGAACTGGATGAAGAATTTCATTCAGGCTCAAAGCATGCAAACTTGGATGGTCATTGTAGAAGGTTCATATGTTCCAACTATTGAAGTTGAGGGTATTACTACCCGGAAGCCCTCAAATCAGTGGGATGAGGCAGATTATAAGAAATTGTGTGAAAACGCAAATGCTATTAACTTGTTTCATTGTGCTCTTAGTGCAGTAGAATTTAACAGGATCTCTAGATGTGAAACTGCACAAGAAATCTGGCAGAAACTTGAGGTGACCTATGAAGGAACCACCAAAGTCAAGGAGGCCAAGATTGAGCTCATCCAATAGAAGCTTGAAAACTTCAAGATGGAGCCAAAAGAATTAATAAGCAGCATGAACACCAGATACACTAATCTAGTTAATGAAATGAAAAGGCTTGGCAAAGAAATCACTGATACATATATGGTGAAGAAAATTCTTAGAAGTCTCACTAAGGAGTGGGATAGCAAAAAGTCAGCCATTGAGGAAGCTCATGACTTGAATTTTTACAGTTATAATGAACTCATTGGTAATGTTTTAACCCAAGAGTAGTCCTTGAAAAGATACAGGCAATAGGAGAAAAAGCTTGAAGAAAAGAAGAAGGCTATCGCTCTCAAAGCAGAGTCATCCGGATCAGAATCGTTTGGACGAGAAAAATGCTTAAAAAGATCCTCCTGCTCCCAAGAAGACATGACCATGTTAGCCAAGCAGTTCAACAGGTTCATGAAAAAGGAAGCTAGGAGAGGATCTAAAAGATATGACTCCAGAAGAATGAAGGAGAGCTCCTCCAAGAAAGAAAAATTCAGAAAAGCTCCGGAAGAAAAGAAGGATCAAGAAAAAGATACAGGCTACTTTGAATGTGGTAAGAAAGGACAATTCAAATCAAAATGTCTTAAGCTCAAGACGGACAAAAGATACAAGAAGAAAGATATGGGGGCCACTTGGAGTGATAGTGAAGAAAGTTGCAGTTCATCTTCCATAGAAGAAGAAGAAGAAGAGATTGTCAACTGTGCATTAATAGCAATATCAAAGTCGGAAGCTGATAAGTCCGGATGAAAGACCTCTTTGCAAATCACTGAGCAAATGGAAGAATCAGAATCTGAAACAGCTGATACTAAGGTAAACTCTCATTCAAATTCTTTATCTAAATTTGAACTTGGTAGAGCTTTAGGGATTGTGATCAACAATGTGAGAAAGAATACAAAAGTAATCAAGTCCCTCAAAAGGCAAGTAATGGAGCTAGCTTAAGATGCTGAAGCAGCGGTGTAAGCACAGGATTTTACAGTCCCTCTCACGAGACGATGATGACGTATACCTGATTTTATTCCTCATGATAAAAATTCTTTTTTGGAGTTTTTATTACCGATATAAAATTCTCTACGAATTTTATTTTTGGAAAAATTCAGTTTCGGTAACATATCCAGTGGTAGCTCAGACCGATGGTTTTCACCCAAAAAATATTTTAGTCCAAAATACCCATTAAAGGTCAAAAATACACCCCAATATATCAGTTTTTCCTTCAAAATCACCTTTTACTGGATGTCCTCTCCCTTTTTTCGATTTCGGGCTTAAATCGTGTAAGCCTTTTAGACCTGTCAGAAGAGCGAGGCCGCCATACTGCCAGTGGTATCATTCATGCCGATGGCGGCATGGCCTTTAGCTGTAGAACAACTGTGTGCCTTTTTGCTCGATATCTGTTGGATAATTAACCAAAGACAATTTCCAATGGATTTTAGCCTATATAAACAGCATTTTACAGCCATTTTAAAGGTTCCACTCTTTCCCAACTCAAAATTTCAAGGAGATTTTAAGCATTTTAGCTAGCTTTAGTAGGATAAAGTTTAGAAAAGGTACGAAAAGAGGATTCAATTAATCTTTTCTTGGTTTTTCTCTACTAAACTCCCTGATATTTAGGTGCATCTTAAGTTTAGAAATCACTAAAATTAGGATTTAGAGACTAAATCACCTCTTACTTTCCAAAATCATCATTTGAGCTCCCCGGAAGTATCATACGGATCACGAAGTGGTGGATTCACGGCCCCAAGGTAAAAATTCTGAGTCTCATAGCTCTTTGGCTTTCATTTTACTTGTGTTGTTGTGTTTAGTTGCTAATTTGTGCTTAGTTTCAGGTTTTTGGCCTCTTTTTGGCCAAAAATAGCTGCTGCAAGGAACTGAAGCAGCTGGAGGCATTTAAAGCCGCCGCCTGTGGCATTGTTGATACCTCCAGTGGCCTCATTTGCCCCGACGGCCTTATTTTCTTGCAGGACCCTTTCTTTATGGTATCTAGAATGTCATATCGCCTCCTTGTGTGAATGATATCGTCAGCGGCATCAGTGATGCCGCCGGCGGCCTCATTTATATCACCGATGGTATGGAGTTCTGGACAGCAGATTAGTTTTCATTTTATTTTTAACCTAGTTTAATTTCTGAAGCTAGGATGTACAGTGCAATGATGGGAGTCCAGAACTCCCCGAAAATGGTCCAAATGCCATAATATGTGGCATTTTCACTAATAACATGTAGCATGTACAGTGCCCCTTAGACCCCGCGAGGGGATGCCGCCCCCCAACCCCGCTGCCGAGGGCGCCTCTATGTGTGATATACCCTGTATACATGCTGTATCTGTGCTAACCATTTTGTGCAGGTAGATTTAGGTCAGATGTATGTTAGGCCTTCGGGTATTTTATCTATTGTTTAGAAAAATGTATAAGATTTGAAAAAGCCTTGTAATAATTTTATTTTCCGCATTTATTTTTGGATAGCTATAATAATTATTTATTTACCGCTTTGAATGCTTGATAAATGTGAAAACAACATATAAACCGAAAACACGATAAATTGGGTGGATTAAAACCGATTAAGAAAGAATGAAATCTTATAACTTGGCCTAATGTAAAATAGACAACAACATCCGTACTTGGAATCTCAGTTTTAACCGGGTGGTGACTCTATTTTAAAATACGGAATTTCAAGTCTCGTATCCCTTAACATGCAAATTGGACTAAAATTCAACATCAACATCAATTTTATCAATCCATCTTTTTATCACGCTAAAATGAGGATCAATCCCTCGGCTCGCTTTACAACACTCATTATTTCCCCTCATGCTATGCATCTCACGCTGTCCTTGTGGGAAAATGGTCGTCCGCTTATAGTGGCGACTCTGCTGGGGACTTGTCTCTTTAAACTTGAACTTAAAATTTTCAATAAGTTTAAAGGATTTTGATGATGTATTGAAATCATTGGCCAAATTAAAACTTTGTTTTTTTATGACATTTTATCCTTACGCGTGTAGATAGTTCTGTAATATTAGGTGCCCCATTTTACCCAAGAAGCTCGCAAAAGTATCACTCACGCCCTGTTTGGATCTGAGGATGTCTGGTGGGTGGATCACTCGATTTAACTAACACGTAAACTCCTGTGATCGCACCTATTTGGGGAGTGGTTGAGTAAGGTGGAATCAAGGTAAATGAGAACCTTCTACATCAACAACCCTATACCAAAGTCGCGCTAGAAAAAGCCTTAGCACGTCAGGACTACCAATATAATGAAAATAATTGGGATGCACTTCTTTCGCCACTACCAATGAAGAAGCCAAACTCCATCCTTTCCAAAGAGGAGTTATGCGGGAATCATAAGGTTAGAAGAGGGACGTTTTGTGTGCTATGCACTACGTGCTTATGCATCGCCCATGCATCGGCTTTAAGAGCCAAAATTGAAAAACTTACCCTTACTGATCTCCATTCGTAGAAGAGGTTTAGCAACATCCATAGGACTTCTTTTATACCCCATTGAGTCATGACATATCACTATGCATGATGAATGGTATGAACGTCCCACGGATGTTGGAGGGATAAGTCATCGCATTATCCCTAACCACATCTACGTGCAGCCATACATACCATGCCTCGATCATTCACCCCATCCATAGCATCACACAATCCATGCATGATCTAAATCTGCTAACTACCATCTTAGCTAGGAGGAGGTGAAGTTATTATCACACCCCGGTTTGGAGAAGGCCCGATCACCGCCTGGTTCATCGTCCTCTCACCCCAGTTGTCACCATAGAAGTTGAAGGGGTTTTATAAACTGATTCCAGTGGGAAGTCAGATTCAAATTAGATTCAGTTGGGTCAGAATTTCTCTCAGCCATCCATGTCTTTCCCGAGCAATGATGGAAACCCTCCTCCGACTGAGGAGCAAGTCGGTTCTACTCCCACCTCGGGAGCAGTGTCTCAGCCCCATCCTGGTTTTGACTTTGCTAGTGTTATGGCTCAATTTTTAAACTCAGATACATTCCAAGCCTCTATCCAAACCACTGTCCAAGCAGCCATCAAGAAAGCCCCTAAAGATAAGAATTCGATCGGGTCTCTGAGTCCGATATGCAAACAGTTCAGCACAGATGTTGGCGGGTCTGGTATGGACAAGACCCATTGCTCCAACTTTTCACTCAACTCCCTTAACTTAGCCCATGGCAAACCCATTTCAGTTCGGGTGAACCTCTGCTTTTCTACCAACCTCGATAACCCTATCGATTGTTCGTTTTAATCCGAGAACTTTTGCTTAGAGCTCGGCTCCTCCAATATTCACTCCTTAGTTTTCAGCTTCCTCTAGGGGGCTAATCTAGCCATTGCCATCTTTTACACCTCGTTAGTTTATGGGAACTCCCGGGGGCACTAACTACCCCCACAACCCTTTTAGTAACTAGATGATCCCTCGTCCCTGCTTGGACATTCCTCCACCATCTCCACCAGTTCTGAACCATGACCATGTCACGCAACCTTCGGGTATGACACACGAGGCCACAGCTTTCACTCGTCAATCGATCAACAACCAGGTCATGCAGCCTCTAGGCGTGACACCATAAATTTAAGCTTACATCAACCATCTCATAGCTGCCAAGGAATTCGAGAGAGGAGAAGATTGGGTCTCCGATAACTTCACTATGCCCAATATGGCACCCTATAATGGGTATGGCGCCCCTGCTTCTCATATCATTATGTATGAAAGGGTTATGAGGGTGAAGAAGTTAAGCGATAAGGTCCTTGCTAAAATGTTTTCATGCTCTCTATGGGGCCCTGATCTTGAATGGTATCACACTATGCCTTAGCACATTGTCACTGATTCTGAGGCTTTGAAAGTGCACTATGGTTTCAACACTATGATGGAGATAACTCTCAAGCACCTTGAAGGGGTCTGCCAGCTACTCGGTGAAACCTTTAAGCAGTACTTTAACCGGTGGATGTCAACTCAGGTCTTGATGAAATCTAAGTTAAGCCTTGAGGAGATGATTGTGAAACTCCTTGAAGGGTCTCTTCCCATTTTCCGCAAAGAGATGGCTACCGACTTATTCCCCTCATACAAGGAGGTATTCGAAAAGGCTGAGAAAATTGAGCGTGAGGCAGAGCGTGAAAAAGCTGAAAGGGCTGGAAAACCATGGTATAGGAAGAACAACGATACCCCTGTTATGAGCCCTACACCTACCGAGCCTAAGGATCCCGCTGCAGTTTAGGCGGTCAGCCAGATGCCACTAGTAGTCGCTGTGGTCCAACTCAGAACAATCTTCACTAGATTATGAGAGGCTAGTTTTCTCAAGTTCCTTCATGAGTATAAGCCACCTAAACCTGAGAATGAGAACAACTTTTATGACTATCACGTTCAGATGGGCCATTACATCGATAACTGTAGAAACCTACCCAGCGCTATACAACGTCTGGAAGGGATAAGAAGATTGTCGAACCCGAGAAGGCACCCAGCACTATGAGCAACCCCCTACCACAATTCAGAGGCAAGTAGGGATATCGATTCCAACATGCCAAAGGTGTGACCTTGCAAGACCCTCCGTATGTGGAGGATGACTATTTAAATACGTAATTTTCTTTTAGCATCTTGAATAATTCTGTCGTTAAAACTTTCAATTCGATGAACAATTTCATTTCGTTTACATGTGTGTTGTTTTTCCCAATTGATCCACGTATTCATATGAGCATAAGCATGATGTTTTCAGTATTCGAGATATTTTGTTTCATGAAATTAATTCGAGTATAAATGGAATTTCTCAAGTGGTAACCAATTCCAATAATTTAACTCCTGTTAAAAACGAGAGATATTAAAAGTGCTTAAAGATTGTGATAATGCTTATGCTTGGTCATACGAAGATACGCTCAAGATAGGCCACCAAACTTCCAAGCATCCCATCCCCGAAGGTACCACGTGCAAGCCAATCGAACAGAAGCTTCACCATTTATGACCGCCATATGGACCATCTCAAAAAGAAGATTCAACAGGTGGTCTATACCTTGTAAAACCCAAATCTCCAAGATAAAGAGGCGCGGTCGATAATAAATTCATGGGAATGTGTGGTGTCTTCCTCCTATTAGGCTCCACAGTTTCCCCACTCTTTGGCCATTACTATCATAAAGAATGAATATGATCGATAAGATTCAGTCATCATTAATTCTTGGATATAAGTTCACTAAAATGGTCGTGCAATACTTCTCAAAGCAGCCAAAAGTCAAATCCTACACTAGTCCAAGGATCGAGAAGATGGCCAAGTTTATGAGGGAACATATCTTGGCTTGGTCCAATGAGTCTCATCTCTTTGTCTCACACAACGAAATCCAATTTTGAGGAGACTCCCAAATCGATCAGGATAAACATCACTCGGCTTGGCGCAACATGTCTTACCATACCATCTCAGAAAACAAAATTCTATTTCAAGGGGCAATTTCTGAATTGATCGAGAGGTGTGCAATTGAGCACAACCCCCTCTGCATAAACAATGGTTAGGAAATAGTCAAAACGGTGAACAAGCCAATCAAGAAGGCGCTTTATAAGCATCAAAACTCCAATGAACCAAACCCTCACTGTATTGTTAATCAAAATCAGAATGAAGCCCCCATAAGATCAAGAAAGTACTCAGTAAATGAGGCAATCAAGATCATGAGCATGGACGAGAACGAGTTCGTCGACCTAGTCAACCAAGATAGGCTTCAGCGTTATCATATCGAAACAAAAGAAATAAATCAGAAAAGTGGCACAATATATATATATATATAAAATATAATATAATCACCCGCCTTTCGATCCTTGACCGATCGGGCAAAAATTAGGGTGACACCCGACGGTTGGTATTTTGCAAACCAGCTAGAAAAAAGTTAGGGTATCTTTTTAGGAAATCACCCGCTGAATTGAAAACCCGAAAGGGCGGTTTAGGCAAAAATTAGGGCACGAGAGAAAAATAGTAAGATGTTAACTTGAAAATCTGTGGAAACTAGTTAACACTGGGAGTTTGGTTAATGGAAATGGTTACCAACATCTCGTACTTTGGTTAAATTCATCTAATGAAAGTATCTTTCATACTAAAATCTTTATGCTTGTGATTGTATGAATGCCTGGCAGCCAAATGGTGGAAACATCACAAGTAAAATTAATGGAGGGTACTCAGAGCCCATCAATAATAAGTGCACAAGAATTCAATATCAAAAAGACAAATAAATCCGGATAGGCTGAACACATCTAGGTCTTTAAAAAAGTCGGAAATAAGTCTACTGGATTGAAAACCCGAAAAGGGCGGTCCAGGCAAAAATAAAGACTAAACAAAAAAAGGAAGAAAATAATAAATATAATAAATAAAAAAAGAAGAAAAAAAAGAGAAGATAGACTGAAAATCCGAAAAGGATATGCAAGAAATATGTCTGCTTGATTGAAAACTCGAAAGGGCGGTCCAGGCAAAAGTGAAGACAAGGTTCACAGTCTATGCAAAATTTAGAACCAAAATAAAAAGAACAGCAAAGGTACGCCATCATTGGGAGAAAGACAAACATCGTTCGCCCTCCCTAAAAAGATCAAGCCTCAAACTGGACTCGAACTCGGGTCTAAGCCCTTCATCATAATCGTCCTTAATGAACTTCACTCCTATCACACAAATAAGCCCAGTCACTATCAAAGCGTCATTTGGCCATCCAGCCTGACTAAACGGAAGATCGTACAATCATGCATCTTTAATGCATACATGTCATGCATATACCCTTGCATTTTATATTTCCCAGAATATCCAAAGGAAAATTATCGAGGCATGAAAGCCAGGGGCATAACCTCAAGCATGTCAGGCAGGATCAATCTCCCGATAATATAAACATCCACCGATCAACAAGGGGCATTTAGAAGGGGCACAGTTCTCTCAAACCCCTTGGAGTCATCCTCCGATCAAAAAGAAACATCAAGGGTCACACTCAAGATGGTTCAGAAGACTCGTCAAACTTCCATAACAACACCTCTAGATCCCCCAAAAATCCTAACTAAATTTACAGTTCATACTTCTGTTTTTTCTGTTAATCAAAGGGGTAAAAATATTTTTGTATCACAAAATCGATCAAGCAGTAAAAACATTACTTATCCTTTTACTAACTCGAGTTTCTCTAATTCTTAATACAGGGGCACCTCATGCAATCTACAAATTACAATTGATGCAAAATGCAAAACAAGTACACTTGCTACTCAAATGACATTGGCTGCAAAACCACCAAAGACTTACTGGCTCATAAGACCCTTTCGGCGAAGGACCAACTTGGCTCTTCGGACCCTTCTTGGCGAAAGACCAACCTAGCTCTTCGGACCCTCCTTGGCATAAGACCAACCTGGTTCTTCAGACCCTTCCTGGCGAAAGACCAATTTTGTTCTTCGGACCCTCCTTGGCAAACTCTCTCCACCAAAGACCGACCTGACTCGTAAGACCCTTTTGGTAAAAGACCAACCTAGCTTTTCAGACCCTTCTTAGCGAAAGACCAACCTGGCTCTTCGGACCCTCCTTAGCATAAGACCAACTTGGCTCTTCGGACCCTTCTTGGTCAAAGACCAATCTGGCTCTTCGGACCCCCCTTGGAAAACTTTCTCCACCAAAGACCGACCTAGCTCATAAGACCCTTTCGGCGAAAGACAAACCTGGCTCTTCGGACCCTCCTTGGCATAAGACCAACCTGACTCTTCGGACCCTTCTTGGTAAAAGACTAATTCGACTCTTCAGACCCCCCTTGGCAAACTCTCTCCACCAAAGACCTACTTGGCTCTTCGGACCCTTCTTGGGAAGATCTCCTCAAAGCCCAAGCCCGACCTAAGGGAAAACCATTCATCAAGTGAAGTCCATGATAAGATCGATGTATCTGTCATCCTTTGAATCTAGTGGCCCCGTTCTTACTAGGGACGAATTTTGAATTTCTTTGACCGATCAAAGATGACACATGGCACCCTATACCGCCGGCAGCATAAAGAATCCTTCACATGCCTTTTCAGTAATCCGATGTGTTTGGAACTGACAGTCAATTTAAACATGCATAAAAGGCATGACGGAAATTCAAAATTTTGTCCCTGTCACAGGAACTCCTATTAGTTGCATATAAATTAAATAAAGCCTTAACTAAATAGTTCTCTACCTAGGTTAGCATGCTAAAGGACTAGGCATACCATAATTCCAAATTATATCCTAGTATATTTATTTTATACTAAGGATGTTATAACTCTAAGTTATAACCTAAGCATGAAATAAACTAAGCATGTAAAAATAACCTAAGCATAATTATTAAGTCTAAAAACGCTTAAAGAAAAAGACGTAATAATTAAAAGAGAAAGAAAAAGAACTTACCAGTTGAAGCGTGCTTTTGCAGGACCTTCTTGCACAAGCCTCCAATCGTAGGATAGCCTCTATCAGTATCCACATGAACCCCACCAACCAAAACCTCCCCAGGAGGAAGAACTAAGAAGCCTCGAGTAGTTGCTAGACCACTCTAGAAGCCTCACCCAAAATATAAACTAGCAGTGCCCGAATAAATTCAGGCTCCACAAAAATAACTTGCCCAAGTACCCGAGAGATTAATTATCTCACTTAGGATTTATGCTTTGAGCTTGGTACAATTTGAAAGGAAAGGGGAAAGCCTATATACAGGCTTGGGGGGAGCATTTTGCTCCCCCTTATAAGCAATGTGGGATGGGAGTAATTACTCCCATCCCATATGCACGACGTGTCACACGCTGTGCATATGGCAAGGCAAAGCCCTTGTGGGCTTTGCCTTGCTTTTGGGCTGCGCATGTGCAGCTCATTTTTATGGGCTGCCGCGAGCAATGCCCAGCATTACTTGTACACCTTTCGGTATACTCCCGCGCACTCGAGTCTGTATAAAATATTTTTATACTCTCGGTCCAATTAAACTCGCCAATGCAAAATTCCCCTTTTTAATCCCTTTTCAATTATTTATTTTCTGACCCTAATAAATTAGTCATCATTCAAAATAAATTTCTTGGTCCAACCAAAATTGATCTAATCAATTATAATTTATTTATGACTCTAATTAATTAGTTACCGGTCAAAATAAATTCCTTGGTCTATCCAAAATTGATCTAATCAATTTTAACCAATCAAATAATAATTCAATTATTATTTATGTTATATTTTGTAATAGAATAAATCTAATAGTTCTTTACTTAGTCCGATGAAGGTCCAATGTGTGTGACCTTATAGGATCCCGAAGTATTGAGCTGTTAAGGCTTAACCAACCCTTGTTCTAATGGAACCATTGGCTCGATGTCCTAGACCGTGAATAGAACTTGATTACCTTAAACGACTGTAGTACGCCTCTAGCAAGGGTCTACCATCCCCCATTACTCGGAACGTCATTTATGCTTATGACTTAATCCCGGTTAATGCAATAGTTATCCAGTGCGATAAATTCCTTCCATTCTTTAATATTAGTACCATCTAGTTTATTGGGTTCGGTTAAAGTGTTAACCCACTAATAGCAAGGTTGCTCCAAGCTATCCCAGTTATTTACTTGTTACCGAAGTATATTGCCTTTTACCATAGTGTGTTTAACTAGAAACCATTTCTATCAAACGCATACTCTGATTAGAGGTTTATGGCAATCATCACTTCAACATGTGGCCAGGTACAACTCCTTAATATATCCGGAGCGATGGATTCTTTCCGACTACTCAGCCTACCAACGTTTTGTCATCACTATACCCGTAATCACCCGTAGCACCCTAAATTAATGAGTGCATAGCAATGACCCAAAGTATAGCAATAGTACCACACAAGGCAACTAGCATCTCAAGTATGAGGACATTCGCAAAGCTTATTGCATGAAGATAAACACTAACACATTGATATTTATACCAAGTGTTTATCTTGCTGCGATCTCCAATATATCTCCCAGATATATTCATGTGTCAAGCTTAAGGCACCACCTTCAGTCCTTAGGAGATTGACTGCTTGGACCCTTTCTAAGAAAGTTGACCACATGCTAGTCTTTCCGTTTCATCAATATCCTTTCTTAATAAAACTATGACTAGTGATAGTTTAGACATAATCATAATTTCACATGAAGCTGGTTCCACCAAATATAGTCCAACTATAATTTCTCTGACTTCATGTTATGATATGTCAAGGACTTTTGTATACATACATCAATGAATATATATTTTAACCAGCTATAATATATGTATAGAAACACATTGATATAAACAAAAGAACAAATGCCTTTATTGATTAAATAAATTATTTGTACTATTACATAATTAAGATATATCGCCCTAATTGCCTTAAGGGCATACATCATATCCAACAAACTCCCACTTGCACTAAGGCCAATTAGCCATATGTTTTAATCCATATGCTTTAACATGCTGGTCATGTTTGACTTAAGTCAATGGCTTTGTCAGACCATCCGCGAGGTTCTGATCAGTGGGTACATATTCTAATCTTATTATCTTAGCATCAACAATCTCCCTAATTATATGATACTTTCTGCATACATGTCTGTTTTTCTAATGAGACCGTGGTTCCTTTGCCTAAGCTATGGCACCATTGTTATCACAATATAAAGTAATTGGATCAATAGCCTCAGGCACCACACCGAGATCACCAATAAATCCCTTCAACCAGACAGCTTCTTTTGCTGCTTCGCATGCAGCAATGTATTCAGATTTCGTGGTTGAATCAGCAGTAGTTTCTTGCTTGGAACTCTTCCAGCATACTGCCCCTCCATTTAACACATACAAAAAACCTGACTGAGACTTAAAGTCATCCTTGTCAGATTGAAAGCTTGCGTCAGTGTAACCTTTGATAGTGAGATCACCTTCTCCATAAATCAAGAACTCATCCTTAGTCCTTCTCAAGTACTTAAGGATTGCCTTGACGGCCATCCAGTGCTTTTCACCTGGATCTGACTGATATCTGCTCGTAAACCTCAAAGCCTGAGAGACATCCAACCTAGTACATATCATAGCATACATGATGGATCCTATCGCGGATGCATAGGGTATATCCTTCATGCGCATTCTCTCTTGAGCTGTCTTCGGACACTCAGCTTTAGATAGGTTAATCCCCTTTGTCATCAGGAGATAACCTTTCTTAGAATGCTCAAGGTTGAACCTATTCAACACCTTGTCTATATATGTACTTTGAGAAAGGCCTAACAGCCTCTTGGATCTATCCTTGTAGATCTTTATACCTAGTATAAATGCTGTTTCACCAAGGTCTTTCATGGAGAACTTTCTTGACAACCATACTTTAACATTTTGAAGAAGAGAAATGTCATTTCCTATTAGCAGAATGTCATCAACATACAATACTAGAAAAACGACTGCACTCCCACTAACCTTCTTGTAAACACAAGGCTCATTTGCATTTGGGAAGAAATCCAATTCCCGGATTCTCTGATCAAACCTTATATTCCAACTCCTGGATGCCTGCTTAAGTCCATAAATGGATCTTTGTAGCTTGCATACCTTCGGGCCATTCTGAGATGTAAAACCCTTAGGTTGTGTCATATACACATCCCGGTCTAAATCCCCATTCAGGAATGCTATTTTTACATCCATCTACCGGATCTCATAATCGTAATGAGCAGCAATGGCGAGGAGTATCCTTATGGATTTGAGCATGGCTACCGGTGAGAAGGTTTCATCATAGTCAATACCTTCCCGTTGACTATAACCTTTCGCAACCAACCTTGCTTTATAGGTAATTACATTACCGTCCATGTCTGTCTTCTTCTTGAAGACCCATTTGCACCCAATTGGTCTAACCTCTTACGGTGCATCAACCAAATTCCAAACTTGGTTCTCATACATGGAATCCATTTCTGATTTCATGGCCTTTTGCCATTTATCAGAATCTGAGCTTTTCATTGCCTCATCATATGTCCTTGGTTCATCATCCTCCACAAGATATAGTTCCTTATCATTGGTGATGATAAACCCATATCTATTGGGACCCTTATGAACACGACCTGATCTTCACAATGATTGTGTTTCGACAATTTGTTCTTGGATCACACTCTCTTGTATATCTAGAACGGGGTCATTCAGTTGATCGTCTGTTTCTTCCTTTTGAACTTCCAGTTCAATATTGCTTCCACTGACCTTTTCAAGTGTTCCTTTTCCAAAAAGTGAGCATTCCGAGACACAAATACCTTTTGTGCTTCGGGTTGGTAAAATAGATACCCAATTGTTTCCTTTGGATATCCAATGAACATACATTTGTCAGCCTTGGCATTTAGCTTATCTGACGCTATCCTCTTTACCATAGCAGGACAACCCTATACTCTTAAGTGATTTAGAGATGGCTTTTTGTTACACCATCTTTCATAAGGTGTAAAATCAACTAATTTCGAGGGCACTCTGTTTAAGACATAAACCGCGCTCTCAAGTGTATATCCCCAAAAGGATTTACTAAGAACTGCATGGCTCATCATGGACCTGACCATATCTAATAAAGTCCGATTCCTCCTTTCTAACACTATTATGTTAGGGTGTATAAGGAGGGGTCCACTGGGGAACTATCCCATTTTCCTTTAGATAATCCTGAAACTCCTGACTTAAGTATTCTCCACCTCGATCTGATCGAAGTGTTTTAATACTTTTCTCAAGCTGTTTCTCTACTTCAGCTCTGAATAGTTTGAATTTTTCAAAACTTTCAGACTTGTGCTTCATCAAGTATAAATAACCATAACGTGAGTAATCATCAATAAAGGTTATGAAGTAGGAGTATCCTCCTAGTGCCTGAACACTCATTGGACCACACACATCAGTGTGTATAAGTTCCAATGTACTCGTGGCTCATTCACCCTTTCCTTTAAAGGGTAACTTTGTCATTTTTCCTTTTAAACAAGGTTCGCAATCACCATAAGACTCTAAGTCTATTGAGCCCAAGTCTCCACGCTTATGCAACTTGGTTAAGCGATCTTTGTTTATGTGGCCTAAACGGCAATGCCATAAGAAAAAGGAATTCTCATTATCTAATTTAACTTTCTCCACATTATTTATATTAAAAACTTCTGTTTTAGTATCAAGAATATAAATGCCACCTTTCAACATTCCATAACCATAAAGAATATTATTCAAACGAATCTGACAATTATTATTCGAAAATAAAATTTTAAATCCCTCTGTTGCTAAACACGCAACAGATACAATATTCTTAGTAACACTTGGAATGTAATAACAATTATTCAAAACTAAAACAAGTCCACTTGGCAAAACAAGACTAAAGCTCCCTACGGCTAATGCAGCAACTCTGGCTCCATTTCCCACACGTAGGTCCATCTCCCCTTTTGCAAGTTTTCTACAGTTCCTTAGTCCCTGCACAGAAGTACAGATATGAGAACCACAACTAGTATCTAATACCCAAGTGGATTCTTGCGGAAAAGTAGCAAAGTTTTCAATTACAAATATACCTGAAGTAGATGCCTCTATAGGCTTCTTCTTCAAATGCTCAGAAGCAGGAGCTTTGCAATCCCTCTTCCAATGTCCTGGTTTCCCACATTGGAAGCATACATACTTAGATGCCTTCTTTTCATTCTTCTTCTTACTAATTCTTTTCTTGGCACCTAGTGCCTACTTCTTCTTCTTAGAAGCCTTGCCTTTTCAACCAACAGTAGAGGTTTCTGATCTTTCTTGATCTGAGGTTCTACTGTTTTCAGCATGTTAATTAATTCAGGGATAGTTGAATTAATCCTGTTCATGTAATAGTTAGTTACGAAGCCTGAGTAACTATCTGTCAAGGACACCAACACAAGGTCAATGCTCAAGTCATGATTCATCTCGAATCCCAATCGTTTTAGCTTCTCAAGGTATCCCAAAAGTTTCAGTACATGCTGAGAGGCAGAGGTGCCAGCCTGCATCTTAGTCCCGAAAAGGAGCTTGGAGGTCTCATACCTCTCTGTCCTCTCCCTCTCCGAAAAGATTTCTTCAAGATGGAGAACCATATCCTCCAAGGGCATGTTCTCATGTTGTTTCTGAAGCTCAGGATTCATGGACCCCAACATAATACACATGGCAGTCTCACGATCTTTCATGTGCTTCAACCAGGCATCATGTTCCACATGATCCTCAACATCAGGTTCTATAGGGAAAATTTCACTTAGGACATAGGCAATTCCCTCAGATCTGAGAACTATTCTCACTGCTCGGAACCAATCAGAAAAGTTTGAGCCATTCAATTTGGTGTCAAGTAACATACGGAGATTAAAATTGGAAGCCATTTTCAACCTAAGACATAAGAAAAGAAAAGTATTTAGATATTAGTTTAAGTACATGTATTTAATATGAGGACTTTTAATTAAATACATTTTCCTACTATTTTCTTCGAAATTTACAATAGCCCATTCTATTGAATTCGTGAATTTTAGCCCAGCTAAATTTCCTAGTAGGTAGCATCTATAACTAGTCTATTACAACCCCCAATTTTATGAGTCAAGTCATAATAGTAAGTCATAGTTGGAATCCCATTCCATTTGTATCGCATGCAATTGATAATTCATTCAAGTTCCCTAATCCCAAGGGACGTGTGCTCTTATATTAGAATCTCCTTGAATATGTCTCAGATCCTGGCCTAGCCCCCAATTTTATGGTGGACTACCCCAGCTCTGTTAAGGCAGACCCTATCTCAAACTTTACAACCAATCAATATGGACTAAAAGGAATGCTTTGCGTAGCACTTTGATAGCCCAAAAGGACCGTATTATAAATTTGAGTAAGGAAGACTATAACTTGCCTTAATATACTTACTTTGGGATTTTATTGGTGTTAAACGTCTCACCCAATCTAGGATTTTATCAGATGGACAAAATTATAATGACTTGTATTAATTCAGGGAATTTTAGAATTAATTTGTAAGGTCTAACCTTAGGTGGGTTCAGCTCTTTATTATAATTGTTCCATCAACCTAGATTATATGTAAAATAATTAACACTTTTATTTGTTATATTTATATTGCATTTCCTTTAAGCTTTTATTCAATAATTTTAATTTTTTTACTTTGTTATAGAAACATATATAAGCACCATCTTATATACTAAAAATAAATTAGTTCATATTAATCCCGATTGGGCAATTCAAATTACACCGATATAGGTTCCCAGGTAGGAGAGGTGCCCTATGAGGAGTAGACACCAAGTTCAATCCTTAGCCAGAACAAATACGGGCACAAACTTGAAGACCAATGGATTCTCTTGAACTAATAAATTTTGTTCTTCCAATTCATGTAAATTGGGAGCATCTATAACCCATGTAATTTAAATAAATTATTGACACTTGTATAATTTGAGTAAGTTGAGCAGGCTTATTCAAAATTATTCATAACTAATTTCTAACCTTGAAATGAAAGGCAGAAGTTTATATATATTGTTCCAAACAATTAAATAAATAAATCATTTCATTTAAAAAATAATATTTAGTTTGCTTCTAACTTAATTATGCACTAAATAGGCAGGCTCTGATACCACTGTTTGGAACTGACAGTCAATTTGAACATGCATAAGAGGCATGACAGAAATTTAAAATTTTGTCCCTGTCCTAGGAACTCCTATTAGTTGCATATAAATTAAATAAAGCCTTAACTAAATAATTCTCTACCTAGGTTAGCATGCTAAAGGACTAGGCATACCATAATTCCAAATTATATCCTAGTATATTTATTTTATACTAAGGATGTTATAACTCTAAGTTATAACCTAAGCATGAAATAAACTAAGCATGTAAAAATAACCTAAGCATAATTATTAAGTTTAAAAACGCTTAAAGAAAAAGACTTAATAATTAAAAGAGAAAGAAAAAGAACTTACCAGTTAAAGCGTGCTTTTGCAGGACCTTCTTGCACAAGCCTCCAATCATAGGATAGCCTCTATCCGTATCCACACGAACCTGACCAACCAAAACCTCCCTAGGAGGAAGAACTAAGAAGCCTCGAGTAGTTGCTAGACCACTCTAGAAGCCTCACCCAAAATATAAACTAGCAGTGCCCGAATAAATTCAGGCTCCACAAAAATAACTTGCTCAAGTACCCGAGAGATTAATTATCTCACTTAGGATTTATGCTTTGAGCTTGGTACAATTTAAAAGAAAAGGGGAAAGCCTATATATAGGTTTGGGGGAGCATTTTGCTCCCCCTTATAAGCAATGTGGGATGGGAGTAATTACTCCCATCCCATATGCACAGCGTGACACACGCTGTGCATATTGCTTTTGGGCTGCGCATGTGCAGCCCATTTTTATGGGCTGCCGCGAGCAATGCCCAGCATTACTTGTACACCTTTCGGTATACTCCCGCGCACTTGAGTCTGTATAAAATATTTTTATACTCTCGGTCCAATTAAACTCGCCAATGCAAAATTCCCCTTTTTAATCCCTTTTCAATTATTTATTTTCTGACCCTAATAAATTAGTCATCATTCAAAATAAATTTCTTGGTCCAACCAAAATTGATCTAATCAATTATAATTTATTTATGACTCTATTTAATTAGTTACCGGTCAAAATAAATTCCTTGGTCTATCCAAAATTGATCTAATCAATTTTAACCAATCAAATAATAATTCAATTATTATTTATGTTATGTTTTGTAATAGAATAAATCTATTAGTTCTTTACTTAGTCCGATGAAGGTCCAATGTGTGTGACCTTATAGGATCCCGAAGTATTGAGCTGTTAAGGCTTAACCAACCCTTGTTCTAATGGAACCATTGGCCTGATGTCCTAGACCGTGAATAGAACTTGATTACCTTAAACGAATGTAGTACGCCTCTAGCAAGGGTCTACCATCCCCCATTACTCGGAACGTCATTTATGCTTATGACTTTATCCCGGTTAATGCAATAGTTATCCAGTGCAATAAATTCCTTACATTCTTTAATATTAGTACCATCTGGTTTATTGGGTTCGATTAAAGTGTTAACCCACTAACAGCAAGGTTGCTCCAAGCTATCCCAGTTATTTACTTGTTACCGAAGTTTATTGCCTTTTACCATAGTGTGTTTGACTAGAAACCATTTCTATCAAACACATACTCTGATCAGAGGTTTATGGCAATCATCACTTCAACAAGTGGCCAGGTACAACTCCTTAATATATCCGGAGCGATGGATTCTTTCCGACTACTCAGCCTACCAACGTGCTGTCATCACTATACCCGTAATCACCCGTAGCACCCTAAATTAATGAGTGCATAGCAATGACCCAAAGTATAGCAATAGTACCACACAAGGCAACTAGCATCTCAAGTATGAGGACATTCGCAAAGCTTATTGCATGAAGATAAACACTAACACATTGATATTTATACCAAGTATTTATCTTGCTGCGGTCTCCAATATATCTCCCAGATATATCCATGTGTCAAGCTTAAGGCACCACCTTCAGTCCAAGAAAGTTGACCACATGCTAGTCTTTCCGTTTCATCAATATCCTTTCTTAATGAAACTATGACTAGGGATAGTTTAGACATAATCATAATTTCACATGAAGCAGGTTCCACCAAATATAGTTCAACTATAATTTCTCTGACTTCATGCTATGATATGTCAAGGACTTTTGTATACATACATCAATGAATATATATTTTAACCAGCTATAATATATATGTATAGAAACACATTGATATAAACAAAAGAACAAATGCCTTTATTGATTAAATAAACTATTCGTACTATTACATAATTAAGATATATCGCCCTAATTGCCTTAAGGGCATACATCATATCCAACACGATGGAATCCTGGCTCTGGCCTCGACATCCCAGGACTTCTGAAACCCTCGTACTATTAATTATCACATTTTTACTATTAATCGAAGGGGCAAAAATATTTTTGTTTCACAAAATCGATCAAGCAGTAAAAATGTCATCTAAAAATTAGTCTAATCTTGTCTACTTGTCACTTATAGTAGGAATGACGCTTGATAATCTCAATGTTTGAAAGCTCAAGCCCGACCAAGGGGCAATCCAACCTCAAAGCTCAAGCCCGACCAAAGGCAAACCAATTCACAAAGCTCAAGCTCAACCAAGGGGCAAACCAATCCACAAAGCTCAAGCTCGACCAAGGGGCAACCAATCCGCAAAGCTCAAGCCCGACCAAGGGGCAACCAAATCTACAAAGCCTAAGCCCGACCAAGGGGCAAACCATCCATCCGTCAGGTATCATTCCTAAACCCTTGCTCTTTCATGCAATTATGCTGACATGTGGCAGCAGTGATCCCCCGAGGGGCAGCCTGTGGGCACGGGATTTTATAGTCCCTCTCACGAGACAATGATGACGTATGCCCGATTTTATTCCTTCTGATAAAAATTCATTTTTAGAGTTTTTATTACTGATATAAAATTCTCTACGAATTTTATTTTTGGAAAAATTCAATCCAACGTGTCCGATAACGTGTCCGGTGGTAGCTCAGATCAACGATTTTCACCGAAAAAATAATTTAGTCCAAAATACCCATTAAAAGCCAAAAAATACACCCCAATATATCAGTTTAAATTGTGCAATATTTTCAGACCTGTCAGAAGAGCGAGGCTGTCGCCGGCCTCACTGATACCGTCGACGGTATCATTCAAGCCACCGGCAGCATAGCCTTCAGCTGCAGAATAGCTGTGTGCCTTTTTGCTTGATATTTGTCGAATAATTGACCAAAGGCAATTTCTAACGTATTTTAGCCTATATAAATAGCCTTTTACAGCCATTTTAAAGGTTCCACTCTTCCCTAACTCAAAATTTCAAGGAGATTTTGAGCATTTTAGCTAGCTTTAGTAGGGTAAAGTTTAGAAAAGGTAAGAAAAGAGGATCCAATTCATCTTTTCTTGGTTTTTCTCTACCGAACTCTCTGATATTTAGGTGCATCTTAAGTTTAGAAATCACTAAAATTAGGATTTAGAGACTAAATCACCCCTTACTTCCCAAAATCATCATTTGAGCTCCCCGGAGGTGTCATACAGATCACGAAGAGGTGGATTCACGGCCCCGAGATAAAAATTCTGAGTCTCATAGCTCTTTGGCTTTCATTTTACTTATTTGTTGTGTTTAGTGGCTGATTTGTACTAAGTTTCAGGTTTTTGGTCACTTTTCGGCCAAAAACAGCTGTTGCAAGGACTAAAGCCACCAAAGGCATTTGAAGCCGTTAGCGGTATCAACCATATTGCTAGCGGCATTATTGGTACCGCAAGTGGCCTTATTTACCCCCGACGACCTTATTTTCTTATAGTACCATTTCTTTATAGCATCCAGAATGTCATACCACCTGCCTATGTGAATGATATCGCCAGTGACATCAGTGATGCCGCCGACGACCTCATTCGTACCGCCGGCGGTATGGAGTTCTGGATAGCAGATTAGTTTTTGTTTTTTTTGACCTACTTGAATTTTCTAAGCTAGGATGTACAGTGCAACAACGGGAGTCCAGAACTCCCCAAAAATGGTCCAAACCCTATAACATGTGGCATTTTCACTAATAATTTGGTTAAAATAACGATCGTGTCTAAAATAGACTTTTTCCCAAAAATTCATTCGGAAAATGAATTTTTCAAAGGGAACGTATATTCTAAAATCAAAAGTTTTTTAGCTAACCTGGTAGCTCAACCCCAGCTAGGGGCTCTGCCCCCGGACCCAGTCCGAGGCGCTGCCCCTGAACCTCGCGAGGGGCTGTCACCCCAGACCCCGCTGTTGGGGGTGCCTCTATGTGTGATATACCCTATATAGGTGGCGTATCTGTACTAACCATTTTGTATAGGTAGATTTAGGTTAGATGTATGCTAGGCCTTCGGGTATTTTATTTATTGTTTAGAAAAATGAATAGGTTTTGAAAAAGCCTTGTAATAATTTTATTTTCCACATTTATTTTTGGATAACTGTAATAATTATTTATTTACCGCTTTGAATGCTTGATAAATGCAAAAACAACATATAAACCAAAAACACAATAAATAGGGTGGATTAAAACCGATTAAGAAAGAATGAAATCTTTTAACTTTGCCTAATGTAAAATAGATAACATCATCCGAAGTTGGAATCTCTATTTTAAGGTACGGTCTAACCACCCGGTGGGAATATCATGCCCAAATTCCCGGTGGAGCTTAATCGGGTGATGACTCTATCTTAAAATATGGGATTTCAAGTCTCGTATCCCATAACATGCAAATTGGACTAAAATTCAACATCAACATCAATTTTATCAATCCAACTTTTTATCATACTAAAATGAGGATCAATCCCTCAGCTCGCTTCACAACGCTCGTTTTTTCCCCTCATGCTATGCATCTCACGCGGTCCTTAAGGGAAAAACATCGTCCGCTCAATACAATAAGAGCAACAAAGCACATTGATGTAGTTAAAGAAAACTTCCTGAGGAATCAAGTCCAGATCCTCAATGCCAATGATTTTGGATTAGGTAGAGAGATAAGATTGATTAAGGAAGCTGTCAAGAAGAAGCCGGAACCTAAAGCTCCATGGAGAGATCACCATATTCTTGATCAGAAAGGTCATAAAAAGCCTTTCCATCCAAGAAACAGAAATGTGAGCAGACAACCGCAAGCATAGAAGCTTCCAGTCCCTCAAAGTGAAAGACCTCAAGGGAGAAAATTCACAAGAACAAAAAAAGGAAAAGGAGTGATGAAGGAACCACCTCAAGTGGAGAAATCTCTTCTTGATCCAAATGGAACAGGAACAAAGATCTACTATCATCCTATGGGTAAGCAAAGGAAGAACTATAAAGCTGAACTTGCCCCCCTTGCTAGATATCAGACCTAGAAGAAGCAGGGAGATTCATCACTCTCCAAAGCCGGATATTCTAGAGGATATGGAAAAAATGATATCCGGAAAATTGAAGCAAAGCTCAGGCAAAACATACCACCTCTCGGATGTAGGTTTTGTGATAGAAATAACCATATAACTAGAATGTGTAGATTTAAAAATGGTTATTATAACAGTCATCAATGGCATGAAGAGGGTAATAACCCGAGAGGGCCCAAATCTGATTGGGTGACCAAACCCACTTAATCTGTTTTACAGGTATACCTTATATCCATAGAAGATCAACACACATGGTATATTGATAGTGGATGCTTAAGGTACATGACTGGGGATGAAAAAGCCTTCATCACTCTAACCCGGAAGAAAGGTGGGAAAGTAAGCTTTAGAGTCAATCAAAAGGGATAGATCATTGGGCATGGAACCATTGGATTTGAACTCCAAATAGAAGATGTCTTACTAGTTGATGGACTGAAGTTCAACTTACTAAGTGTTGCACAACTCTATGATAAAGGAAGAAAAGTCACCTTTAACTCTAGAGGTTGCTCAATCATTGATAGTAAGTCAAATCAACTAATTCTTTTTGCACCTAGAGTAAATAATATTTATGTTGTGAACATTAATAATGAGAAAAAATAATATATGCTTTGTGTCTAAAGAAGAAGAATCATGGCTTTGGCATCGAAGGCTGGGATATGTAAGCATGAATATCCTGTCTAAATTAGCCAAAAAGGAATTGGTTATGGGTTTACCTAAGGTTGCTTTTGATAAGGATCACATATGCACTACATGTCAATTAGGTAAATAGCATAAGAAAATTTTTCCTTTGATTCATTTCACACCATCCAGAAGAGTTCTTGCACTACTTCATGTTGACCTTTTTGGTCCAATCAAACCACTTAGTTTGGATGGTAGAGAACACACAATGGTCATTGTGGATGATTATTCTCGCTATACCTGGGTATCTTCACTTGCAAGCAAAGATGAGGCTTTTGAACACTTTTCAAAAATATTCATTAGAATAGAAGTAGAACAACGCATAAGCATTGACGCATCCGGAGTGATAATGGAGGAGAATTCAAAAATAAGAATTTTGCTAAATTCTGTGAATCCAAGGGCATTGAGCACAACTTTTTTGCTTCTCATACACCTCAATAAAATGGGGTTGTTGAAAGGAAAAATAGAACAATAGTTGAAATAGCTCGTACAATGCTAAGAGATAATAGTTTGCCCAAGTATCTCTAAGGAGAAGCCGTTAACTCTGCATGCTACATTCTTAATAGAGCTCTCATTAGAAAGACCATAGAAAAGACTCCTTATGAAATATGGAAGGGAAGAAAACCCAAAATTGGGTACTTCAAAGCATTTGGATGCAAATGCTACATCCTGAATGATAGAGAGCAATTAGGAAAATTTGATCCTAAATCTGATGAAGCAGTATTCCTTGGCTAGTCACTACATAGCAAAGCTTACATAGTCTATAACAAAAGGACCCAAACTATGGTAGAGTCAATCCATGTAGATTTTGATGAGACTAACCACGTAGGAAAAAGAAGCAACAATCCGGAAGACTTAACTCCGGAAGTTAAGAATGAAAAGGAAGTACAGATTCCGGACTCCATCAAAATCAAGAAGTATAAAGAGGAAGAAGAGGGAATCAACTTCAATAAAGAGCCATCTTAAGAGAATCTCAACACTCAAGAGATTGATTTCAATAATGGTCAAGGAGCATAATCTAAAACTGCCATAAAATAACCTCAACCTCAACATAAAGGACTTCAAAGAGAGATCCAAACTCACAGAAATCATCCAGTTGATGCCATTTTGGACAATGTCCAAAATCCAGTAAGAACTAGAGGTCAACTAAACCAGATGATGACCCATACTTCCTTTGTCTCACTCATTGAACCAAAGAAGTTTCAAGATGCTGAAGGAGATAAAATCTAGATAATGGCAATGCAAGAAGAATTAGACCAATTTACCAGAAATAATGTATGCGATCTAGTTCAACTACCTCAAGGTAAGTCAATCATTGGCACCAAGTGGGTGCTTCGGAACAAGCTTGATGAATCCGGAGTAGTGGTGAGAAATAAGGCAAGATTAGTTGCTCAAGGCTACAATCAGCAAGAAAGCATTGACTTTGAAGAGACCTTTGCACCAGTAGCAAGGTTGGAGACAATCTAGATTTTATGTGCTTTTGCATTATTCATGGGATTCACATTATACCAAATGGATGTCAAAAGTGCCTTTCTAAATGGAGTCATTCAAGAAGAACTTTATGTCAAGCAACCACCTTGATTTGAAGACTCTAAGCATCCAGAACATGTGTACAAGTTGAAGAAGGCCCTATATGGATTGAAGCAAGCACCAAGGGCTTGGTATGAAAGACTGACTTTATTTCTCATATCCACGGGCTATATCAGGGGCAAGGCAGATACTACACTCTTCATCAAGAAGAAAAAGAATGATGTTATTCTAGCTCAAATCTATGTGGAAGACATAATTTAGGAGCAACTGATGATAAGATGTGTAAGAAGTTTAGCACTCAAATGCAGAAGGAATTTGAGATGTCTACGATGGGAGAACTTAATTTCTTCTTTGGTCTCCAAATCAAGCAGAGTTCAGATGGGATTTTCATAAATCAATCCAAGTACACCAAGGAGATTCTAAAGAAGTGTGAGATGGATAAAAGTAAGCCTATATCCACTCCCATGGGGATTGAAACAATTCTATCAAAAGACTGTGAAGGAGAGGATATTGATCAAAAGCTCTACAGAGGAATGATTAGATCCCTACTATACTTAATAGCTAGCAGACCTGACATACACTATATAGTATGTTAATGTGTAAGGTATCAAGCCAATTTAAAAGATTCTCATCTCAAGGCAGTCAAGAGAATTCTCAGATACTTGCTAGGTACAACATAAGTTGGGCTATGGTATCTTAGTAATAGGAATTTTACCTTGCAAGGGTACACTGATGCAGATTATGAGAGAGATACTCTTGAGAGAAAAAGCACATCTGGAGGTTGTCAATTCCTTGGAGATTGCTTAGTATCTTTATACAGCAAGAAGTAAACTTCAGTAGCATTATCAACCACTAAAGCAGAATACATGGCTGCAGGTAGCTGTGTTGCTCAACTCCTATAGATCAAGCAACAGTTAGAAGATTATAGAGTTCAATCCAGATGTGTAGATGTAATGTGTGACAATAAAAGTGCTATTGACTTGTCTAAGAATCCAGTGCTATATAGCAGGATGAAGCATGTTAGTATCAGGCACCATTTCATCAGGGATCATGTCATGAAGAAGGATGTAAGTTTGGTCTACATCTCAATAAATGATCAAAGGGCAGATATCTTTACTAAGTCATTAATTAAAGATCAATTCAACAAGCTAAGAGAAGCAATTGGAATGTCAAACCCAATTTGAAAGAAGATACGGAAGAAAAGTCATAACTATCCTGATCTTTCACAAGTTCCAGAAAATGAAGAAAAGTAACTCAACTCTGCATCCGAAAGGAAAATTGCCAGCTCAGCAGACAAGAATAACAAATGGCAGTAAAAGCACAAAAAAGTAACTATACACATTTTGAATTTCAAACATTTATTGGTCATTACATGAGCGGGCAAAAATCCAACTGTTACAAAAATTAAACCGTTCCACTTCTCCGGTTTTAACGCCATTTACCTCTCTCATCAAAGTTAACTGCCATGTCATTAATACAGTTAAATTTAACTACGTCTATATTACAATTTTACCCTCACTTTGGAAATCCTATAAAAAGCCCCTAAATTCCTCTTCATCCTCACGCGAGCAACAAATCCTACTGTTACTTTGTAATTTTTTTCTCTCAAAACCCTAACTTTCTCAAAACTCTCAAATGGCAGCCAAAAAGACTCAAGCCCAAATCACTCCTCCTCCTCTAAGATACATCTTTTAATATTCTGATCTTAAAGATAAAGATTTCTCACCCATCAAACTCAAAAGCAATGATTCTATCATACCCACATACTTTTTGGGTGACAATTTCTTGTTCGAAACTGATCCTTATCCCCAGCTGATAAAAGATCAACACCTAGAAGATTTTTTGAAGATCAACAGTCCCACCTATCCAAACTTAGTCAGAGAGTTCTACGACAACTTGATGATCCACTCATATTAGGATGCCCTAAGAACCAAAGTTCAAGGCAAGGTGATAACCATCACTCCGGAGTTCTTTGTAACTCAGTTCAAAATGAAGAACGACGGAGTCTAATTAAGAAATGATAGAGATGAGCTACTAGTTAAATACTACCAAATAATATGGCTTCCAGCCGGCTACTTTGGAGATAAATTCTCCACCTACTGGCCACAAACACCCAGAATCCTTCAACATGTTCTGGCCAAACTCATACTGATTCGAAAGGGCTCTTTCACCACAGTATCCTCCTTTTAACACTATATCTTATAGCAGTAGGTGTAGTGCAGAGTAGTAAACATGCTAGTGCTGATCATTCACTTCTTGAGACAGCATAGAAACTCCTATGGCGCTCTCATTGCCAAAATCCTCCTTGTAAATAGAGTTGATCTGTCCAGAAGACAATCTGTCAACTGGAAAGAAATCTTAGAGAAAAACTTCAAGAATCTGTCCTTTGGAGAAATATGGGATAAAGAAAAGGCAATGAAGAAGAGGGAGGATAAGAAGGAGAAGAGCAAAGCCTAGAAAGCTAGAGTTGATTTGGATGCTCTAGTGTCTAAAAGACCAAGAACAACAAAGCCAGAAGCCAAAAAGCAACTGGATTTGGTCCCAGTTCCTGAAGTAAATGCTGATGTCCTAACCCTCAACTAATTATTGGAGCAGTCTCTTGAAAAGCCTAAGAAGAGAGGGAGGCTCATAAAGGCTACTCCCAGAAAGGGAGCAGTGTAGAGACTCTAAAGGCGATGGTGGTGGACCAAACTCCGGAAGTAGCTGAAGCCATCTTGGCTGAAAGAAGGAAAACAAGCAAAACCTTGGAAGCAATCCAATATGATAATGAACTGGTTAGTGAAGATACAGGGGATGAGGCTTCGGAACCCGAAAGGAAACAATTCATCCTGAAGGGGTCAACCTTTGATGAAGTAGTACAAGCTCAAAAGGCTAAATAAAAGAAGCCTGCTGGGATAATAATTAATGAGGAAGCTGCAAAAAGAGCTGCAGAGCAAGAGTTAGCTAAGGCCAGGTAGTCAAAGGGCAAGAATGTGCTCGGATCCACTGAGGACATTAATCTGGAGGATCCTCAATATGAGGAGATGATAAGAGCTATTAAAGACAACAACATAGTTAATCAGCTCACCAAAGAAGGTCCCAAAGGCTCATCTAAAACTGCCACTGCTGTCCCCACTCAATCAATTCTTATCTCTTTAATAGATCTAGAGCTCCTCAAAGAGAGTCAGTATCCAAAGGATGATCTTTTTATTTTCATGCCCAGAAGTGGACCACTTTCAGAGAATCTTTTGAATCCAGATGTGGAGGTGATTAATATAGAAAGTCCTGAAAATGTAATTAGAGAGGGTGTTGAGGACATTTCCAACACACTTGAGGAAGAAGCTTAAATTCCTGCAAAGGCACTTGAAGGAGAGACTGAGGACAATGCCAGTCTTCTGGTGGTTATGGAAGTAGAAAAGGAAGCAGGAAATTTGAAGCAAACCACTAAGGTAATCCATCACTCAATCTCCCTTAATACTGATTCTTCTGCTATTGTGATTGAGAATTCAGAGGCTGCACAATTCAGGATAACTTAGATACACACACCCAAAGTGTATCTAAGGAACATGAGTCCAAACCGGAGTAAATTGCTCAGGAGGAGGGACTTGGTATAGGATCCAATGAGAACACTTCTAAAGTGGACTCAAAGGGCGAGGCCAGTCCGGAGGAAAGGAGTAAAGAAGATGAATGGGAAGATGGTGCAAATAATTAGGAAGAGAAGGAAGAATCCTCAAATTCTGGCAATTCCGGAAGCAGTTCAGAGTCTGAGGAAACCTCGTCTTCAAAACGCATTCCTAATATACCTATACCCACGCCAACTCCTGCAAGAGCTGACAAACTGACAACTACACTAATGATGATACAAGTAGTTACAGTTGAAAGGCAGGAAGAAAGCCTTGTCCTGAAGATTCTGCAGGGTATCTGCTCCCAACTCAAATGCGTGGAGAACATGATAAAAGACAAATCTATTACTCCGAATTTGAGGTTTGAATTAGGAGAGATTAAGGGAGTTGTACAAAGTATAGAAAGGAAAGTTAAAGCTTTCCCTTCAACAGAACTGGTAGCAGAAGCCTCACTATCCAAGATCACTCCAGTGCTGGATAAAATGAAATAAAATGTAGCAGAATCAAATCACTGTGCAGACAAAGCTCTCACCGGAGCTGACAAAAATTGTGCCATATCAATGGGCCAAGTAACCTCGTCCTCCCCTGACTTGAAAGCTAAGCTGATAGAATATATGGATCACAAGTTTTAAAACTTGGAAAAATTCATTCCTAGAGTAGTAACAAAAGCTGGTAAAGATATCTCCTCCGAACTTATCATGCTAAATGAGAAGCAACAGTCAGCCCAGGAGATGCTCATAAATTTTATGGGTGAAGGATTGCCCATGCTATTAGCCAAGCACATTGATAACGTAAGTCAAGACTTCCAAGCTCAACTTGGTGGCACTAAAAAGATCATAAGAGACTGGAAATCAAACTTCAATAAGTAGATGAAAGATCTCTGTAACACCCCGGGTTTGATCGACTGCCCCCACAAACCAATACAAGTCTTTCCAGTAAGCTTTGTCCTCACTCGCTCACTTCCTGGAAATTACTTCCCAGGAGGTCACACATCCCAAAATTGTTCCAAGTCAAGCACGCTCAACTTTGAAGTTCTCCCGAGTAGGCTCCCGAAAAGAAGGTGCACCTTGTTTCTTCAATTTATCGAACCTTCTTTCTCTTTGGACAAATGTTGCAGGTGCTTGCATAACAGGTATTTCCTGATGATGCTACAAATTTGATGCATGAGAATGCATAGGTGATGCAGATGTAATAGGTTGGATTTCTACAGGTTGATTTACTGCTGGTCCCTCTCTCCTCGGGTTAATATCTTGGTTCTCATCAGCCCTATATGAATATGATAACATGTTATAAGATAACATATACTAATCTTATATTATGTATGCATTTGTATGTCCCTATGACCATATCCCCGCTCTAATACCAACTGAAACACCCTTATCATATAATAACTATAGAAAAATACCATAAATTTTTTTTGTACAAAAATATTCATATATTAACACAACCATAATATTTCACATCAACTCTAATATCATTCGTTTATATTACAAACCATAATTATGTTTGATTAGAAAATCAAAACCCGACCACTTTCTATTCTATATGCTTGTCATGTGAGGAGAGAGGGCGAGATGGACACAGCCGACGGACCTTTCTTCCATGACAACTGCAGGTAAGGACCTTCTAGTATAATACTTTATCTACAACTAAAAAATATAGCGATTTATATGAGTCACCACTCAGTGAATATAAACAATCAATGAATTTAACAATCACATACAATCACACATTCAAAATAAACATACAGTCATTGTATAACTCTCTCTACACAACATGAATCGACTTGATTCTTTCTCCTACTTAAACTATACACATAAGGGAATAACATATCAAAAAATCAGAATTTTCTACACAGTATAACAATCCCAGATTAATTTTGAAACTCACCTTATCTCTTTGATCATCCAATTCTGCACACTTCATCTTATAAAAATCATAACTATTGATCTACTAATCTAAAAATTCCCAAATTTTGCAGGATGAACCTTGACATAAAGAGGAACAATTCATCTTCTTACTAAAACTGCTAATTCTAACTTTAACCTAACAAACATCGCACTATAAAGTTACTAAAATACATGATTCCTTCCTTCTAGATCTCTTCTTCTCTTCTTCCTTATGCTTTGTTCTTTGCTTTGTGTTTTAGGAGATGAAGAACTGATCTAATTCTTATCAGTTCATAAAAATATCTAAGGGGAAAAAGACCAATTTTCCCTCAAATTCTTTATTTATTACAAATACTAACTATACTAAATACATATATGTATATCTATACCATACTAATACTAATTCTTATACTTAAATCCTTATGATATATCACAATTTTATTCAACTTTATATGTTCTAATAATCATTTTATATCTATAACATAACTATACTCCCCTTATTCCTTAAAATTCTATAGCCATATAATTCGGTACCTAGATATTAAATATCGTATTTTGTATGGTTAAAATAACTATTATTTTTACTAACCAATTTTAATAAATATAACATATAAAATTTAAATATAATGACATATAACAGATGTGGACAAATGCAAATATAATACATGAAATGGGATATTATATCTCAACACCAGTATTCATAATTGTCGTAGAGACATGGGCAAAGAATTTGAAAAATTACAATCAAGTATGTTTAATCTCTCAATAAATGCTCCATCTTCATCCGGATCTGCCCCTGCTCCTACCATCCTAGAAAGCCAACTCTTTCAGTTGTTCAAGATCTTGTACAACACATTGGAGATATGGGATTCTTTGGGTACAAGGGAATCATCACATTACTCAAGGCCCTCTTTCCGTACTTTGATGAGAAGGATAGGGAACATGTCCTGACTATGCACCCATATCTCACCAGATCTTATTCTCAACTCCGGAAGGTGTTCAGGCCCCCTGCATCTGACTCCTGCCACAGTGGATACAATCACTAAAAGAAGAAAACAAGGTAATCTTGATTACTTTGTGTACTCCAAGGAATGGCAAGAAAGCTGGGATAAGAGGACATACATGGTTATAGACCCCCAAGCTGATGCAAACCAAAGGGGGGAGAAGGACAAAGAAGGAGAGTCATCATCCAAGCAAGGGGCAGAATAAAGTTTTTTGTTAGAATAGCTATTTCCAAAATGTAATACTCTGTAATAGCTAGTTCTACTTTTCAGTTATATATTTCTGTACTTATAATCTGGAATTTCATTGATGTCAACCATTGTTAATAGTCAAAGTATATATAGTGAAATGTTCTTACAAAAAATTGCTTCTAAGTACAATCATTAATTGTACTTCAAAAACTTAGAAGCTAGAATGCAAAAATGTTCTAGGAGTTAGGATGGTTAGATTATGGGGGAGTATAACTTATAAATGACTAAGAATCAAAAACCATACTTAGATCATAAAAACCCCTTTCCTTATGCTTAGACTCATTAGAGTTTTATTTCCATCAAATGGGGGAGATTGTTGGGAAATAATGATCCAGAACAACTAAATCCTAAAACAATCTAGATCAGGTTCGAAGTAAACAAAACACCTATGTCCAAAAGGATTACATCCGCATAAATAAACTAGACACCTAAGTCCAAGAAGAATGTATCCAGACATATACTGGAGTCAAGATTATACCAAAGCACATAAGGGAAGCATCTGGTTAGAGTTTGGAAAGGAAACAAACTACTAACTCCTTCTACAACAGCATCCAGAGGAAGACTAATTGAAGAAGACCCTAATATATTAAATCTGAAGACATCCGAAAGATTTAATTGCTCAAGATAAAGGGAATAATTTGGATAATTCATTTCCCTCCAAATTTTGGTCTAGAAGTCAAAGATATTTCCCCTTTAGAAAGACAAAAGATAGCTAGCACACTTTTCAGAAAAGGACAGAAGGACTAATACAAGAAAGAGAAAAGGTAACAACCTTTTCAAGCTAGACCAATAGGAGAGGCGCGTGGAGTTCACACACTAGACTACTAGCACAAAAGTTCGTGAATCACTAAAATACAAGGAAAACAATCACTATCAACCTTTTTGCCTAAATCCCAAGAATTCAAATGGGACAATTAATCAGTCTAACGGATTAATCAATAGCTTCGGATGCGCCACATATTACCTGATCAACGTGTTTTGAATTACAGAAATGAAAAATAAGAGAAATGGAAGAATCGTGGAAGAATTTTTTTTTTATTTTGATATGTTATTCTTATAGCTTTTTAATGCCTTTTATAGTTGAATACATAGGCACAAACAAAGTAAATAATTTTTACATAAGGAAATGCATTAAAAAGAAATAAGGAGGCTACCATATGTATTTCCTCAAATCAAGTGACAATTGATTGACAACCAAATCTGATTCATTTTCGCCTTTCTAACAAAATTTGATTCCAATTTAATTTATTCTTTCCTTTCTAACACTCCCCCTCAAGTTGAGTAGTGGGGTCTCCAATACACAACTTGTCCAATACTTCTTTGAACACCTTTCCATTTACAGCTTTTGTCAGAATATCTGCTAACTAATCTTCAGATCTTATGAAGGATAGTTTTACAATTCCCGCTTTAATCTTTTCTTTGATGAAATGTTGATCAACTTCTACATGTTTTGTTCGATCATGTTGTACTGGATTTTCTGAGATTCGGATGTCTTCCTGGTTATCACACATTATCTCATAGGTCTGTGACGGTGGAAAACCAATTTCAGTCAATAGCTTTTATAGCCATAAGATTTTTGTTATCCTTCAAGTTATTCCTCAAAATTCTGCCTCAGCACTTAACAATGCTACTGCATTCTATTTTTTACTTCTCCATGTGACTAAATTACCTCCTACAAAAGTAAAATAGCCTGAGGTTGATCTTCTATCAATTGGATTCCATGCCCAGTCAGCATCAGTTTACCCTCAAATATTTAGATTGTCATGTGCCTTGTGCAGAACTCCATGTTCGGTTGTTCTTTTGAGATACCTTACGATCCTCCATATGGCTTCCATGTGATTTGCTTGAGGTCGGTGCATAAATTGACTTACTATTCCTAAAGCATATAACATATTTGGTCGGGTGTGTGATAAGTAAATCAATTTTACTACCAATCGTTGGTACCTCTCTTTGTCGGTTAATTTTGCTCCATCTTCTATCTTAAGCCCATGAGTTACCACTATAGGCGTGTCAGCCGGTTTGCAGTCAAGCATCCCTGTTTTAGCTAATAGGTCCAAGATATACTTTTTCTGACATATGAAGATTACCTATTTAGATCTTAGCAATTCGATTCTAAGAAAGTACTTCAATCTTCCCGGGTCTTTCATTTCAAATTTTGTGAACGTGCTCTCTCGAAGCTTGGCAATTTCTTCCACGTCATTCCCTATAATGATCATGTCATCAACATAAATAATCAAACATGTTATAAGTTCACCCCTTCATTTAAGGAAAAGAGTATGGTAGAAATTGCTTTGCGTGAACCCATACTTCTCATTGCGAGTGTGAACCTCCCAAACCAAGCTCTTGGTGATTGTTTTAGTCCATAAAGAGATTTCTTCAGCCTACAAACTTCCCCTTTCTTGAATTCCTCTCGAAAACCTAGTGGAGCTTCTATATAGACTTCTTCCTTTAAGTCTCCATGTAAAAAGGCATTCTTATTATCAAATTGGTGAAGTGGCCACCCTTTATTTGCTGCTATTGAGAATAATACCCTAATTGTATCAATTTTTACAATAGGTGAGAAAGTTTCTGAGTAGTCAATGCCATAAGTCTGAGTATATCCTTTTGCTACCAACTGTGCTTTGTATCTCTCAACTGAGCCATCTGGTTTATATTTCATAGTAAAGACCCAACGGCAACCAACTGGTTTCTTTCCTGTGGGTAAAGTACATTTTTCCTATGCATTGCTTCTTTTGAGGGCATTCGTCTCATCCTTCATTGCATTTGTCCACTTGTCTGATGTCAAAGCATGTTCGATTGTGGTTGGAATCTCTTTCTTACACAAAGCTATAATGAAGGCTTTAACCTCCACAGACAGACTCCCCCTTGCAATGTTAGCTATTGGATATCAAGATCTTCTAGCTTCTTTCTCTGGGGAATATCTATCAGGAGGAACTCCTCTTTTACATCTTAGAGGTAGAGTAAATACTTCCTCCTTCTGTGTCTCCTGTTCTATCACATATTCTTTCCTAACTCTATATTCACCATGATCAGTCAAAATTGAAATGGGAGAAGTTTTAGAATCAGATTCTCTTACCTCAGATACCAGGTTGGGATGATTACTTTCGGAGACACTAAGCTCCTCAAATTGTACAAAAGTATTAGAAGTATACCCAATAGTGTTGTCCTTTCTAATCTCCACATCTTCTAAAATTACAATTTCAGGAAGCTAACTAAGTGTGTTTGTATCTCTGCTCTCCCCCTAACCACTGAGCTGGGTTTGGTAAAAATACTCAGTTTCAAGGAAACCACAATTCATTGTGGTGTACATATGATGTCTTAAAATTATAATATCTATACCCTTTCTGATTAATTCCATATCCAACAAAAACACATTTTTCTACACATGGGTCAAGTTTGGTTCACTCTATTTTGGGAATATGGACAAATATAGAGCAACCAAAAATTCTTAGTTGAAGGATCAAAGGTGGGGGTATTTTGATAAATTTGGCTAGGGTTTGGATAGGTGTTTGATGGTTGAGAGTTTTGGTTGGAAGTCTATTGAGTAAGTATGTGGCTGTGGCTGTGGCTAATGCTTCAGGCCAAAAACTTTTAGGGAGTTTGGATTCAATGATAATGCTTGGGTCATTTCTAGTAGGATTCTATTTTTCCTTTCGGCTACACCATTTTGTTCTGGGGTATGTGGACAAGAAGTCAGATGAACTAACCCATGTTTTTGGAAAAAAAATTTCATGTGTATTGACAAATCCCCCCCCCCCCCATTATCAGATCATAGTATTCGAATGGTTCTTTTGAATTGGGTTTGAATCATTGTGTAAAAGTGGATAAATTTCTCTGTGACTTCTGATTTGTTTTTGAACAAAAAGACCCACGACATACGAGTACAATCATCGATAAAAAGGAGAAAATATCTAAATCCTTGGCCACCCACAATAGGTGATGGACCCCATACATCTGAATGAACTAAGTCAAATGGTGACGTAACTTTGGTAGTTTTTGGTCTAAAAATTTTTCGATGACTTTTGGCCATAACACAATTCCACAATGTAATTTATTGTTGGAATTAAAAAGCTTAGGGAATAGAAGATGTAAATAACCAGTGGATGGATGTCCCAATCTCTGGTGCCAACGCCAAGCTTCCCTATCTGTAGTTCCATGGGCAAGTATAACAGTACTGTGTTGGGAAACTTCATCCACGTAGTACAATCCTTGGTGTTCGGCGCCATGTCTAATCATTTTTCCCATCCTAATATCCTGCAATGCACAGAAAGTTGGGAGCATTAGTACAGTATGATTGAGTTCTTTTGTAACATGACTAATGGATAACAATTTATGTGATAGTGACGGGACATAGAGACAATTTGATAATTTCAAAGTAGGTGATATATCAATTGACCCAGCTCCATTTACATGTATTATTTCCCCGTTTGCCACCATAACATGTGTTTTTTAGGGCTTAGTTTGAACTTTGATATCATTGAAATCATAATTCGTAGTGTCTGTGGCACCACAATCCAAAACCCATGAATAACTTTTTGGTTTATGAAAGTTTCCTTGGCCACTGCTGCTTTTTCCGACTTGGCCTGATTTTCGTTGACCTTGTGCCACCATTGCTATTGTTTTCGTGCTAGAAATTACTAGTCCTCCGCCTAGTATATGAGGAACACTTCTTATGGTCCTAAGACCGAAACACGCTCGGATACCATGTTTTGAATTACAGAAATGAAAAATAAGAGAAATGGAAGAATTGTTTTTTGGATAAATTTCAAAAACATACCATGTGGTTTTGGCCATTTTCAAAAAGAGGATCATAAAATTTTTGTTTTTGAAAGGAGGAATGTGGTTTCAAAAGTTAGCAAACAAAGAAAAAAATTTATAAAATGTCAATTTTTTAATAATACAAATGGTATTTTAATTAATTCAATATTTCTATAATTTAACCATATTATTTATGAATTACATATCAAGATTTGAGTAAGTTTCAAAGATTTTTCATTTTGTTATGATTTTTCAAAATTATTATCGTCTTTTAATTAAAAAAAAATTTAAACTTGTAAAAAAAATTCAACATTTTATCACTAAGGCGTATTGTATTTTTATTAACCAACAAGCAAAATTTCAGTTCAAAATGGATAAGATTACCCTTTTTAGTGACATATTTTCAAATTGAGGATCTTTTTTTGTCATTTGTTTGCTAACTTTTGAAACCATAGTCCTCGTTTGAAAACAAAAATTTTATGATCCTCTTTTTAAAAATTGCCGAAATCTCATGGTATGTTTTTGAAATTTGCCCTTGTTTTTCTATTTTGATATATTATTCTTATAGCTTTACAATGCCTTTTATAGTTGAATACATAAGCATAAACAAAGTAAATAATTTTTACATAAGGAAATGCATTAAAAAGAAATAAGAATGGTACCATATCTATTTCCTCAAATCAAGTGTTAATTGATTGAACACCAAATCTGATTCATTTTTTCCTTTCTAACAAAATTTGATTCTAATTTAATTTATTCTTTCCTTTCTAACACAACGGTGAAGATTCAAGACCACGCCAACGGCTACATTTATGATGCAAAGCCTATAAATAGGAAGCTTCACACATTGAGAAGGTGCTGGTTGATTTACAAAAGCAAGTAACAAAGAAATCACAAATTCAATCAGTAATCAAATCCTTCCAAGAATCAAACAAATTCAAATCTGTTTGTAAGAACCTTCAAAGTGAAATTATAAACCTGAAGTGTTCAAAACCAAAACCTTTGAGAAAAACAAAGTGTGAACATCTCATACTTGGGTGAGTTTTGAGATTGAGACTTAGCTAGAAGTTCGTGCTTTTAGTGGTATATCCCTGCAGGACTCAGCTTAGGATTTGGTAGATCTTAAGTGGTATATCCTACTAAAGAAAAGGACTCAGCTAGGAGTTGGTGCTTCTAGTGGTATATCCTACATCCGGAAGCGGGGTTACCATCCAGAGACAAATTGTAAGGCTTGATTTCTGCCAGTTGGAAAGAAAACACACTAGTGGAAAAGCTCAGAGGAAGGAAACTCTAAGGACTGGAGTAGGCGATGTCGAACCGGGATAAATCTCTGTGTTTGAATCTCTTTAACTTTATTTACTTATTTGCATTAATTTTATATTTGTGCATCATCTGGATCCTGTCCATCCGAAACATTTCAAACACTATAGATTCCGTGAAAAAGGTCATTCACCCCCTCTGACCAGAAATTGACGAGTTAGTCAAGCTTATGCTAAGCAGAATTATGGAATTGAAGTTATTGTTAACAAGGAAACTTCCTGCTCCTGCTGCATCATATTTGAAAAGTACAGGATATCTGCACAAAGTCATATGACCTTTGTGTTCACTGCTAAAAATATTGCTTATTGTAGCAGAATAAAAGTATGTGAGCTCAGGCTTAGCTCATTTTTTGTTAATATTTTAGTGTAATTGGATCAACTAGGTTGACCAATGCGATCATGACATTTCACCGAACAAGTATGGAGAGTGCGGAGTGCACACTTGTTCGGTACTGTTTACGATTTGGGGGTCCGGGGGCAGCGCCCCCGGGTGCGGGGTCCAAGGGGCGGCAGCCCCTGGCGGGGTCTAGGGGCAGCGCCCCTACTGTTTCGGACAAAATTCATTTTCTGTTGAATTTTTCCAAAGGATGCGTGGGTTCAGGAATTCGGAAGAAACATGTCTTTTGGACATGACTGCTCCCGAAACAGCATGTCTGTTGACGTTTTTGGCTATTTAATTCACCAAAACGATGTTGGCCAGATACACAAAAAAAAACTCGGTTGGAATTTCATTGCAAACGAATTCTTGTTCTTGATTCACTTTCTGATTTTATCCGATTGAAAAATTTGGTAAACCGGCCAAATAAATTTCAATCTGACAGTATTTTTCGCCACTTCAGAAATATCCAAGCAATCCCAGATTTCCAACATTTTTTGCTAAAATTTGTGTAGATAAGTCCCCCACAAAATGAAAGAGTTGGGAAAGTATTTTGCTGTGTTATGACCTCTAAATTGTCAAAAATAGGATTTAGGTATTGGATATCAGGTAGCAGTTAATTTACCTATAATAATAGTGGAATTTTTTTGGACGAAATGTTGAAATGTAGTCATTAATTAGTAGTCATCACTTTTCCTAGTATGGTTTGCTTAGTTCTGTACAAGACAATTTCGTTCTACAAGACATTGCATGGTTCATTTGATGTTATGATTGTTTATCAATGATAAAATGAAGAATAATGATAAAAAAAAAAAAGTTTAATTTGAAGAGCATGAAGCCGGTTAGAGACAAAGGTATTTGTAATTTTGTTGGTATGTTGGAATTAGATATGCTTTTAAGTTTTTGGAAATGACTAAAATAAACAAAATAACTTTTTTTAGATTATGTGGAGCATTGGCGAAGAATGCCGGAGCAGGGTGCTCAGCCACAAAATTTAGTTGAATAGCTGCCTGAGCATTGGCAACGGTTGAGTTTAATTTCAATGGTTACAACATATAAACGAAACAAACAAAGCATTATACTTGATAAATTAATACAAATACTTTATTGTGTTAATTAAATATTAAAGTATATTTGATACAGAAGCTACATAAAATGAAGAAGAATGTCAGCAAAAGAAGATACCATCTAATACTAACATCTACTATTACAAAAATAAGGAAGAAAAATAGCATCTTGTTTTTCATGAAAAACAAGGTAGAATCTAGTGTAAACTGAAATGTTGAAGAAAGGAGAAAAAGAAGATGACATCTTAGTTTATGAATGATGATGCGGCATGTGATGTTGGAAAAAGAAGATGACAAAAATAAGATGACTCCAATAGCTATATTCTCATAAGAAAAAAGATAATTCCAACAGTCATATTTGCAACAGACAAATTCTCCAAAGACTACTTTTTCCTGCACCAGTATAAAAAGACAATCAGTTCAAACTTGAATACTCGAAAGACTCAAAGCAAAATATTACAGTAATTCAAGTTTCAAATAGATTTGCCTTCCATGCAATTCATGAGTGCATTCAAAGAGAGTAAAGCTTCTTCAGTGTTCCAGCAAATATAAATTCAATATTCAATTACAACTGTAAGGTTTTGTTGTTGAGCCCGGAAAACAACAGCTTGTAAGATTTTGATAGTTGAGCCCGGAAAAACTATTGAGTTAATTTTGAGCCCGAAAAAGAACTGTAAGGTCAGATATTTGACCCCGCGAAAAGTATCATCATACTTATTTTCTACCTGTAAAGGAAACAGATAGTGGAGGAACCTCAAATCAGTTGACTTGGGAACTGGATGTAGGTCACGTCGAGGACGAACCATTATAAAATTGCATCGTCTCAATCTCTCTAACTCTACTTCTTTTTACTTGCAATTTATTATTTGAGCATTTATTTTTTCTATAATATATATTTTGAGATTGAGTATAAATATTTTTAAAGACAGAAAATTAATTATTAAGCTAAAAAGTTTTTAAAAGTACTATTCACCCCCTCTAGTAGTATACCTAGCCACTTTGGGGCCAATAATTGGCAACAAATATAGTTCAATGAATGTGACATGGAATTCATTGAATGGTCTGTAAAAAAAATGGTTTCTTTTAGCAAGAGTATTCAAAGTAATTTCTAAGACCAGTTAAGAGTGATTACCAATCAACTAAGACATAAATCCCACGCTAGGTGGCGTTAGCTATATGAATCTTCTGACTTTATGAAACTCTATAAAAAAACCAAACTTTCATTCATACCTAACAAACGCATATCCTTCAAAATAGTTTCTCTCCAAGTAATCTTAGGTCTACCTCTCCCTCTACCCTTACTCTTTGTCCTTAAGTTCTCACATTTTCTAACTCGAGCATCTGTTGGTCTATGTAGCACATGTCCATACCACCTAAGTTGTCATAATCTCAATTTATCCTCAATATGTGTCACATCGGTCTATTGGTGGATGCACTCATTTCTAATTCGATCTATCCTTGTATCCCACTCATCCGCCTAATCATCCCCATTTCTCTCACATTCATCCTTTGAATATGTTGCGTCTTAATAGCCTAACATTCACTCTCAATTCTCATTTGTAATGGCTGATCTAACCATAGTTCTATAGAATTCACCTTTCATTTCAAAGGTATCCTTTTTTTCACATAAGACTCTGGTAGCACTTCTCCATTTCATCCATCCTACATTGATTATGAGTTACATCATCATCAATCATCCCCTCCTCGTGAAAGATAAATCCCAAATATTTAAATCGTTTGAATTTTGGCACAATTGTATCTCCTAGTTTTACTTCCTTTTCATTTCTCTTGCGTAGGTTCAACTTGGTGTCCAAGTACTCTATCTTACTTCTACTTAACTTAAAACATATACTCTCTAACGCATTTCTCCACACCTCTATTTTCTTTTTAAAATATGGTTTTAAATCTATAAAGTAGTAAAGTGACTTTATTAAAGTGAATAAGAAAACTCTCAATCTCTAAAAAAAAAACCTTTTCTATTTTTCAGGTTTGAAAACGAAGAAGGGAACTTTTAGGAGTTTATGCAGTTTTGTTCAGTAACTTTTATGAAAAGTTCTATTTTCAAGCTTTTTTTGAAAGCTGCAGATTTGATTTGGAAAAAATAAGTCAGACAGTTCCTAATTAATTAGTATGAAAGATCAAAATGTGTTGTATTAAAAGTTTGGGAGAACAATTTATTTTGAAAGCTGCTCAAACAACAATGCCAAACTGGCAGTAGGTTTCCCTTTTCATCCTCCCCACTTTTATTATAGTTTTACTTGTTTTCTTTTCCTCTGATTTTCTTTTTTTGTGTGTGAATAATCTATATCAAGTACTTTTTTTATCTTCCACCATGTTATCGTTTTCTTCAAACATGGATCTGTGGCTATACATCTCAATCTTGAAAGTTTTACAACTGAGTTGGACACTCCATCAGCCTTCAAACAAAGATACTTGTGGATCTTTCACATTTGATACCAAATCTATCTCTCTTAAGCATGACCACTCTAGATCTGCAAATTCTGTTGATGTTATGGCGTACATAGGTATTGTCATAGTTGGTGGTTAAGAAATTATAGATTGCAACGTTTATCTCTTGTTTTGGTTGTTTGTCTTCTTGTTCTTGTGGCAAGTTTTTTATTATTATCTCCCGTTAAGGTGAGATTTTGTTTCTCTAATTATGGTATGTTGTTTTATTTGATGTATGTGTATCAGTCAAAATGTAATCAATAGATCGGTTCTTATGAAATATATCATTTTTTATTTAAAAAAAAGTGTATTTGGAAATATCTAAGGTAATTTAGGGAAACTAAAAATTCAATTTTAAGAAATAGAAAAATCTACAATATCCTTTCCAAAAATTTGTGTGATATGTATAAATTTTTTTATAAAATGTGTTATACTTTTATTATTTATGTAACTTTTCACTTTATGTATCCAAATTTATGTGGGGGTATGTGAATTTCTTGAGCAATTATTATTTTTATTTTTAGAAATCAAATACTTGTATTAAGTGTTTGTGATTAAACAACTGAATTTACTTATTTAAAGACAAAACACAAGTACAACAAAATCATTTTCAAGTATTCAAATTATTTATACTTGTAAGCAATTAATTATTAGATAAGTATAGAGACATAATTTAAAGCACCATATTTTATCGGAATTGTAATAGACTTTGATTCTATTTATTAATATTCAGTAAAGAAAACAATAACAAAAAAAATACTATTGTATTATTGTTTTAATTTGTTTTCAAAAAAATTATTGTTTTAATTTTTATTTTGTTCGTTTTTAACTTTTTATATATATACCCTTTTACTTTTTCTTATTCAACGGTACATTCTATCCTTTGGTTTTTGCTGAAATATATATAACTCTGCCACTAATATAATTAGTGGTAAGTAACCATTACTTCGAAATACAATGCAGGGATACGAAAACCCTTTATTATCAAAGGGCAATCAACAATTATACTAATAAACAAAAATGCCTAGCTCATTGAAATCTCCTCATTATAAAAAAAGGAATTCATAAAAAAAGGAAAATATAATACTATTAAATGTTGAAAATTTTATATTAATTTTATTTCAAAAGAAATATTATTAAGTATATTTTATATAACTATAACAATTATTACTGTTTTCATTATATTATATCATCTATAACTTTTTTTATAAAAAAAGAGAGCCTAAAAGGTTAGGCGGTTACAAGCCGGGAAAAAGAAACCCCGGCAACATCATCGATAATAATAGACAAAACGCCTTGCGCTGATAGAAAAAGTGATCCCCTAAAGGGAGAGAAGACGCTATATTAGCCATCATATCCGCTACCATGTTCCCCTCCTTATAGACATGTTTCATTATGACCGACCATTCTCGAGCTAAGAAATCTTTAATCTTGGTCAGCAACCCAAACGTATAATTGACAATGACCTCCTCCCTACATATAATATCGAAAGTAACCCGGCTATCCGTTTCTACAATAACCTTCTTGAATCCCCGCTCCCAAGCTAGGCATAGCCCCTCCCATATCCCCCATAGTTCAGCCTTTACAACCGAACATGATCCGATATTCCTTCCAAACTCAAGGACCCAACGATCACGATCATCCCTTATAACTCCACCGGCCGAAGCCTTGAGCTATACACCTTTTACTGAACCATCGGTATTAACACAAACCCAGCCATTAGGGGGGGCAATTCCAACCCACAAGTTTCCATACCTTCTCTGCCAAATCACTTTTTTCATGCATCTCCATACAAACCTTAATAGATCTTGTGAAACCTAGAGCACTCTCCACTAAGCACCGCCCATCTTGTGGATTATTTCCAAACACCAAGTCTTTTCTATTTTTCCATAAAAGCCAACAGCTGATCCCAAAAACAAGGCCCAATCGTCGACTCCATAATCTGCGTTTTGCCAAAGATTATCGCATACCCATCTGTAAATACTTCCACTCATGAAATTATCAAGTCTATATGCTGGAACAATTTTTTGCCAAAAAGCAGCAACGAAAGAACAAGTCCTCAAAACATGATCTATATTCTCACTAGCGAGACCACACCTCGGACACAAATCCACCTCCACTAACCCCCTTCGCGCACGCTCAACATTTGTCATGATTCGGCCTTTCAAAACTGTCCATAAGAAAGCTTTGACTCGCTCAGGTCCCTTCCAACTCCAATTCCCCTTCCACACAGAGTCCGAACTACTCTCCCCATATTCACAAAGTGAATTATAAGCATTCTTAATAGAAAACTTCCCATTAGTCGCACCATTCCAAAAACACACATCATGCACCGGTTCATGTTTCTGAATGTGAGCCGAAGTGATTTGTAAAAGGCAAGAATAAGGTAATTTATATTCTAAATAACCCCAGTTCTAAAAGCCATTGTCATCAATTAAATATGCCACTTTCAAGTTCAGTTCATGCATGGAAATAGGGCTCGCTGCAAGCCCCTTTAAAGGTCCTAAATCGCCTACCCAATTATCTTCCCAAAAATGAACCATATCCCCATTTCCAATCGCCCACTTCAGCCTTATAATCACATCATTTTTCAATTGAACAACAACTCTCCAAAATTTAGATACTCTTTGTCCTGTACTGATTCCTTTTAGAGAGAAATTATTGCATCCATATTTGTTCAACATCGTTCTCACCCAAAGTGAATCTCTATCCACAATCAATAAGAACCCCAGTTCCATTAAGAAGGTCGAGTTCATCAAACCTGGCTTACGGATGCCAAGATCACCTGCATACATTGGTTTGCAAAGCTCTTTCCAATTCACCAAGTGTACTCTCTTGTCTTTATCTGTTGATCCCCATAAAAAACTTCTAATCATCGCTTCAATTTTCTGACAAATGAAATCAGGAATTCTCATCATTTGCACCGTATAATACGGGACAATCGAGATGATCGACTTTACAAATGTTAATCTACGTGCAAATGAAAGCGAGCTAGCATTGAGTCCCGATAAATGACTTCAAATCTTATCTACAAGGGGCTGAAAAGTGGCGGTACTTCCTCTTTCTCTAGTAATCCAAACTCCCAAGTATCGTCCGAGTGAATTCATCACTTTAAACCCCAAAATTATTGATAAATCCAGTGCTTGACACCTTGGCAAATTTTTTGAGAAAATGACATTGGATTTTTTAGCACTAATTTTCACTCCTGACCATGAGCAAAATCTATCCAACACTTCCATCACCGTTTTCACATTAGCCATATCTGCCTTAGCAAAGAGTAACAAGTCGTCAGCAAAAAAAAGATGAGAAATACCAATAGAGGTACTATTAAAGCAAAAAGGCTTCCACTTTCCATTACTAACGGTTCGGTTGATCTCATGCGCTAATTTCTCCATACAAAACACAAATAAATAAGGAGATAGAGGATCTCCTTCCCGGATTCCACGATTAGGCTTAAAAGGCTCCAATAATTCTCCATTCTAAAGCAGTTGCATCGAAGAGGTCATGATGCAGTCCATAATTACTCTAATAAGGTTATCAGGCAATCCCACATCACATAACATCTCCTTCAAGAATCTCCATTGCACACGATCATATGCTTTTTCAAGGTCTACTTTCATAGCCATCCATGCTAACTTCCCCTTATGAATGTGCACAGAATGCATAACTTCTTGAGCTATGACTATATTATCCGTAATATGTCTTCTATGTACGAAACTTGCTTGATTTGGAAGCACAATGTTGGTCATAATAGGCTTTAATCTATTGGCAATGATCTTGGTAATAACCTTGTAAATGACACAAACTAATTGGTCTGAAGTCCGCAAAAGGATTAGGATTATCTTGTTTTGGAATCAAACAAATCATGGCTCGATTAACCACCTCTACTTGTTCCATTCTTGTAAAAATGCCTTTGACAAATTTGCATACCTGGCTGCCAACAATAGCCCAATATTTTTGGAAAAACCCTGGTTGGAACCCATCAATACCAGGTGCTTTCCAGGCTCACATATCAAACAAGGCTTCTTTTATTTCTTCATCACAAACATCCTTATTCAAACTTGCAAGATCACCGAACGATAATAGTGGAAACCCTCCTCTATTCGGACAGCTACTAGTGTTTATCGATGAGCCATTGAATAGCTCCTTAAAGTAATGCATAGCCTCACATTTAAGCTCATTATCAATATCGCACCACCTGCCATCCGGTAAAGTTAGTCCCCTAATACGATTTATTTGTCTTCTAGAAATAATCGATGAATGAAAATATTTTGTACTACGATCCCCATCTTTTATCTAGCTCACCCTTAATTTCTATCTCCAAAAGTTTTCTTCTTGACTGAGCACTTCCTCAAACTCACCAATAAGCTCCTTCTCCAATTAGATTAGAAACTGAAATGAGCGCACTTCTAGATATCTCTGAATTCCCCGTATCCGATTGGTGAGCTCTCTCTTCCTCTTAAAAATATTTCCAAAGATGTTTGTATTCCAATCTGTCAAAGTAGTAGATAAATCATCCAGGCTTCTCACCACATTCGAACCTAATTTTCAGCTCATCGACACAGTAGATTCTAAAGATTCATAAGACATCTAACATTGGAAGAAGTGAAATGGTTTCCTCGTCATTTGTGGAGCAACATTATTTCGAATTAAGATCAAAAGGGGGCAGTGGTCCGAGCCTACTCTTGCCATATGTTGGATTGTAGTCAGTGGGAAATTTTGCATCCATTCAACATTCCATAGAGCACGATCCAATCTTTCAAAGAGAAAACCTCTTTTCCATATGAACTTGGAGCCAGCAAAGCCTAAATCCAGTAGGTTCAAATTCAAAATGAACTCCTGAAAAAGCTTACAAGCCCCCCTATACGACTTGCCACCTCTTTTCTCAGAGTCATGGAGTAGCTTATTGAAATCGTCGGCTAGTATCCACCCATCATCTACCATACTAGCCACCCTTTCCAAAGCAGGCCACAAACGTCTCCTCTCACAACCATTAGGGCTGCCATAAATAGCAGTAATATACCCTACAGTGTCCATGCCTTTTCTAACAAACATATGAATGAATTGGTGATTATTTTCCACTATATAAATCATAATATTATCCCTCCAAAGAATCCATATCCCCCCAGAGAAACCTCTCACCTCTACTCTGTGAGAACAGCCAACTCTCAACTTGCTAATGACCCTATTAACAATGTTACCACTAATTCTTGGCTCAACTAATATAACAATCTCTATTTTGTACCTACTAATTAAGTTTTTCAGCACGCTAGTAGTCTTCCTACTACCCATACCTTGAGTATTCTAGCTCAATAGTTTTAAATCTATCAAAATAACAAAAAAGTGAAGTGACAAAACACACACAAACTAACCCTCAGGTTGTTGCAAGACCACAAATTATCTTTAGTGAGTAACCTCATGAAGTTCGTTATCTCCATTGGAAACTGACAAGGCAGCCTCTAGCACACCATCATTCTCTTTATCAACTTGAGAAGCATTACGGTTATTTGAACCAAGGGAATACTTTAATTCCATCTCCATCAGTCTCGGATTTTTAATGCTCTTAATTAAGGGAAAGCCATGCTATCCCTACGCTTAATATTTGGGCCAGATTTTGCAAAGGTATAAGTTCTAGTAGGTGGATTAGGGAACGGTATAACTGTATTAGCCTTCTGTGATTTGAAAATCAAACTTCGATCGGACTTGAAGAGAAGTGGTGCAACTGTATTGGACGAGTTTTTTACGCCATAAAGTTTACTACTAACATCTTTCAAAGGTATTCTTGTATCACTCATCTTGCAAACTTTAACTTTCTTCCGATCACATCCTTCTCTCCGCTTCCCAATCACCCTACTAGAACTCGTACCCTCCGTTGAAGATCTTAAATTTTTTTACTGGGGGATCCCTCAATATAAGCGTATCTACATCTGCCTCCTCTATGACTACATCAAGCAGTTTGTTATCAACCTGCATGCTACTCACTACCGCATCCTCCAAGGAACTCTCAACCTTCTCACTCATTTCCTCTTCTACTGTCAGAGCCTCAAAACGTGACCCCCACTACTTCTTATCACTTCCTTATTTCCCCTTGTACCTTAATCCCCATCCAAATTATTTGACACCCCCTATTGATCTCATTAACTTTATTTCCATTACCCCTCCCTTTATAGGGTTTCCTACTAACTTGAATCCAAGGACCAAACTGGTTGTCCTCCCTTGTCTCTCCTGTATTACTTTTCTCTCCAATAATATTTTTTCCATTATCCGACTTATCCGAGTTTTCTCTGGCAATTACTTTCTTGCACCCCTCTGAGGTATGCCCAAATAGACCACATTGAAAGCAAATATTGAGAAGACTTTCATACTCCACCAATTGAACTCTACCCTCTACTTCAACTCTAGGGATCAACGATTTTGAAAGATCAAGATTGACAGCAATCCTAGCGTATTTCCCCCTGGAACTCAATTCTGTGTTATAATTGATCTTCACAACTTCTCCTATAACACTCGCAATAGCCCGAAGAATGCTAGGGACATAGTACTGTATTGGCAAGTTAGGAAGACGAATCCATGCCACTTAGGATTTCATCTCATTCTTTGATGGTTCAAAAGAAGGGTTCCATGGCTGTACTGTGAGGTAATGTCCAAATACCATCCAAGGCCCCCCCAACATCGCCTTGTCAAAAACCGATTTCACTCCAAACCGAACCATAAAAAGACTATAACCTACATCAGCTATAGTAAACAATCTCGTAGGTCTCCAAATTTTCAACAATTGGGAATGTTATGTGCGATAGCCAATGTTTCTACCGATCACTTTGATAAAAATAGTATTTTTCATATTTTTTGCAATAAAGTTGTGCACTCGATCCAAAAAAGAGATCTGTGGTATATCCTTTTCATCCACTATCACGACATCATTATCTGTAAGGCATAAATCCTCAACCAAATTAGCGGCTTCTCCACCTTCCTTTGAGTTCACCAACGAATCCCTAAAAGAGTATGGCCTACGCTCCTTTTCTCCCCCACCAGAACTGTCTTCCTTCTCTTTTTCAAATGAAACAGCCTACCCCGCCATGATTCTACTACCCATTCCACCGTCGTCCGGCCAAGGAGGAGTCATATCCTTTAATAGTGAGTCGTTAGGGTTAGGGTTCACAGGAACCCTAGTAGAGCTCATCCTGTCGGGTATGGCTTCTGAGCTACCTCGATATTAAGGTCAGCGGTGATGATATTGGACCTATTGAGGTAGTATGTGGTAAGGCTTGAAGTCGGAATATGTGAACCGGAGCTATCACGAGCCGGGGTGACCACGAAATTCTCGCTTGGGGCTCCTGAGGTCGATTCTGTAAAGATCGTAGCTGCAGGGGCCAGATCTGTTAAGATCAGAGCTGCAGAGGCCGGATCCTTTTCTATATTGTCTGTTACATGCCAAGAAATTAGGATGATTCAAAAATAGGAAACAAACCTTAATTGGGACCAGTATGTCTTCAATACTGCAATTGAAGAATAGGAAGCTCCTTATGCTCTAATCCCATGAAAGGGAATGATAACTCTCGGCAGTTGAGGACACAAGTAACGGCGAAGGCCGGCACCAGCACCGGCGGCAAGAAGGGGAATGAGTTTTCTCTTTCTTTCTCTCTCTTACTGGTTTTCTCTTCGTCAGTTCATTCTATTTCTGGTGAAATATTGATCATCATCTATATCTTTATTATGATAAAACCTGTTTATATTTATTTTATTAAACCTAAGTCTTAATAAAGATTTTTCTTTTATTTGTTCAACGGCTCTTTTGGCAAACATAAGAGATTAAGTCAATCAAATGTTTATTATTCTTTTGATTGAGTCAAGGTATTTTATATCAACCGTTACAATTGAAAGCTTGCAAGACTTGGTCAATTTTGTTTGCGATGTTATCCGAAAATCAGATTGGTCATGATCTGATCATTATCTTTTATTAACATTGCATAACTGCACTAATTTTTGCCTATAAAAGGTTATGCACGTTCTAATTTGAGACAGAACGAAAAACACTTTGCTCCTCCATGTTTTAAACACATATTGCTATAGTTCCTTTCTCTATTTTGATCTTATATTCTGGATATATACTTGAGCTTCTATTTCTGATCCAATCAATCTGATTGAAGTGGCTGTTTAATCTTGGAAAGAACTCCAAGTATCCTTTAAGGACAGTGTCGTTCGACATGACTCAGCTGATTCGTGTTTCCGTTACTTTAAACTTTGTTTATAATTTCCATAATATTTCTATATGATTTCTACTCATTATATTTATGTTTTGGTTGAAGGTGAAGACCAGAAAACTTGATGAGCCAGATATTCCAACGAGATTGACACTCCCAAATAGGATAGAGAAAAGCCGAGCACAAATATTTATTTATTTATTTTAATTTTGTAGTTGTTAGCCAACATTAAACAATAACAATCGCGGTTTGGAGTCCTTTACCCACTCCACACTAGACCTGTTCATCGGGCGAGGCGGACCGGGCTACGTTGGTCTTTTGACTAAAAGCATCAACCCAAGTTCGGCTCGGTCTACACTTTAGAAAGTCGGGCTCGGGCCTAACTTATGAGGTTATTCTCAAGTCCGGCCCAAGCCCCGTAGATAATTTTTTTATAATTTTTTTAAAAAAATAAATTGACAAAATTATGTATAACTACATTATTTATTTGAAGTTCTTAATATATCATCCAACTTATTATATTTAAATTTAAAAATTCATTAGAATAAAGTATAAAAGTTGAAAATAATTATTTAATACAGTATATAACATATGAAAAAATTAATTTTTATTCGTCAGGTCGGGCTCAGATCGGGCTTGGATATTAATACAAAAATCAAGCACGACCCATAAAATTCCGGTCTTAAGAGGGCTCGGGGTCGGACCGAACTTAGTAAAACAATAGGTGCCTAAATCCGGTCCATAGGACCGGGTTCGGGCTGGGCCGGGCCGGGCGGGAGAGCAGGTAACCACCCTTTATTATCGTCTATATAAATCGAGATATCGAATATATATTTCTCCTTCCTATCGTTCTACGCCTCTCTTTTCAGTTTTTTGTCTTACTCAAATATCGGTAAAAATTCCTAGATATCTCATCTTCTAATCCCCAATTTCCATCTTGCATATTTGTTCCTATCTAACCCAAATTCTGTCTCCAATATAATCAATGGCGCCAATTAAATTTAGTAAGGTAGGTCATATGGATTCCCACAAGTTGAATGCTCTGTCGAATACTCTTTAGGTGGGGAATTTGGCCGCCGATGTTTCCGATTCGAATCTCGCCAAATTTGGTGCTCTTGACTGCGTATCGTCATATACCGCCTGAAACTACACTTTTGTATATTTTAAGTGCATGGAGGACACCGCAGAGGCGAAGGACACGCTTCAGTCGACTTTGGTGTGAGGGAATTCATTTTATAATCGAGTTTGAGAGACCGATTTATTATTCTTATCTTTGCAACTCATTAGGGTTAAAATTGAATATTTGCGGATTTCGATCGTTTTTATTTGATTTGTTTATTGCTGGATCTATCGATTGGTTTATGCCTGTAAGAGCATCTCCAACCCCACTTCAAAAGTGGGGTTGGAGCTTCATTCCCAGCTTTAAATAATGAAGCAGCAAAAGTGTTGCTTCATATTAAAGCAGCAACAGTGCTGCTTCATGTTACTGCTACAAAGTTACTTTATTTTTTCATTGTTTTTCGTTTCTTTTATTTGATTTAATTATGTATTTATTTTATAATAATAAAAAAAACTTGGATAGCAAGGAATAAAATAGTACTATTTTGTTTTGAAGTGGAAATTTGAAGTGAGGGGTTGGAGAATAAACACTGTACCAACTTCAAACTCTACGGGGTGGATTAGAGATGCCCTAATTATTATTCCTTTTCTATTTAGCATCATATATCGATTTTATCTAGAACTGTTATAAGTTAATTGAAAAAGTCAAGTGATATGGATTTATAAGTTAATTGGGTCCTCTAACCCATTGGACTAGTCTTTTGAGCTTAGCTTTTTATAATTAACTTATAACAATTGGTATCAGAGTAATTCGGAGTGGTGGCCTGCGTGGTTGTGGCCTACGGGGTGGTGGCCGTGACCAATTAGGACGTTGGTCCTGAAGGAGGGTCAAATGTTATGTGGAAAATACCAAGGGAGAATCCCACATTGCTTGGAAAAGTCAAGTGATATGTGTTTATAAGTTAATTGAGTCCTCTAACCCATTGGACTAGTCTTTTGGGCTTAGCTCTTCCAATTAACTTGTAGCAAGAACAGAGAACATAAATACAGTAATTTGTAGAACAAATTCGTTAATGCTGGTTTGGATTTGGCGCATATAGATTTGAATCTGTGTTGAGAAAATTTGGATTAACTTCTTTGAACCACATAATAATTGAAAGCTTCAACCTGATAAAGCTGGAATGATTTTTTTTTCTTACTTTATAGAGACTGAAGCTAAAAAATTTCCAATCAATAAGTTAGGTGAGAAATTATTAAAATATCAACAATAGGTTTAAGTTTTCGTCAATTAAATTTAATGAATCAACATATTTTCGCAATTATTTTTATGTTCAAGATGACTGACGGTGCAAAATTGCGCTTAAAAACATTGTGATGGACTCGTGAAGTATCAAGATAATGTTACCTTCATGGTTTAATTCATTACATACACCAAGAAATACTTAGTTCTTTTTTGCTTCCTGCCAAGATAACCAGTGTTTTTTTATCAATTAGTAATTCATATGGAACCATTCTGCTTTATAAAGTAACCTAAATAAGTAAAATAATGGGCAGTAAGATTCAGCCGATTGATTCAATTTACTATGTATTTAACATGTATCTGGTGTTTCTTTATGAATCTTTCTGCGTTTGTAATGTTAAATGTTGATTATCATTGAAGGATCTAAGACTTTACAATCTAAGGCTTTTGATGCCCTTCCTTGCTTAGTCCGGAGATTATGTTTCTGTTTGGAAGAAACATAAAGAAATTGATACTTTTCTTTTAAAAAAAATTGTTTCATTGGCCATGCAATAATAAAAAAAACTCCACCCCAACCGAACGTAGACTCGAACCTGTAACCTCTATAATCATAGTCCGATGGCTAAACCACTAGGCGAAGATTTTTGTCACAAAACCAACTTTAAATAAGGTGTTAATAAATAGCTCAATATCTCTCTCTATTCACTTTATAGATTTAGGCAGTATAAAGTGAATGACCAATTTATTGTGCATATCCGCTTAGGCGATGCCTAAATGCCTTTATCAAGACACTGATTCTTATAATATTTATAAATTATTTTTTAAACTTAGGAGAGTTACCTCATTTGGTAAAACCACTATACAGCAATATATTCTCACCATCTATGTCAGTTAATAGCCTCAAACTGAGAAAGGGTGCGCATGAAATTTGGCTTTCATAATTCAGTCCGGGCAACAAACACGAAATTTGGCTTTCATAATTCAGTCCGGGCAACAAAAAAACAAAGCTCTCATAACACTCTGAACAAAGCAAAAACACTTAAAAAATTCCATTTACATTTGTAATGAATTTTTATAACGTTAGAAATAACTAGAATTTTATTTTTTTGGTTTTCTCATATTTTATAATAGTTTATTATAAATATAATTCAAATTTTAATTGAACTTATGATTTTAATAATTTAATAAAAAAATAGAAAAATACAAATCCGATTATTTTATGCTTAGTTCCCACCTATACTCCGGATGCCCCAGATGCCCTGTTATCATAGAACACTAGGTAATTCAGTGGATATGAGAATAGGATCACATTGAGGTATATCATATATGCATATAACTTATTTTGTGTATGTATTGGTATAGATGTTTCTATAATTAGCAAGTTTGGTTGCCTAACCTGGGAGATAATAATTATCCATGTATGGATAGTGCTTTTGGAAGTTGGATTGAATGATTTAATGTTGTGACTGATAGGAAGACTGCATGAACATGTAAACTCGTACAACATACATACAGTGCATGACCGGTATCATAAGAGAGAGAGGTTAAGTAGAATACTCTAACCTAATGAGAATTTTTGCAAGTTGTTCTTCAATGTGTTTTCTGGCAACACAAATGGAAAACGGAGATGGGGGGTGTTTGAGTTTGACTAGTTCTTGTTTTACAAACCCTGAAGACTGTTATATCAACTATCTCACGTGGGATAAACATTCTTGTCAAGGGAATGAATGCAAATTGCAATAGGGTCTTTTATTTTCACTTCGCAGCTCATTTGGAATTCAAATTATAGTTTATGTAAATTTTATTTGATTACATACTTTTCAGAAGTGTTATTTGAGTTTGAAAATATATTTGGGCTTTACTTGAGCATCTTCTTAATCAATGTTGTTTTCAGGCAAGACCCTGTAAGCTTCTATGCGTGGGTGGAATCAGCCCAGCGAAAGAAGAATTTCTTAAGTTTGGTAAATTTGAGGATTTTGTGTTTAACAGAGAATGCAGTTATGCATTTATTGAGTTTCTGACAATAGATGATGCATTAGAAGCTATGAGAAACATGAACGGAAAGCCAATGGAGGGACTTCCTGCGGTCACATACTTTAAGACGAGTAAGTTATGAACATGTAATGCAGTTTTCTTTATGTTGAATCCAAATTCTAAAAAGGTTTCATACATGGGAAACTAGATTTGGTAGAGATAGATTGTTTGCTTTTGTTTGGACATTTCCTTGCATCACCGATTGATGTCACAAATATTTCTCTGGTTCTATGGGTTATTCTTGCTTTGCTTCCATGTTCAACAATATGGGTTCAAACACGTGCTTCTTTTCTATTGCTAGTCTGAATAACAAAGTTTCCTCAGTGGAATTCATCCATTGCCTCTTTTATATTACAAAATTGGTTTAGAGTTTATCTCTGCTTTTTTAGTGGATGAAGTTAAGCTATGTTCATTTTTGTGCAGGATCAGTTGGCTTATATCCATGATCTTAAAGAGAGTCAGTTTTCAGATATGCACTCTGGAGTAAGGCAGGTTTAGGTTAGTGATTCTGCACATGTATGGTCAATTGTATTTTCAATGGAAAAACTTCCAGTTTTATAGTAGAATTTTTGGAACTCATTAAAAGATATATCATGACTTATTTTATTTTCATTCGACTACTTTGTAAATTGATTTTGGTGGTTTTTCTAAAAAATGGATTTTAGATGGAAATGCTTATAATACGCTCTTATTGCTTGAGTTCACTTGTATGATCTCTGAGTTTCGTCTTTGTGTTCTGGCATTGTCTGCCTTCAGGGGAGTGAAAGGAAGGTCCACCCAGCAAAGTATTGTGGGTAGGCAAAAATTGATGAACAGATGCTCCATAATGCAATGATTCTCTTTGGAGAGATTGAGAAAATAACGAGCTTTCCATCAAGGTACTACTCATTTGTAGAATTTAGGAGTGTAGATGAAGCTCAACGAGCAAAAGAAGGGTTGCAGGGACGCCTTTTTAATGATCCTCGAATTTCAATCATGTATTCAAGCAGTGGACTTGCTCCTGGAATGAGAGGTCCGAGGCCAGAATTAAATGAACATGTTTTTGGGTCTAGCCAGTAGGAAATGTTGGATCAACCTTGCCCATGGGAAGAAATACTTCAAGTGCACCATTGCCACATAGTAGCATTCACAAACCAAACCTACCCATGCAGCCTTTTGGTTCTCAGGCTGGTTTTGACCCAACGCTTTCTGGTTTAGAATTCAATGATTTGGCATATATGAACAGTTTAAGAGACGGTAATTCGAACATTTTTGTGGGATCAAATCGGAGAAGGCCATCTTCTCCTAGAGCAGGCATTCCTCCAGCTTCTAGGATCAAACCACCTCTTAGGTCAGCATCTACTGGATGGGATGTGCTTAATCCCAATCAATACCAGAGGGAACCAAAATGATCTAGGATTGATTCTGTATCACCCATTGATGATAATTCTTTTCCTACAAGAAAGATTGGCGACAGGGGCCTAAGTATGGAGAGAACATATAGGTTTCCTCCTATTACTACTGATGTAGGTGTCTCTAGTTCATTTGTCAATGGTCAAAGGAAACATAGTCTTAGTTCAGTAGGTGTGAGGGAAACAGTAGGATTGAGTCAACATCGTGCTGGAGATGATTATATTTGGCGCGATATGATTGCTAAAGGTGGAACTCCAGTTTGCCATGCTCATTGTGTCCCTTTGGATAAAGGGACAGAAATAGATCTGTGAGTATTCTTCTTAGAAATATAAATATATGTTTGAATATTGACAAATACCATTGATATATTGAAACCTTTTGTTGTTTGGTAATTTAGAAGTTTTATGTTTGCAATGTCTTAGCCTAGTGGTCGTGACTGTATGTGACTTTAGAGGTCAGGTTCAAACCACATCGAGGGTGGGGTGGGAATTTTTATTTGTATTTAATAATATAATCTCATTTGCCCAAATTTTTTTTTCAAAAAGGCTGCTTTTTAAAAAAATATATAGCTTCAGTTGATCTTCTTCAGACAATAAATGAACTCGACATTCTAGATTTCTGCTTGTCCTTGTTATATATGAAAATTTAGCAAATTTTTTACCAAAGCATTTTATTCTGCTACAATTTTCCAAATAGTACCCTTGTGACGTTGTGCATGAAATTTGCTATTGGGATGTGCAGTTAAAAGCTTTATTATAGCTACACTTATATGTATCTAATCCTCTAATTTTCTCATGAAACTTGTAAGGAATTGAAAACTTTGGCTTATTTTTTACTACTCGATTCCTTGGATCTTTTGTAAATGTTCTCTGGTTTCATTAATTTAGTGCTAGGAATGTTAGTTATAGAAGGGTTTACTTAGAAGTTGTAAAGTTACAATAGTACTTTATCTTTGTTACCATGATACTATTCATTATGCAAGAGCATATATTTTGCTTTCACCGTCTAAAACAAGAATTTTCCATTTTACGGTCCAGAAGTTGTTAATTGTTCGGCAGGAACATGATTAGATTTGGTTGCAAAACACTATGCTCAAGCTAATGGATTCGATGCCGTCTTCTTCTTGCCAGATAGTGAAGATGATTTTGCTTCCTACACTGAATTTCTTCACTATTTGGGTTCTAAGAACCGAGAAGGGGTTGCCATGTTTGATGATGGGACCACTCTATTTTTTTTTCCACCTTCAGATTTCTTAACTGATGTGTTAAATGTCAAAGGACCCGAACGCCTCTATGGTGGTGTTCTTAAGTTGCCTCAAGTCCCTGCTAGTGCACCAGTGGAGCCACAACTTCGACAATGTAGCCATTTCCCTCAGTATATTGATAAACGTCTGGTTCCTCCAATAGAGCTTGACTATAATCAAATTGCTTGGAAGGAGGAACAGATGCCTATGAGTTATAGCAGTAATTTTCACGAGGAAACAAAACCCCCTTAAAAAATATCTTATCCACCTATGGTTGTGTCCTCCACTATAGAACAGTCAATCCCTCAAGACTATTCTTCGAATAACTCTATAATGTGTTGGAATTAAAACACTCAAATGAACAACTTTTATTAAACTCATAGATATTATAAGAACACTCTCACTCAAAATACAAAACTACAACTCACCCTTTTCTTTTTTCTCTCTAAAGAAGTTCTTATTTTGTTGATGAAGAATAACTAAACAACTCACAAATTTATAGGTGAATTATACAACTCTCAACTAACACAATTACTCACCACCACCTCCAACTAATACAATTAATAGCCAACTTATTTAGTTAATTTAATGGCCTCTAAATTAGTTGTAGTTAATAGCCTTCAATTTGGGTTGTAGTTAATAACCTCCAATTTGGTTATCACACATAAAAAATCTACATACTTAAAATACTTAAATAAATTTACTACATTTTAGATTTGTGGGCTTGGACTCCAATTGATTGGATTTGGATTTTGGGTTTCCATTAATATGGATCAAGTTTATAATCCAACAAAGATGCTTATTAACTTACTCTAACACAAGTCATGTAAACACACACAAATTGAAATAATAGTGGGCTTAATTGAATATTCAGTTTCATATGGCTGAATAATATAGTGCAATAGGCAGCACTCGAAATCTCTGATATTTTATGATACACAAACAAGGTTCAATCTCAACTGGATGCCTTCAAAACTTGTCATTTAGGTGCTAACTAGCAATAAGAAAAATGCATTCTTCTTCCAAAGTAAACTGTTTTTGTCCTGTTGGCCTTCCTACGATAATACAAGCAATGTCTTTAAATGGTTTGCGTTTGTGCAGTATCGACTATTAGGTCACGCGTAACTTTGCCACATAAAAGATAAAAAAATATAAGATAATGTTGTATATTAATATAATCTTCGAATTAGCAAGGCAACCTGACTTGATCCAACGTGTACTAGAGAGGCTCTCGTTAATCCCCCAGAATACTGTTCTTAAAGAGTTATTTCCTTATCCCACTCAAAAAAATTGTGTTATTGTCAGGTTTATCTTATTTGATTCTAAACTCTGTTCAATAAAAACACTCTCCAGAATTTCAATTTTGTGTTCATGGGTCCTCTAATATGAACCCCACATTTAATTTGCAATTTTTAGCTATAAATTATCTTCTAATACAGGTTCTTGGAAGTTATCTCTCTGAGTTTCTATTCAACTTATTTGACTGCCTCTCTCAAAAACCGGTTATACGGCAAAATAGGTTTTTATAGTTTAACCAAAATGCACTTAGTTAATGTACATTCCTTACAATCATTTAATATTTGTCACAGCGACCTTGACATCCAATGGGATTAGGAGTGTGGATCTACGTTTAAAACTTATTATACACATTGATCTGTTTTTGACATCTATATAACATAGTTCCTGGTTTACTGAATTTGCTTGTCATTCGAATCGTCGCCCTAAGAATTGGAGTGCCATTTACAGTTTCTTAAAAGCAGGTGTTCAATTCTATTATGCAACAACCTTGCTTTCCAGATTTCGCTGTGAACATTGAAACACAAAGTCGCAACGAGGTTCTAAAAGTTTTCCTTTTTTGTTACCCGTGTAGGTAGTTTCGTTTATGATCAACCTTGGCTATAGATGATGTTTACTCATATGTCAAAGGATGAAGATTCACCAAGTATCTATGTATAAAGTTGTCTCTATTTTTTTAGGTGGATTTTGTATCATCTCTTTTTTGCGGTCTTTAATGTGGCCAACTAGTTTTGTTATTAGGTTTGAACATTTTCCCAATAAACTTTTTACTATGTTTCTATTACTAAGTTCCAACGGAAATATCTATATGAAGATGCACATTTTTTCTGCTAAAAAGAAAAAGTTGCCAATTTTTTAGGATTACAAATCACAATTAATTATTGATGATTTAACTTTAATATTAGTCCTGACAACCCCGATCAAACATTTTTGGATGGAAGTATCATCTAGTACATCTCTCGAAAGTAAACAAGGACTATCATCTTTCGCCAGGTAAATTAGAAATCTGAGAGCTTTCCTTTTGTGTTTTTAAATGGTTTAGGGTGACTCGGATTACAAACTTATGGCAATAAGTGTAAGCCCTTAAACACTTTTCTTCACATTTATAACGCTTAAACATGAAAACAACACACCAAAACATGAATTTCACCACCCATAACTCTCTCATGTACTTATGTTTAATATTTTCCTCATTTAAACCCAAAAATCTCTCAATATATAAAACCCCATAAAGGTATAAACACATAAACATTAAACATAAACCTATTTCAAAGTCCATAATGAGACTAACACCTCCAATCACATTATTCCTCTCTATCCTTTTCTTTTTCCACCTCATCATTAACCTTTTACTCACTGTAACTAAACCACCTCTCCTCCCCCACTCTTCCTCTAACACTTCCACCACCACCCCCACATTCAGCCTCCTCGTCGGAATCTTAACCCTGTTGAGTGGTGTTCCTCCTTATGGTGGGACCCACTGAATTAAAAAAATAAAAAAAAAAGAAAAAGGAAAAAGGAGGCATGTCGACAGAATGCGTTTTTCAAAAAGAGTATAGTAAAATTACTATGCACAATTCAGCCATACGCGTTTAAATCTCCTATAAATAGAGGAGGCTTTGCTCATTTTAAGAGTAGAGCAAAAAAAAGAGCAAAAAAGAGAGCAGAAGAGAGCAAGAGAGAAGAAATACAGATAAAAATGTAATCTGTGTAGAGAGCCTTAGGAAAAGGGTTCCTAGGAGCTGGGTAAGAGAGAAAAATAGTGAGGTTTTGGGAAATACTTGAGTGCCACTATTTATAATCTCTTGGTGTACCTGCTATTATTTTCATAGTGGAAGAATTATTCGGAGTTGGTCCTGTGGTTTTTCCCTAATTTATTTGGGGTTTCCAAGTAAAAATCTGCGTGTCTTTTATTCTGCTGCTATTATTTTTCTCGCAATCTATTATTGGGCCTAACAAGTGGTACCAGAGCCAAAGGTTGCTTTATCAGTAAAATCCGTGGATATATTTTTTCAAAAATAAATATACCACGACGACGAGAAAATTACGGCGAATCCGGTGGCGCAATCCGTTCGAAAAACCGTCGCAGATACGCAATTTGAGTGAATAGTAAAATAGTAACTTATAAAAATAGTAAATTGAATAATACTATTCATATTTGATCGTGAATAATATTATTTAAGTATACATACACAGTCACTATTTACGTGAATAGTAAAATTTATGAATAGTAAAATTTTGCATTTTTAAAGTTTCAACATGGCGAATGACGGTGTAATGATCAAATTGGCGGATACAAATTATTCAATGTGGAAATCCAGAATGGAGGACTACCTCTATTGCAAAGATTTGTATGATCCAATTGAGGGTGACGACACAAAGCCGAAGGATATGAAAGATCAGTAGTGGATAAAGTTGAAGAAGCAGACATTGGGTACAGTACGCCAATGGATAGATGCTAGCCTGTACAACCACGTGAGGAATGAAAGAGATCCCAAAGTTCTCTGGAAGAAGCTAGAGGATATGTACGAGGCTAAAACTGCTCAAGGAAAAGTGTTCATGATTCGTAAAGTCATGAACTTGAAACTGACAGAGGGATGATCAATCACACAACACCTAAACGACTTTGAAGGATTCATAAGTGAGTTAGCAGTCACAGATATGTCCTTGGATGATGAGATGCAAGTGTGTCTTTTGATGGAAACTCTACCAGATAGCTGGGATACTCTTGTCGTATCATTGAGTAACTCAGCTCCAAATGGTGTGGAAATAATGTCTATGGTAAAGAATAGACTACTTAATGAAGAGCTTCGTAGAAGGGACGTTGCCAGTACCAGTTCACAAGCCCTTATGACAAAGAATAGGGGCTGAAGCAAGAGTAGAGGTCATGGGAATGGAAAATCGAAAGATAGATCCAAGTCCCGAGAGAAGAGGTCATGCTACCATTGTGGAAAGAAGGGCCATCTCAAAAGGAACTGTCGTTTCTTAAACAAGAGAATGCAAACCGAAGTCATGATGATGACAAAAACACATCTGCTACAGTCACAATAGAAGATGGAGAGGTGGCTTTAGTATCTCATGATGTAGATTGTTGTCATGTTGGAGATGCAGATACTGAGTGGATTGTAGATTATGGTGCCTCATACCACTGTGTTCCAAAAAGGGAATACTTCTCAACCTATAAAGCGGGCGATTATGGTACTATTAAAATAGGAAATAATAGTGTCTCGCAAATGGTGGGAATCGGTGATATCTGTGTAAAGACGAGTGTAGGATGCACATTAACACTTAAAAATGTGCAACACGTTCCAGATCTTAGGTTGAACATATTATCTATTAGTGTATTGGACAAGGAAGGGTATCACAATCATACAGGCGATGGAAATTGGAAACTCACCAAAGGATCATTGGTGGTGGCGAAAGGAAGATTGTGTTGCTCGCTATACAAAATGCACGTGACAATATGTACGGGTCAACTGAATACAGTTGGAAATGGTGCTTTACCAAATTTGTGGCATAGGCGACTGGCGCATGTTAGTGAGAAAGGGTTGAATATACGGTCTAAGAAGTCCCTCATCCCATTAGCCAAAGGAAAAATTAACCCGTGTGATCACTGTTTATTTGGGAAGCAACATCGAGTTTCATTTTAGAAAAGCTCTAGAAGGAGAAATAATAAGTTAGAGTTGGTACACTCTGACGTTTGTGGTCCCATGGATACAGAATCCATTAGAGGAAGAAGATACTTTCTTGTATTTCATGAGAATGATATCATCAATGAAAGATCTACAAGTGATGGTGTTATCGATATTACACCAGAGAGAATTCTATCAGATGATGCCACAGAAAGAAGAATGCATCAATTAGAACAAGATGGAGAAAAAGAGCCAGTTGTGAGGGATCAAGATACGATTGTAGATGAAGATATGAATGAAGAGGGTATTGAGTAGGGGGAGCCAGAGAACCCCATTATACCAGAAGAAGAACCTCAATTAAGGAGGTTAATCAAAGAACGCCAACCATCTACAAAATACTCCAATTCTGATTATATTTTAATCACTGATGAGGGGGAGCCTGAAAGCTTCCAAGATATGCTATCTTGTAAAGATAAAGATTGTTGGGTGAAGGTCATGCAGGAGGAGATGAATTCTTTGAAGAAGAATGACAGGTACGAGCTGGTGAAACTTCCTAAAGGGAAGAGAACACTGAAGAACAAATGGGTGTACAAGCTGAAGAAAGACGATGGAGACCTAGTGAGATACAAAGCTCGATTGGTCGTCAAAGGATTTAATCAAAAGAAAGGTATCAACTTTGATGAAATTTTTTCACCAGTTGTGAAAATGAGTTCCATTCAAGTTGTGCTAGGTCTTGTAGCCAGCTTGAACCTTGAGTTGGAACAGCTTGATGTAAAGACCGCGTTCTTACATGGGGATTTAGAAGAAGAAATTTATATGGAACAACCAGAAGGTTTCAAGGTCAAGGGAAAGGAGGACATAGTTTGTCGCTTGAAGAAAAGTTTGTATGGGTTAAAACAAGCCCTGCGACAATGGTATAAAAAGTTTGATTCCTTCATGGTGAATCAAGGATACAGGAGGACAGAAGCTGATCCATGTGTATATGTCCAGAAATTCCCTGATGGAAAATTTATCATTCTTCTCTTATATGTTGATGATATGCTAATCGTTGGACTAGATGCCAAAATGATTAGTAAGTTGAAGTGTGATTTGTCTAAGGCGTTTGACATAAAGGATTTGGGACGGGCAAGGTAAATTCTCTGAATGGAGATTACCCGAGATCGAAGGTCCAACAGGTTGTGGTTGTCACAAGAAAAATATATTGAACGAGCACTAGAAAGGTTCAATATGAAGAATGCTAAACTAGTTAGTACTCCACTTGCCGCTCATTTCAAGTTGAGTAAGAAATCCTACCCTTCAATAGAGAAAAATAAAGAAGATATGTCAAATGTTCCATATTCTTCAGCGGTCGGTAGTTTGATGTATGCAATTGTGTGTACGAGACCAGACATCGCTCATGCAGTTGGAGTTGTGAGTAGATTCCTGTCAAATCCCTAAAAGACACATTGGGAAGCAGTAAAATGGATCTTCAAATACCTGAGAGGAACTTCAAAGTTATGTTTGACTTTTGGAGTTGGAAAAGCTGCACTTGTTGGTTACACAGATGCAGATATGGCTGGTGACATTGATGAAAGAAAATCTACATCGGGTTATTTCTTTACATTCTTAAGGGGAGCTATTTCATGGCAGTCACGGTTACAAAAATATGTTTCATTAACAACAACCGAAGCAGAGTATGTTGCAACAGCGGAAGCAGGAAAGGAAATGATTTGGTTAAAGCGATTCTTTACAGAATTAGGTGTGCAACAAGAAGAATACGTAGTTTATTATGATAGTCAAAGTGCATTAGACTTGAGCAAAAATACTATCTACCATGCACGGACGAAACATATTGATGTAAGGTATCATTGGCTTAGACTTGTCATTGAAGAAAAAGAGTTCAAGTTGTAGAAGATTCATACAAACAACAATGTCATTGATATGCTGACAAAGGTCGTACCAAAAGAAAAGTTCGACCAGTGCGTTGAAGCAACCGGGATGGAGAGTCCCACAATATAGTCGGGAGGGGGAAATTTGTTGAGTGGTGTCCCTCCTTATGGTGGGACCCACTGAATTAAAAAAAATAAAAAAAAGAAAAGGGAAAAAGGAGGCATGTCGACAGAACGCGTTTTCAAAAAGTGCACAGTAAAATTACTGTGCACAATTCGGCCATACGCGTTTAAATCTCCTATAAATAGAGGAGGCTTTGCTCATTTTAAGAGCAGAGCAAAAAAGAGAGCAGAAGAGAGCAAGAGAGAAGAAACACAGATAAAAATGTAATCTGTGTAGAGAGCCTTACGAAAAGGGTTCCTACGAGTTGGGTAAGAGAGAAAAATAGTGAGGTTTTGGGAAATACTTGAGTGCCACTATTTTGTAATCTCTTGGTGTACCTATTATTATTTTCATAGTGGAAGAATTATTCAGAGTTGGTCCCGTGGTTTTTACCTAATTTATTTGGGGCTTCCACGTAAAAATCTGTGTGTCTTTTATTCTGCTGCTATTATTTTTCTCGTAATCTATTATTAGGCCTAACAAACCCGCCTTGACAACTACAACCGCCGCCACTTCCTCTGCCTCGTCTATGGCGTCCAATACTCTCCTCCCTTCCCCCAAATAGACGTAAGATTCATCTTCTACACCCTCTCAAAACCCGAACAAAAACTCCGTATAGCCCTTGAAATCCTTCATTTCAACGACATCATCATCCTTAACTACACCAAAAACATGAACAAAGGCAAAACCTTTACCTACTTCTCTTCACTCCCCAACATTCTCCCCAAACCCTACATCTACATTATGAAAGCAGACGACGACGTTTTTATCAGGCTAAACCAACTGGCTTTATCATTATTACAGCTTCCTAGGTTTGATTTGTACTATGGTTTTGTGATTCCTTGTAGTAGTAAAAATCCTTACGTGGAATATATGTCGGGGATGGTGTTCGTGTTGTCCTGGAATATTATTGAGTGGATCGGGAAATATGAGATTTCAGCCAAGGACAAGGAGGGGCCGAAGGATAAGGTGGTCGGAAAATGGTTGAATTAAGGTGGTCGGAAAATGGTTGAAGATTGGGAAGAAGGGGATGAATAGGTATTCTGATAAACCAGCGATGTATAATTATCCAAGGAGCAACAGAAAATGCTCACATTAGCTGATAAATGAGAAGGTGGCTGGCTATTCATAGGCTTAAGAAATGGGATCAATGGATTCATGTTCTTGAGTTTTTTTAATGTCACTAAGAAACTTAAGGATTCCAAATTGTATCATTTGTAATTTTTGACTTTAAAAGAAAGAAAGATGCAATGAAAGATTTCTTTTACTAAGTTATCCTAAAATTTATACGACATTATAACAGACAAACAATTTTCCACTAGCAGTTTTGTGAATGTAATAAATCCTATCTAAGAGATCACCATAATCGGGTGTGCGACATGGATCGAATTTGGATGTGTCTTACAGGGCCGTCTTGAAAATTTTTGAGGCCCTAAGCAAAAATGAAATATGGGCCCTCTGCCCTTATAAAAGGAAAGTATGTTAAAAATTATTTTCAACAACAAATTTAATATTTTACTAATAAACAGCAAAAAAGTTTATTAAAGTTTGCTATATACATATTTCTTTGAGTTGTAATATTATCATTTGAAAATTATAGTTATATAAACATTTCATGAAACAAATTTCAATGAAACTTCCACCAAAAATCTCATTCCAGATTTTATTGATTATTACTTTTTTTAAATATAATTTTTTTTAAAAATTTGGGTGATATAATGTGTTTAATTAAAATATGATATCATAATTTATGAAATATATATACTGAAACAGTTTAAGTAGTATTTATTGTATTTTAAAATAAAAAAAACATCTATCAAATTCGTATACTCAATATGTAACACTAACTGAATATCAAAATTGTTTCCTTGTGAGATAAAATAGCATATTTAATATGTCAGTTAAACCTTATATTAGCTTAAACTAATATAAAATTGAAATAAAAATTACTTGAAAAGTTAGTGTTAAATTATTATTAACTAATATCAAAATAATAAATACTTAAAGTTATATTGGAAGACTTGAGAGATAGCACTTTAAAAAACAATATTTTTCTTAAATAAAATGATAATAAAACTAATCATGATAATTAACTTACATAGTTATTAATTTTATTTTAATGACCACTCTTTGTTTATAAACAATAAACTTAATAATGTAAATATAAATATTTATGTACAATCCAAATTTTATGTATATATAGATAATTAAATTGTAGCCTTCATTATATTTAAGAATCTAAAAGGATGGAAAGAAAGTAAAATATTTTTCAAACTGTTATTATTCAATTCTTTATTTTATTAGGCAAATAAACTTTAAAAAGGAAAATTTTTACGGAAAAGAGAAAGATGGAAAAATAGAGTTAAAAAATGAGTAAAAATTTAAAGAAAGGAAAATAGTAACCACATATATTAGGGTTTGAACCCGCACGCAAAAAGAAGCGCTCAATCAGCTCTACCATTGGACCAACTTAGCTTTAATAGTATACTTTCTCACGTAAAACATAATATAGTATATTTTTGTAATTGTACTATACCCCCAACTATGCTTTGAGGCCCCAGAAAATTTGGGGTCCTGAGCGATCGCTCACCTTGCTTCCCCTAATAGTCGGTCCTGGTGTCTTACATACTAGTTGGGTTCAAATGAAATGTAATAGCACACTAGAATAAAATTACTTTAACATTTAAAAATAATACTAATTTTATTATGTAACATTATTCCATTCTGCGACTCAAACGACACATTAATGCATGAAAAATACTTTATGTAGAAGAGGATATTATCATGTCACAAGGATGAGTCACATTATATTCAATTTAACCAACATGTAACATTTTACAAAATAGTTAAACCGTGTGTACTTCTAAATATGATGGGGTCGGATGTAAATATCAAACATAAACTGATTCTCTACATCAAATGCAAAAAATTTCATAGCATCTCTAACCTACTTCAAATTCACTTTTAAATTTATTTCAGACTTTAAATTTATAATTATATAAAAGATTATAATTTATAAAATAGTTTTGAAAAATTATTATTTAAAGAAAGAATATTAAAATTTAAAATAAATATTTCAAGTAAAAGAAATTTTAAAAAAGTAAAAAATATTGAAGAGGGTTGAAAAGCATTTTCACTTCAAATCCACGTTGTGACGAGTTGTATATGACTAAATGACAAAACAAAATAACCACCAATTCTACATGATAATTGATAAGTGGTTCAAAATTAATATATGTACATTCAAGGGAAAGTTTACATGGACGGGAATGTTTTACATATACTCCTTTTATATAGCAATAATAATAAGAAGTGCATGTGTTAAATATTTAAATAAGAGTATTAAATATTTGCTCTCATATAAAAGAGTTAGTATATTTATATCTTTTTTTGAATTAAAAAAAAGATAAATTTAAAAAAAGTACCCTGTGATTTCATTCATTTGTAAAATGAGGTTTGTGGTCAGAAAAATTGGCAAAAAGGCATAAAAAAAATACTTTTTTGTTCAAAATAGTGGTGTTACAAATATATTTAATCAATTCAACGCTCATAATTTGACCTTATTATTTAAAAATTATAAGTCGCGATTTATGTAAGTTTCGGAGATTTTTCCATCTTTTATAATTTGTTAAAGTTTATAATCATATTTTAATTAAAGATAATATCTATACTATTAAAAAATTTCAAAAATTATCCATGATTTATATTGCATTTTTGTTAATTAAACCACAAAATTTTTTAGATACAAGAACAAATAAAATTACTCATTTTTAGAGACAATCTAATATTAAGAATTTTTTCTTCTCAATTTTTATTTAATCACAACCCCCAATTTAAAAAAAAAAACAAATGAGTGAACCGGTGAGGTTGTTTAGAAAGCCGGTAAAAAATAATTGGATTGTTGTTAGAAGTTCAAAATTGAATTTTAGGCGTGTGCAGATTTTGTCGCCATTGTAGATCACTACCAAAAATTAGAGCTGCCTTTCAATTGCATAATCCACCAAAATCACTAACTCGGAATTCTGAGTCGTAGAGATGGGTTTAGAATCAGTCAGCGATGTTGCTCTCAAAGAAATCCTACTCAAATTGGGTGCTCAACACACTGCTACACTGTCTTGCGTCAAGAAAGACCTCAAAGCTTTCGCCTCTGAAGATTCTCTCTGGTCCACATTTTGATCCTCTAGGCAATCATGTGCCTTCTTTTAGGGTATGCTTATTGGAGTATGTGTTTGTTTTTGTTTATTACAATCGAATTTGATTTTTCTGTGGTTTCGGAATTTGGGTGTGCCCCATTTTGACCTAAAATTGAACAGAGATTTGTACTATCCTTTTATGTGATTGTTTTGTTAAACCAACCAGTCGCAGAGTTTTAACATAGGGTTTATCTACAGAGTAGTGTACTTCCTTTTTCTATTAAGTGTTACATTTCCCCCTCTGATCGAACATAACTGCCTAATCTTGTATTTTACTTCTTGGCTGGTCAAATAACCAATCTAGCTTCGAATTAGTTAAAAAGCATTATACCCGTGCAAATTATAGTTTTCTACTTTTTTAGTTGCTCCTTGTCGTACAATTTTATCAATGTACAGCATGTAACGGACTTGATCAGGCATTTTTAATGTGTCTCGCTACTTCATCTGCTTGCAATTGAACACACCATTAATTAAGGTGCCAATGATATTATTGCTTTGAGTGTAATTTTGTTTGTTATACTTGGCTTTGCATTTGCCCTAGTAAGTGTTTATGTTGATGGCTGTAAGCTATAGTTTGAATTAAGTCTGTCTGTATATTAGATTCATCTCAAATAAAAGTGTGTCTATAGGATATGCTGATTTGTCAACCCATGAAAGGGAGACTAAACATTTTATTGTTGCAGATTGCATATGGGCTATGGCTGGAAGCTTTTGGCATGTATCCTTGGCCCCTTGTATTAAGAGTTAAGAAGTGCTAGGACAGAATTTGGAACTGGTTGACTACAAATCTTCCTGAAGTTGGGGCGACATTGCAGCAGGGTGCATCATAAGCTCAAATTCGTCAGGTGGAGGAAGTCTTGAAAGTGAAATTGCCTCTTCCAACGAGAGTTCTTTATCGATTTAGTGATGGTCAAGCTATAGTCGCTGAAACAAGTACTCAGGGAACTATGTTGGGCCTTATTGGGGGCTGTGCTCTCTATAGTCACTTGGTCAATGTTCCCTTGCTTCCATTACGCCAAGTAATTTTGGAAACACAATTTATGCTCCGTTGTCATGAATCTCTTAACAGGAATGAATATATTGTCGTGGCTGCATCATCTGAATTCAATGAGAAGTTGTTTTTCCTTAATTGTGCAAATGGACAGCTCTATGTCAGAGCAAGTTGGCTACCACAAGATGGAGAGATGATTCCTTGTGTACCAAATATATTACTGAGTTCAGTGCGTGATTCTAGCGGCAATCAGCAGCAAGACGCAATGTTGCTGTGGCTAGAAGAACATTTTCGTCAATTACAAGAAGGCATAATCAAACTGTGGGAAGAAGGGAATATAAAAGCCATCAGTCAATATCCAGAGGTGCCTCCTTTATGTTCCACTGCTATTACCAATGGTGTGAAGGTAAGTGATTGCAGAGCCCGTACGGCGTACATGTAGTTGTCCTGGGCTATTAACATTGTCATATGAGTTGGTTTCTTGCTGATTATTATTATATGTGCTAGATTAGAATCTTAGGCCATTTTTAGCATGTCTTTTGATTTTACATGGATGGAGAGAAAGCTAACAATAGTCTTTATCAGATCCGTGCTTCTGCAGTTTTTGTGCCTGAGGAAGTTTACTTGCAACCGCAAGATAATTCTAAGAAATACTTGTTTGCATATTCAATTCGGATGTCCCTTCTGCCAGATGGATGCATTATAAATGGGATGCACTACAGCTCTTGCCAACTTCAAAAGAGGCACTGGATCATCAGTGCCAATGACACTGTTGTATCTGATGTGGGTGGAGAGGGTGTCATAGGCAAGGTAAGACTTACTACTTTTCTGCTTTTTAGCAGCTGAAATTTCGTTAAGGCATTCCTGTGGGGCTTGGCTTTATTTGTGTAGTTCTCTGAGTCCTTAAAAGCTATATAAACTTCAATTTCAGTACTTTGTATATAAACTTCAATTTCAGTACTTTGTCCCTATCATTGTTATCAAATCATACGATTTACGAATTTGAGGTTTCATTCAATTCACCCCAACATCGTTTCTAATATATGGGGTAAATAGGAATACACTTGAATTGGTCATGAATCTACCGGGTCGGCGGTGAATATGCCGAATGAGCCGTATCTACCGATTCAGTTAATTCATGAACTCAACTTAAAAAAGAAAAATGATTTTTTTTAAAGCAAAACAGAAAACCACGACACTTAACTTGAGTAACTAATTTTGGAAGATTACAAAATTGGACACAAATCAAGAATTGAAAGTGCAATTTTGGAAGAAGAGGAAATTGCCATAATGATTCCCATGGTGATGAATACTGATTAGTGAATCATTTTTATTCGTATCACACCCTAATATCTTCTACAATTGAGCATATACCTTGGATATAGTTTCACGGTGTTTGATGATTCTTATACCAGCCCCACCTAGCGTAAGATTAAGGCTTGGCTAGTGGTATATTTGTATTAGATTTGAATTTTAAGTATTTGGTAGGTTGGTGTGATTTTTATTACATCAAAACACTATTTCTAGACTAAAATTTCATAATATCTTTAGTTGAACATGTTAAATGCTCTATTTTTATAATTTTATTTTTATAAACTTAAACTGAATCTTCCGATTCAATTCGTGACTCATAAATCACTAATTTTGGATTCAGATTCTCAAATCGACAACTTTGATTCCTATTTTGAATTGATTGGTTTTTATGGTCATAATGGTTTGGTATATGATCGCATTTTTTAAGTTCTCTATTGAAAGGCAGATGCTTTATTACTTGTTGCATTTGCAAGTGTATGTCATTGAGAAAGAAAATGTTACAACTCATGGACTATAAAGTCTAAGATACCCTTTTAACTGTAATATTAGCTTGATGGTTAAAACAGTGGTCGACACTTGAAATATTATGTTTCTACTGCATATATTTTACCAGTATAATGCTTGCTGGAGATGTTGGGGATATCCCACATGGGAAACAAATAAGGATTATGAGTGCTATATAAGTGGTGTAGATTGGGCTTCACACAAGCCAATTGGTTTTTTGTTAGATGGGCTTAACCCCACTTGTATGTTCACTCAATCTATCAGGTTAACACTCTCCAGGCCCACGGATTATCTACATGGTATCAGAGCCTGATTATGCTGTTGTGTCACCCGTTGATAGCTCCACACGCTAAATAGATTTGGGTGTGAGGGGGTGCGTTAGATATTCCACATTGGTTGAGGGTTAAACATGTTGCTCCTTATATGTTTAAGGCAACCCTCACTCTTTGATGTACCTTTTGGGGTGAGTTAGGCCATTGTTCCACATGTTATCAGTAAGCTGTTCTGCTACCATGTCATGGAACCATCTCACCCAAAAGCTTAAGCTGATAGGTGGGGTCCAGTTGTAGTATTTATATTATTCCTGACACTCCCCCGCATGCGAATGTCCACCAGGCTTGAAGCGGGTACAACACAGACTCATTCCTCTATGTGTTGCAATATAATTCAGCAAATTGAGTTGTCAAGATTCGAACCTTCGACCTTTAGGTCTAAGCTGCTCTGATACCATGTCATTGAACCATCTCACCCAAAAGCTTAAGTAGATAGATTAGGCTCAATTGTAGTATTTATGTTATTCCTGACATAACTGGTGAAAATATTGTTTGTAATGCTTGCTTCCCTAAGAAAATGCAACTTTCGAAACATGGTTTCTGGTTCAAATTCGGATTCAGTTCCATAATATCCTTTAAAGTTCTCTCCATGCGCATATTTTGCCTTTTCTTCTTCAGAAAAAGTAGAAATTCTTGATGTATGAAATGATAAATTTTTGACATGGACATGTAATTCAATCTTTTCTTATATGAATGCAGTATCCACTCCTATGTTCGGAAGAGAACAAGTTTGTATACGAGAGTTCCACATCTCTCCCATCTTGTCCAGGCTCTATTGAAGGTTCTTTGTCTCTGGCAGGTATATTGATTTATCTCGACTTTTTTAATTTCTGTTGTTTGCAGACTTGAGATGGGATCATGCATTAAAATTTATAGTTTTGTTATCATCCTCCTATGTACTTTTTATATTTGCACATTGTGTGTTTTGACTTTGCTAGAGTATACATATAGGTTGGTTCAATGTTCTGTATGTTCCGCTGAAACATTATGGTCCATTCATGTACTTGACTAAAACAAAATCTTCCAAAAGTATTATGTCCTAGTATCTCCTAAAAAATCTGGATAAAGGCCGATTCGCCCCTAACTTTTTTGGGAAAGATCAATTCTATCCTCATTGTACAACAAAAGATCAGCATTGCCCCTATCTATGGTAGAAAGTCTTCCTTTCTACCTCATGCTGAAAAGTCTAATTCAGTTATACCCTTTGAATATTGATGAAAATTACTATAGGAATCACTTGAAAATGGTAAAGCCGATCTTTTTAAGGGGGCTAAGGCCCTGTTCGTTTCAACTTATTTTCTGTTCTGTTCAGTTCCGTACCGTTCAATTGAGTTCAGTTCAGTTTCAGTATTTCAATTTCAGTATTGCATTCATATTAAGTTTCAGTTTGTGCATTATATCAATTTTATTAATTTATATTATTGTTCACAAATAATAAAAAGCAATGAATATTAATGATATATCATTTCAATTTCAGTTCATTTCTATGTATAGATTATATAAATATTATTAATTAATATTTGTAATCACAAATAACAACAAAGAAAAAGTAACCAATAATAATATTTTCAAAATTATTAATTATTATTTTTACGATGAATAATTTTGTATGACAAATAAATAAATAAAAGTAATAATATTTTATAAATATTGATAACAATTAAAATAACAAGGTAATATTCATAACAATACTTGCAATAAAATATAATATATAATAATAATAGTTTATAATGGTATATTTAATTATTATTATTATATGTTAATAAATTTTATTAGAATATATAGTATTATTTAAAGTGTTATTAATTATTATGTTAATAATTTTTAATATTTTAGAAGTATTATTCATATTATTAATTATAATTCAATATTCAGTTTTAGTACCATTCAGTTCAGTTTCAGTAAGTTCAGTTCAGTTCAGTACCAATCAGTTCAGTTCAGTACATCTACTTATCAGTTGAAAAGAATAGGGCCTAAATCAACCCGTATCCTTAAATGAACGAGTGCTCGACAGGTTAGGGTAATTTGTCCTGAAACAGGAAATTATATCACCTTGAATAATATTATATGGCAGATGTAAAATAGAAATGTTATTTCTGTAATTTTTATTGTTTCTATGTTTGCCTTTGTTGAGATGTAGTGTATAATATGTTGGTGGAGATTAGTAGCTAGAATATTTAAAAGGAGAAGACAATAGAGATGATTTTGCAAATGGGAAAGCCATTGTTTTTTGAGATCGTGGAAAAGCCAGCTACTAGTTGTATAATAGGGATATGCTCAGAAGAAAAATATTGGTTATTCACATGTGGGTTTAAGTTATGAAACCGCCATTGAAGGGCATCATTGGAGGATAATTCCGATAGCTCTTTCACATATTAGTGTTATTCATCTCGTTTTCAATATGAGTGCATTGTGGAGTTTGGGGGTAGTTGAACAATTGGGGCATATGGGGCTTGGCGTGGCTTATTATCTTCAGTATTCTCTTGTGCTAATCGCGTTATCTGGGTTATTAGTGCTGGGAATGTACCATATATTAATACAAAGATTCAAACTTGGCTGCTTTAGGAGAGTGACTGCTGTTGGCTATTCTTGTGTTGTCTTTGGGTGGATGACAGTACTTTCTGTAAAGCAGCCTTCGTCAAAATTGGAGCTTTTCGGGTTTCTTTCACTTCCTATAAGTTTTGCCCTATTTGAGTAATTGATTTTTACATCCATCATTGTTCCACAAGCGAGTTTTCTTGGTCATTTATGAGGAATCATTGTTGGGTATGTTATTGCTTGGGGTTTGATTCATGGGATGAACAATTACTGGGCGATCTCGATGTTGGGATGGATTTTGGTTATATTTGTGTTGAAGAAATCTGGTGCATATGATTTTAGCTTTCTTGAGATCGAGTCGGTTACTGATCCTTCATTGCCTTCTGTTCGATTTCTTGGAACTGGTCGAACCTTGCAGATGAGTGCATCGCCACTTGATCATGTGGAAGTTGTTTAAGATCTGGAGAAGATTATATTCGAGGTCAATTAAAGTTTATTATCAGCAATCTATATCCTTATGTAGTTGATTTACTGTAATGCATATTCTTTTATTCCCTTTTGCATTTCCATTGATCTTTTGGAATCTCGTCAAACAATTACCTGAATGGTTCGCGTGAAATAGGCCGTGGAACCTATGGCAATAGGTTCCATATATGATTCTCCTGTGCCTAACACTTGTTTGGACATGTGATATACACAATTTATAAGATTGATTGAAACCTCTATTCGATATTCCATTTGCATTGTGATTACGCTTGTTCTAGATCCTGCTTATGGTTGCAATTATATGTTATATGTTTAAACGACAGTAAGCAATCCATTAAGAAGCATAAATGGGCATCAGATTCCCTTTTGTTCCAAATTTATAAATTCATTTTTGTTTTGGGTCTGTTCCATAGTGACACAAACAGCTCAGAGTTGGAATTCAAGTGATATGTTGGTCTAGTATTTTGAAAAGAATGGCTGTTATAGTTAGTGTCTTTGAAATGCATTCATGGGTTTTCTTCACTGCAAGTTATTTGTCATTTATGGCTGTGTGGGTTTGCTGTGTTGTGCTGTGGCTTTAGCATATCGACATTTTTCGAGTGATTTGAAAACTTCATTTAGGTGGGCTACAATTCTGTTGAATTTTATGTGCTTTTTGTTTTCTGTTTGGAAACAGAAAAATTATCTTCTTTCCTATGTCATACATTTATTTAAAAACCCCGACTTGAATTGATCGAGGGAGTCTTTGAAAACCCCATTTGGTTAGAATTTGATTCTGTTAATTCAAATTCCCTGTTTGCAAAAAAGGAAAGGCTGAAATGAATAATCTCATATGTAATGTATTAAAGTAGGTTACAATGTGGCTAGTGGTCGTAGTAGAATTACCGAACACATTGATTTATAAGGTGTTTAGCAGGTGCTTTTTTACTTATTGCTTATAAGGAGCTTATAATCTTTAAAATGTGTCTTAAAGGTAGCCATAAGTGATTCAAGTGTTTAATAGAATGACTTATAAGGAGATTGTAAGATGTAAAAACTATAAAAGGAGTAAACATGAAATACAGAGGAGAGAGACATTTTTTTGGTGTATAAAATTTTATTTTTCGTTACTTGTAAATGTTAATAAGTTAAAATATATTATGTAACAAAGCGGCAAAATTTTTGCCTCCAAGCGGCGAAGCCTAACCCCAACGCAGATCCTAAACTGAGAGGACTTGTGCAAAATTAGCAAAAGCTGTACACTTAGATAAAACCTATATAGCATCAACTTCCCCAAGAAGGAATAAAAGCATCACAAGGATGTATCAAAAGAAAAGGCATTGTCAAGGGACAAGAGCATCACAAGCATGCATCAAAAGAAAAAGCATCGTCAAAGGACAAAAGCATGCATCAAAAGAAAAGGCATACGTTGAGCAAAATCGAAAGAGAAATTCATACATAAATGCGCCAGAAAAGGCATTGTTAAAGCGCCACACCTAACATTGTTCCAAAATCATAAAAAATATTCAAAAAAGATTAAAAAGCCTAAAATCTAAAGGGTTGGAGGATCTTGTTTCTCTAACTCATCCTGCGAAGGCTTCACGGTGCTCTCCTTGCCAGCCGGAGGGTCTTCCATTCCTGCAGGAGGATCCATCTCATTAGCAGACGGGCTTGGAGTGAGTTCCTCTAAAGTTGGGTAGGCGACAGAGCTCATTATATCTTCGCTCAACTCAGGCCAGTGCTTGCGAACTGTGTCAAGCATCCGTTGGCCATATAAACGGCCCATTTGCACCATCTTATCTACAACACTCTCCAGCTCAACTTGACGATCCTCAATTTTCGCGTCGAGGTCGCCAACCCTTTTCTGAGAAACAGACAAAGCCCCCTCCAAAGTAGTGTTGCGGGTGAGAATTTGAGCATGAATCTTTCGCAAATTCTCCAGCTCCTGCTTGTCGTCCTTGCTTTCCGCCTCGAGCGCCGCCATTGCGTTCTTGACCACCTCAGCGTCGTTTTTCGCTACCTGAGTCTCGTTCTTGGCCACTTGCACGCTCTCCTTCAACTTGGCATGGCTCCTCGTCCGGTGATGCACCTCGACGTACCTAGACAAGAGCTGCAAGATAAAAACGAACTCAATAACCTGAGTAAAGAAACGGGCATTCCTTCTATCTTAAGCATACCTCTAAGACCCTGTCCACTATAATCCCAGTCGCAACCACACTGGACTCCTCCTTATAAACATTCCCCTCGCGAGGAAGAGGGAGCACATTATGAAGCGCCAACTGAAGCTCAGGACTGGTAATTACCCCCTGCGGCCCGACCAGCTCCACAAGACTCTCCTGAAACCTCACAGAGGAGGAGAAGGCGACAACGGCGGCTGGCGAGACGGTGAGTTCCTGGCGCTGGCTCGCCCTAGATCTTTCAAAAACCTACAAAAGAAGAAATCCTCCCCTAGAAAGCTAAGAGAAAATAAAGGACGAGATACCTCTAGTTCTTCTTTTTCTTGCTCGGCGTCTCGACAGACGAATTGGCATCTCCAGCCTCTAGAACTCCCCTTTCCCTTTTGCTCCTGCTCTAACTCGAGTTTCCACCTCGGCTCCTTGGAGCCGTTTCAGCAGAAAGGTCAACTATCACCGCCTTATCACGAATGTTTTACTTGTTCGAATCCTTTGGTCCTTTCACTAGAGATTTAGCAAGAGCCGCATTAAGTAGAGAAGACATCCTGAGAACGAGAAACAAAACACAAGTAAAACAAGGCAAAAAAACATATTAGGAATGTCAACCACACCATCATAGTAAGTGATATTTGGGCCATCCATCTCGATGACTCGGGTACCGCTTGTTGGATATGATGTATGCCCTTAAGGCAATTAGGGCGATATATCTTAATTATGTAATAATACGAATAATTTGTTTAATTAATAAAGGCATTTAATCTTTTGTTTATATCAATATGCTTGTATATATATATATATATATATTAAAGCTGGTTAAATATATATTCATTGATGTATGCAAAAGTCCTTGACATATCATAGCATGAAGTCAGAGAAATTCTAGTTGGACTATATTTGGTGGAACCTGCTTCATGTGCAATTATGATTATGTCTAAACTATCTCTAGTCATAGTTTCATCAAGAAAGGATATTGATGAAACGGAAAGACTAGCATGTGGTCAACTTTCTTGGAAAGGGTCCAAGCAGTTAATCTCCTAAAGATTGAAGGTGGTGCCTTAAGTTTGACACATCGATATATCTGGGAGATATATTGGAGATCGCAGCAAGATAAACACTTGGTATATATATGTTAGTGTTTATCTTCATGAAATAAGCTTTGCGAATGTCCTCATACTTAAGATGCTAACTACCTTGTGTGGTACTATTGCCATACTTGGGGTCGTTACTATGCACTCATTAATTTAGGGTGCTATAGGTGATTACGGGTATAGTGATGACAACACGTTGGTAGGCTGAGTAGTCGGAAAGAATCCATCGCTCCGGATATATTAAGGAGTTGTACCTGGCCACTTGTCGAAGTGATGATTGTCATAAACCTCTGATCAGAGTATGTGTTTGATAGATATGGTTTCTAGTCAAACACACTATGGTAAAAGGCAATATACTTCGGTAACAAGTAAATAACTGGGATAGCTTAGAGCAACCTCACTATTAGTGGGTTAATACTTTAACCGAACCCAATAAACCAGATGGTACTAATATTAAAGAATGGAAGGAATTTATCACACTGGATAACTATTGCATTAACCGGGATTAAGTCATAAGCATAAACGACGTTCCGAGAAATGGGGGATGGTAGACCCTTGCTAGAGGCGTACTACAGTCGTTTAAGGTAATCGAGTTCTATTCACGGTCTAGAGCATCAAGCCAATGGTTCCATTAGAACAAGGGTTGGTTAAGCCTTAACAACTCAATACCTCGGGATCCTATAAGGTCACACACATTGAACCTTCATCGGAAGAAGTAAAGAACTAATAGATTTATTCTATTACGAAAATATAACATAAATAATAATTGGATTATTATTTGATTGGTTAAAATTGATTAGATCAATTTTGGATAGACCAAGGAATTTATTCTGACCGGTAACTAATTAATTAGAGTCATAAATAAATTATGATTGATTAGATCAATTTTGGTTGGACCAAGGAATTTATTTTGACTGGTGTCTAATTTATTAGGGTCAGAAAATAAATATTTGAAAAATGATTAAAAAGGGGAATTTTGCATTGGCGAGTTTAATTGGACCGAGAGTACAAAAGTATTTTATACAGACTCGAGTGCGCGGGAGTGCACTGAAAGGTGTGCGAGCAACGGCAGCCCATAAAAATGGGCTGCACATGTGCAGCCCACTAGCAAGGCAAAGCCCACAAGGGCTTTGCCTTGCATGTGCACACAGCATGCACGCTGTGTGCACATGGGATGAGAGTAATTACTCTCATCCCACATCTTTCAAAAGGGCGAGCAAAATACTCCCCCAAGTCTATATATAGGCTATTCTCTTTCCTTTCAAATTGTACCAAGCTCAAAGCATAAACCCTAAGCGAGATAATTAATCTCTTGAGTAATTGAGCAAGTTATTTTTGTGGAGCCTGAATTTATTCGGGCATCGCTAGTTTATATTTTTGGGTGAGACTTCTAGAGTGGTCTAGCTACTACTCGAGGCTTCTTAGTTCTTCCTCCTGGGGAGGTTTTGGTTGTTGGGGCTCGTGTGGATACTCATAGAGGCTATCCTACTATTGGAGGCTTATGCAAGAAGGTTCTGCAAAAGCACGCTTCAACTGGTAAGTTCCTTTTCTTTCTCTTTTAATTATTATGTCTTTTTCTTTAAGCATTTTTAGACTTAATAATTATGCTTAGGTTATTTTTGCATGCTTAGTTTATTTTATGCTTAGGTTATAACTTAGAGTTATAACATGTTTAGTATAAAATAAATATGCTAGGATATAATTTGGAATTATGGTATGCCTAGTCCTTTAGCATGCTAACCTAGGTAGAGAATCATTTAGTTAAGGCTTTATTTAATTTATATACAACTAATAGGAGTTCCTGGGGACAGGGGCAAAATTTTGAATTTACACCATGCCTCTTATGCATGTTCAATTTGACTGTCAGTTCCCAACAGTGGTATCAGAGCCTGCCTATTTAGTGCATAATTAAGTTAGAAGCAAACTAAATATTATTTTCTAAATGAAATAATTTGTTTATTTAATTATTTGGAACAATATATATAAACTTGTGCCTTTCATTTCAAGGTTAGAAAATGGTTATGAATAATTTTGAATAAGCCTGCTTAACTTACTCAAATTATACAAGTGTCAATAATTTATTTAAATTACATGAGTTATAGATGCTCCCAATTTACATGAATTGGAAGAACGAAATTTATTAATTCAAGAGAATTCATTGGTCTTTAAGTTTGTGCCCGTATTTGTTTTGGCTAAGGATTGGACTTGGTGTCTACTCCTCATAGGGCACATCTCCTACCTGGGAACCTATATCGGTACAATTTGAATTGACCAACCGGGGGATTAATATGAACGAATTTATTTCTAGTATATAAGATGGTGCTTATATATGTTTCTATAACAGAGTAAAAAAAATTAAATTTATTGAATAAAAGTTTAAAGGAAATGCAATATTAATATAACAAATAAAAGTGTTAATTATTTTGTATATAATCTAGGTTGATGGAATAATTATAATAAAGAGCTGAACCCATTTAAGGTTAGACCTTATAAATTAATTCTAAAATTCCCTAAATTAATACAAGTTATTATAATTTTGTCCATCTGATAAAATCCTAGATTGGGTGAAACGTTTAACACCAATAAAATCCCAAAGTAAATATATTAAGGCAAGTTATAGTCTTCCTTATTCGTATTTATAATACGGTCTCTTTGGTCTACCAAAGTGCTACGCAAAACATTCCTTCTTGTCCACATTGATTGGTTGTAGAGTTTGAGATAGGGACTGGCTTAACCGAGCTGGAGTAGTCCACCATAAAATTGGGGGCTAGGCCCAGATCTGAGACATATTCAAGGAGATACTAATATAAGAGCACACGTCCTTTGGAATGAGGGAACTTGAATGAATTAGCAATTGCATGCGATGCAAATGGAATGGGATTCTAACTATGACTGACTATTATGACTTGACTCATAAAATTGGGGGTTGTAATAGACTAGTTATAGATGTTACCTACTAGGAAATTTAGCTGGGCTAAAATTCACGAATTCAATAGAATGGGCCATTGTAAATTTCGAAAAAATAGTAGGAAAATGTATTTAATTAAAAGTCCTCATATTAAATACATGTACTTAAACTAATATCTAAACACTTTTCTTTTCTTATATCTTAGGTTGAAAATGGCTTCCAATTTTAATCTCCGTATGTTACTTGACACCAAATTGAATGACTCGAACTTTTCTGATTGGTCCTGAGCAGTGAGAATAGTTCTCAGATCCGAGGGAATTGCCTATGTCCTAAGTGAAATTTTCCTTGTAGAACCTGATATTGAGGATCATGAGGAACATGATGCCTGGTTGAAGCACAAGAAAGATCGTGAGACTGCAATGTGTATTATGTTGGGGTCCATGAATCCTGAGCTTCAGAAACAATATGAGAACATGCCCTTGGAGGATATGGTTCTCCATCTTGAAGAACTCTTTTCGGAGAGGGAGAGGACAGAGAGGTATGAGACATCCAAGCTCCTTTTCGGAACCAAGATGCAGGCTGACACCTCTTCCTCTCAACATGTACTAAAACTCTTGGGATACCTTGAGAAGCTGAATCGATTGGGATTCGAGATGAATCATGACTTGAGCATTGACCTTGTGTTGATGTCCTTGACAGATAGTTACTCAGGCTTCGTGACTAACTATTACATGAACAGGATTAATTCAACTATCCCTGAATTAATCAACATGCTGAAAATAGTAGAACCTCAGATAAAAAAGGATCAGAAACCTCTACTGTTGGTTAAAAAAGGCAAGGCTTCTAAAAAGAAGAAGCATGCACTGGGTGCTAAGAAAAGAATCAGTAAGAAGAAGAATGAAAAGAAGGCATCTAAGTATGTCTGCTTCCAATGTGGGAAACCGGGACATTGGAAGAGGGATTGCAAAGCTCTTGCTTCTGAGCATTTGAAGAAGAAGCCTACAGAGGCATCTACTTCAGGTATATTTGTAATTGAAAACTTTGCTACTTTTCCGCGAGAATCCACTTGGGTATTAGATACTGGTTGTGGTTCTCATATCTATACTTCTGTATAGGGACTAAGGAATTGTAGAAAACTTACAAAAGGGGAGATGGACCTACGCGTGGGAAATGGACCTAGAGTTGCTGCATTAGCCGTAGGGAGCTTTAGTCTTATTTTGCCAAGTGGGCTTGTTTTAGTTTTGAATAATTGTTACTACATTCCAAGTGTTACTAAGAATATTGTATCTGTTACGTGTTTAGCAGCAGAGGGATTTGAAATTTTATTTTCGAATAATAATTGTCAGATTCGTTTGAATAATATTCTTTATTGTTATGGAATGTTGAAAAGTGGCATTTATATTCTTGATACTAAAACAGAAGTTTTCAATATAAACGATGTGAAGAAAGTTAAATTAGATAATGAGAATTCCTTCTACTTATGGCATTGCCGTTTGGGCCATATAAACTAAAATCGCTTAACCAAGTTGCATAAGCGTGGAGACTGGGGCCCAATAGACTTGGAGTCTTATGGTGATTGCAAACCTTGTTTAAAAGGAAAAATGACAAAGTTACCCTTTCAAGGAAAGGGTGAGCGGGCCACAAGTACATTGGAACTTATACATACTGATGTGTGTGGTCCAATGAGTGTTCAGGCACTAGGAGGATACTCCTACTTCATAACCTTTATTGATGATTACTCACGATACGGTTATTTGTACTTGATGAAGCACAAGTCTGAAAATTTTGAAAACTTCAAACTATTCAGAGCTGAAGTAGAGAAACAGCTTGAGAAAAGTATTAAAACACTTCGATCTGATCGAGGTGGAGAATACTTAAGTCAGGAGTTTTAGGATTATCTAAAGGAAAATGGGATAGTTCCCCAGTGGACCCCTCCTTATACACCCCAACACAATGGAGTGTCAGAAAGGAGGAATCGGACTTTATTAGATATGGTCAGGTCCATGATGAGCCATGCAGTTCTTCGTAAATCCTTTTAGAGATATGCACTTGAGAGCGCGGTTTATATCTTAAACAGAGTGCCCTCTAAATCAGTTGATTTTACACCTTATGAAAGATGGTGTAACAAAAAGCCATCTCTAAGTCACTTAAAAGTATGGGGCTGTCCTGCTACGGTAAAGAGGATAGCGTCAGATAATCTAAATGCCAAGGCTAACAAATGTCTGTTCATTGGATCCAAAGAAAACAATTGGATATCTGTTTTACCAACCCGAAGCACAAAAGGTATTTGTGTCTCGGAATGCTCACTTTTTGGAAAAGGAACACTTACTTGCAAAAGTCAATGGGAGCAATATTGAACTGGAAGTTCAAGAGGAAGAAACAGACGATCAACTGATTGACCCCGTTCTAGATACACAAGAGAGTGTGATCCAAGAACAACCTGTCGAAACACAATCATTGCGAAGATCATGTCGTGTTCATAAGATTCTCGATAGATATGGGTGTATCATCACTAATGATAAAGAACTATATCTTATGGAGGATGATGAACCAAGGACATATGATGAGGCAATGAAAAGCTCAGATTCTGATAAATGGCAAAAGGCCATAAAATCAGAAATGGATTCTGTGTACGAGAACCAAGTTTGGAATTTGGTTAATGCACCGCAAGAGGTTAGACCAATTGGGAGCAAATGGGTCTTCAAGAAGAAGATAGACATGGACGGTAATGTAATTACCTATAAAGCAAGGTTGGTTGCGAAAGGTTATAGTCATCGGGAAGGTATTGACTATGATGAAACCTTCTCACCTATAGCCATGCTTAAATCCATAAGGATACTCCTCGCCATTGCTGCTCATTACGATTATGAGATCTGGTAGATGGATGTAAAAATAGCATTCCTGAATGGGGATTTAGATCGGGATGTGTATATGACACAACCTGAGGGTTTTACATCTCAGAATGGCTCGAAGGTATGCCAGCTACAAAGATCCATTTATGGACTTAAGCAAGCATCCAGGAGTTAGAATATAAGGTTTGATCAGATAATCTGGGAACTAGATTTCTGCCCAAATGTAAATGAGCCTTGTGTTTACAAGAAGGTTAGAGGGAGTGCAGTCATTTTTCTAGTATTGTATGTTGATGACATTCTGCTAATAGGAAACGACATTTCTCTTCTTCAAAACGTTAAAGTATGGTTGTCAAGAAAGTTCTCCATGAAAGACCTTGGTGAAGCAGCATTTACGCTAGGTATGAAGATCTACAGGGATAGATCCAAGAGGTTGTTAGGCTTTCTCAAAGTACATATATAGACAAGGTGTTGAATAGGTTCAACCTTGAGCATTCTAAGAAAGGTTATCTCCCGATGACGAAAGGGATTAACCTATCCAAGGCTAAGTGCCCGAAGATAGCTCAGGAGAGAATGCGCGCGATAGAATCCATCATGTATGCTATGATATGTACTAGGCTGGATGTCTCTCAGGCTTTGAGCTTTACGAGCAGATATTAATCAGATCTAGGTGAAAAGCACTAGATGGCCGTCAAGGCAATCCTTAAGTACTTGAGAAGGACTAAGGATGAGTTCTTGATTTGTGGAGAAGGTGACCTCACTATCAAAGGTTACATTAACGCGAGTTTTTAATCTGACAAGGATGACTATAAGTCTCAGTCAGGTTTTATGTATGTGTTAAATGGAGGGGCAGTATGCTGGAAGAGTTCCAAGCAAGAAACTACTGCTGATTCAACCACGGAATCAGAATACATTGCTGCATGCAAAGCAGCAAAAGAAGTTGTCTGGTTAAAGGGATTTATTGGTGATCTCGGTGTGGTTCCTGAGGCTGTTGATCCAATTACTTTATATTGTGATAACAATGGTGCCATACCTCAGACGAAGGAACCACAGTCTCATCAGAAAAATAGACATGTATCTAGAAAGTATTATATAATTAGGGAGATTGTTGATGCTAAGATAATAAGATTAGAATATGTACCCACTGATCAGAACCTCGCGAATGGTCTGACAAAGCCATTGACTCAATTCAAACATGACCAGCATGTTAAAGCATATAGATTAAAACATATGGCTAATTGGCCTTAGTGCAAGTGGGAGTTTGTTGGATATGATGTATACCCTTAAGGCAATTAGGACGATATATCTTAATTAAGTAATTGTACGAATAATTTGTTTAATCAATAAAGGCATTTAATCTTTTGTTTATATATGTATGCAAAAGTCCTTGACATATCATAGCATGAAGTCAGAGAAATTATAGTTTGATTATATTTGGTGGAACCTGCTTCATATGCAGTTATGATTATGTCCAAACTATCCCCAGTCATAGTTTCATCAAGAAAGGATATTGATGAAGCAGAAAGACTAGCATGTGGTCAACTTTCTTGGAAAGGGTCCAAGCAGTCAAATCTCCTAAGGATTGAAGGTGGTGCCTTAAGTTTAACACATGGATATATCTGGGAGATATATTGGAGACCGCAGTAAGATAAACACTTGGTATATATAACAATGTGTTAGTGTTTATCTTCATGCAATAAGCTTTGCGAATGTCCTCATACTTGAGATGCTAGCTACCTTGTGTGGTACTATTGCTATACTTTGGGTCATTACTATGCACTCATTAATTTAGGGTGCTACGGGTGATTACGGGTATAGTAACGACAGCACGTTGGTAGGCTGAGTAGTCGGAAAGAATCCATCGCTCCGGATATATTAAGGAGTTGTACCTAGCCACTTGTTGAAGTGATGATTGCCATAAACCTCTGATCATAGTATGTGTTTGATAGATATGGTTTCTAGTCAAACACACTATGGTAAAAGGCAATATACTTCGGTAACAAGTAAATAACCGGGATAGCTTGGAGCAACCTCACTATTAGTGGGTTAACACTTTAACCGAACCCAATAAACCAGATGGTACTAATATTAAAGAATGGAAGGAATTTATCGCACTGGGTAACTATTGCATTAACCGGGATTAAGTCATAAGCATAAATGACGTTCCGAGTAATGGGGGATGGTAGACCCTTGCTAGAGGTGTACTACAGTCGTTTAAGGTAATCGAGTTCTATTCACGGTCTAGAGGATCGAGCCAATGGTTCCATTAGAACAAGGGTTGGTTAAGCCTTAACAGCTCAATACTTCGGGATCCTACAAGGTCACACACATTGGACCTTCATCGGTGTAAGTAAAGAACTAATAGATTTATTCTATTGCAAAAATATAACATAAATAATAATTGGATTATTATTTGATTGGTTAAAATTGATTAGATCAATTTTAGATAGACCAAGGAATTTATTTTGACCGGTAACTAAATAATTAGAGTCATAAATAAATTATAATTGATTAGATCAATTTTGGTTGGACAAAAAAATTTATTTTGACTGGTGACTAATTTATTATGGTCAGAAAATAAATATTTGAAACATGATTAAAAAGGGGAATTTTGCATTGGCGAGTTTAATTGGACCGAGAGTACAAAAGTATTTTGTACAGACTCGAGTGCGCGGGAGTACACCGAAAGGTGTGCGAGCAATGTAGGGCATTGCTCGCGGCAACCCATAAAAATGGGCTGCACATGCGCAGCCCACAAGCAAGGCAAAGCCCACAAGGGCTTTGCCTTGCATGTGCACACAGCATGCACGCTGTGTGCACATGGGATGGGAGTAATTACTCCCATCCCACATCGTTCAAAAGCTATATATAGGCTATTCCCTTTCCTTTCAAATTGTACCAAGCTCAAAGCATAAATCCTAAGTGAGATAATTAATCTCTCGGGTAATTGAGCAAGTTATTTTTGTGGAGCCTGAATTTATTCGAGCACCGCTAGTTTATATTTTTGGGTGAGGCTTCTAGAGTGGTCTAGCAACTACTCGAGGCTTCTTAGTTCTTTCTCCTGGGGAGGTTTTGGTTGGTGGGGTTTGTGTGGATACTAATAGTGGCTATCCTACTATTGGAGGCTTATGCAAGAAGGTTCTGCAAAAGCATGCTTCAACTGGTATGTACTTTCTCTTTCTCTTTTAATTATTAAGTCCTTTTCTTTAAGTGTTTTTAGACTTAATAATTATGCTTAGGTTGTTTTTGCATGCTTAGTTTATTTTATGCTTAGGTTATAACTTAGAGTTATAACATGCTTAGTATAAAATAAATATGCTAGGATATAATTTGGAATTATGCCCAGTCCTTTAGCATGCTAACCTAGGTAGAGAATCATTTAGTTAAGGCTTTATTTAATTTATATGCAACTAATAGGAGTTCCTGGGGACAGCGATAAAATTTTGAATTTCCGTCATGCCTCTTATGCATGTTCAATTTGACTGTCAATTCCCAACACCGCTCAGGTACGCCCAAGCAATGGTCGTCATAGACCACACACCCTTTTCTAGACCACTAAAAATTGGAATTCAGGGGTCAGGATCCTACCTCTTAGTTGGAAGTGCCAGAGGCACATCCTCTCGCCAGCGAGTCGGTAACACGGGCAACTCTGGCTCAACCTTAATACAAAAGTAGAATTGCTTGAATCCCCGAACTGATGCCACTCGGTGTGTGAAACTATAAAACCCCTCTTTTTAGCTAAAGTGAATGTGGTCCTCGAAGTTTTTCCACCGGAATGAGGCGAGCCGCTGGAAAAACACGGAGTCAAAGTTAAATCCTAAGCCGGTGCATAGGTGGTAGTGGCCTACTATATCCGTCCAATAGTTGGGGTGGATCTGGGCAAGACATACATTCCATTCACACAGGAGACGGGCCAGCAGTTTGGGCAATGTATATGTGAATCCGGCCCAAATGGACTCCATATACATACTAAAATACCCAGCCGGAGGCTAATGGATGCGATCATCTCAAGACGGGATTAGAAACATCTTACCAAGCATCCATTTGTACACTTGCGCCTCGATACAGATGTCAGTTTGATCGGCAATAGAGACCATATCCCATATGCGAGGTGTGGGACTCTTAGCCCAGTTTTTTCTGTTCTTCTTCGAGGCTGCATGCTTTTTGCCCCTTCCCTGGCGGTGCTTCGGAGGCGAAGGGAGATCAGAAATGTCTTCTTCTCGCCCTGCATCAGAGTTGCTCCCCGAGAATCTTTCTTCACCATCCACCTCTTCGAATTCATCCATAGCCCTAATATCTGGGTCATTAGAAGAAACTGGGACTCATGGTGTAGAAATTGACTTGGCTTGGTTAGTCATATCTCTACAGGCATGTCATTTAGTCCTAAGAGGGGGACGGTAGTCAGTTTTATCAACAGTTAGTGTCGGAACCAAAAGATGGTCCAGATCTTGGCTAATCCTCTTAAGATGGCCAAGTGTTGTGGCAAAAAAGGCCCTGCTACTTGAACTACTGGGAGAACTCATCCTAAGGAATTTAAATAAAAACGAGTCGCTCTAGGGCCTCAATAAGTTTAAAACACCACCAACGAAACCAGAGACTCAAATACAACATCTCATCAAGCAACTCTACTAGGTTAGCCCTAAGCCCTAAATGATCTACCAAAAGTAGCAGGGGTACTTAGGATTACAGTGCCAGAGCTAAATCCTCAAACCCACAGCGATGTAGACGCAAAAGAACGTTAAGGTCTAGCAAACTTAAGCAATTCGCCAAAATACAAAAGCAAAAAAGAAAGCAACGTAAAAAGGGTGTTATTTTGGTAGAGAAAAGTGACTGAAAATCTAAAGGAGCGAAGAGATAAACACTAACGGAAGGAACTTTACTAGTGATAGGAGTGTAGAAGAAAAGCTGTCGCCGAGAACCTATCAAGAAGGATGGAACGTAACTTGCCGGAAGTCGAGTCACGATATCTCGCCGGAAGTCGCCAAGGCTCGCGAACAGAGTGGGGAGAGAAAAAGTATTAACTGATAGAGGAAGACACTATAAATAAGGGGATTTGAAATTCGAAAGGGCGTTTCCTCGTGAATCTTCCAGAAGGACACGTGGTGCCTCCTCATCACTCTCGCACACTGCACGAGGAAAATCACAGTTGTAGTGCAAATGGAAAACGTCAGGTGAACACCAACTTTGAGCCGACAGAAGCTTAAAAGACTTCTCAAAAATGCTTGCGGGGGGACTTATGATATTTGGTCAAATATTCAAGACTCGTGTAGCACGCCGTTTGAACTCCTTGCTGAATCCTCACCTTGTTGTCACGTGTCAACCCATTTGGGTAACCATCTCGTCTCGGGAAATGAGGCGTTTCACTCACAACGGCACCCTTAGCTCGGGGACCGCACAACTTGTTTACCAAGTCAATTCTCCTGATTGATGGTTCCCACTCTAAGCGGAACTTCCATCCTTGAAAGTAGGAGTGTAACAAACCCGGGATTCTTGACCAAGTCTCCCTACAGAATCGAGATCACAATCCCACGCCTAACCTACTAGCACTCATCCACATTCTCTATGCCTATATATACTAAAAATAATGAATAGAACTAGTGATCGATAATCCATTATTCAATATTAAACACCTTGTTATTCTCTACACCTTCTGACTCAGGCATCGGAGCTCCCACGGGGGAATGAGCCCCGATCCTTTCTCTAATTCGTTGTTTGTAGAATCCCGTCCAGTCAAGCAAAGGTCATTATAAGTCAAGCAAAGTAAGATCTGAAGTTCAGTGCGTGAGAGTCACTTTCTTACCGGGAATTATGAAAAACTAAACTAACGAGATATTAAAAATTATCTTTACAGAATCATAAGTAGCGAAGGTTGGTCCTAAGGATTGACCATTGCTGAAAAGAATTTAAAATACACTTTTATTTAGCATTTAATTAGCAGGAGGAGCATATGCCAAAAGTGTGAGCTCACGGTTGAAAGTGGTCTAAAATTTATAATTATATGTGTATGCATGTAGGAGTTTTAAAAATTTTGTATGAATGAATTCAATGTAAATGAATAAAATTATTAACGTAAAAAAACCTCAAAATTTTATTAGAAGTATTTCAATTTTATATAATTTTTTAGTTTAAGATGCAAATATTTTTTATTTCGCGTAGAGCCCCTTAAAATGTATAATGGGCCTTATTAATTAGTGTTTAGTGAAAAAACTATTGAATTCAGATTCACTTATATGTACATCTCTTAAGAAATAGATAAAGATGGTGGGTTCAGTTATATAATATGTTTATAAATTTCAAATTAAAGATTAGTTTTATTATTTTCTTGTGTGTCCACAAAATATTGAGAATGAGTTGGTCAAGTAATTGTTGTAAGAAAACCATCAAAACAAACTATACAAAAGTGTAAAATCAATATAAGGTCAATACTGATACGATGTGATGAGGGCTAAACCCTAGGTCTTTTCTCCCTTACTGCCGCCATAGATGCCGGCTTTTTCAACGCCGATATCATTGCAAACCTTTTCAATAGCCAGTGTGCAAACCTTTGAAGCAGCCTCCTTCATCGTCCTTTGTCCATAACAAAGGTAAAGATGGTTCACTCCCGAAATCTTATGCATCAGCGGTAAGCCAATCCTCGAGTTTTGTTAAATCAATTGAACCCTCGATTGGATCTATTTCTGATCTTGGTAGCGGATATAAAGCCATTAAGATCCCACGGTGGATTTATGAAGAAATATTGGGCGTTTGTAAGTACTCAGTTATCGGAAGAATTACCTTAGCCAAGGGTGAACAACCATGGAAACATAATGATCTCAAATCAAAATTGAATTTTCTATGAGGCTGATCAATGGATTGGAAATAAATCTAATGATTCCAGGCCTGAGGATGATGCCCTCAGCGGAAGCTTTACAATAGATTTGGAGCAATGGGAGCATCAACCTCAGGCCTGGAATCATTAGATTTATTCCTTGGATGCTAGGGTTTAACCCTTCCTCTCACAAACAGACAACCGGTCAGGTATGGATTCACTTAATTGGTTTGCCGTGGGAATTTTGGGATAGACGAATATTGTCCAACATTGCTCGTGGGATTGGAATTCCTTTACGATTTGATAAAAACACTATCGAAGGGGAATTTGGGCATTACCCGCGAATCCTTGTTGATTTGGATTAGATAAAGCAGCTTAAAGATCAGGTTAGAGTTAGCACTGGCACTGAAAAATATTGGGTTTTCATTGAGTATGAAAATATTCCAGTTCTAAGTAACATTAGTTCATCTATTGGACATAATGTGAAGTCTTGTCGACGAAATCAACCATTTGTAAATACTCAGTCATTGCCAAAGAAGCAATTGCTAGGAAAACACATGTTGGAGGATAAAAGTTTATCGGAGGATAAAGAAAAGTCTAAGACTTCAGTCTCAAAGGAACAGGTTTTTGGTCAATTGAATGACTCTTTGAGAGACTCTACAGTGATTGGCTCTTCGAAACAGGTACCACAGTTGGCTACGGATATGGGGACAACTACCTTGCAATTTGAGCAAGTCACAAACATGCCAAATTTGATAAGGCGGCAGGATTGGAATTAAACTTGAGTAGCATGGTTTGGGTATCGGGAGTTAATAATTTGGATGGTTGTGAAGCTAATTTAGAAAAGGTTTCTGATGAGGGTTCGGATGAACAATTGTATGAGGATCAGGGGGAGCTACAGGTAGATCAGAGTATGCCGCCACTTCACTCTAACGATCCCCAGGGGATTAACTTGAAGGTTCTTCTTGTTGAGGGAAAATCTGTGACTCTGAACTCCAAGGACATGAAAACTGGTTCTCAAGCCTCGTGGGCTGACATGGCAAAGCAAGAGGAAGAGGGTGAGTGGCAAATAGATCAAGGGAATCACAAAAACGTTGGGTAGAAAACACCGCCTTTTGCGCGACCGAGCACTATCAGGGAGCAGGAACTACCCCTAGAACTCTTCACCCGAAGCAAACAACGTCAACAAAATTTGGTTGAAAGAAATAAAAATCACGGTTCTGAGGGCACACATATGATTTCTAATCGAAACGGGAGGGATTCTAGACCTATCTGTATTTTTCCTGCATCAAATCAGGAGGAATTTTTCCCACCGATATTTGGTCGGAAGCAACCACGAGCTCGCAAGAATTAGGAGCTCGAGATAGTTTTGTTTTTGTTTATGGTTTTTTTTAGTAGTAGCTTGTTTTCCTGAACTTTTACCTATTTTATTTTCTTTGTTTTTTTAATAAATAGGGCCAGAATTTCCGAGCTCAATTTAAATTAAAAAAAGTAATTGCTGTAATTAATCAATATTTATGTTTACGTATTTTATTATCATATTCCCTTAATCCAAGTTACTAATATCTTCTAGTTCTAACAGTAAATTCTTTTTAATTTGGAGGAGCTATGCTTCAAACTAGAAGAGAGAGCTTTTTGAACCCTCGTCTCAATTCATATACTAATAAATTAGTTAGATTGTGTAGTTGATCAGATATCAGAAATGTAATAAGAGAAACCACGTAAACAGTTTATTGATTGTAGGAAAAGAGGAACGATAATATAGACACATGCACCTATGTCACGTTTCTGTACAAGTTTTGGTTTCTAGTGTGAATTTTATTATAAAAGATAGCGATTTTCACTACCTACTTTAATTATATGTACCTATTTTAGTATAAATTTATATGTATGCAGTACTAATAAGTACTGAACAATACTGCACTGAACTGAATGGATTATAAGTTGAAAAGAATAGGACCTTAAATTGGTATCCTAAGCAACTTCACTACTAAAAGCATGTGTTTTCCCAGACACTGTATTGATAGTATCACTCTATACGTTTCAAGTTCATCGTAGCAATGACAAAATACATAAATTTTATCTTTTAGACATTTTAGTACATTGAGCTATAAATAATTTTTTTGGCTATCATACATTTTTTTTAATAAAAGGAAGTTGTATATTAATGAATCAAATGTTGAATACAATTAGGAGGTGTTGAAAGCCAAACCCCTGAGATTGCATCAAAATACACAACACGCGCTAAAGAGTGCGCAATAACATTAATCGTTCGAGGCACGAAATTAAATAAATAAGAGACAAAAGATGTAGAAAGCATCTTCATATCTTGAACAGACGATGAAAAATAAGAATAGCATGTATCAGTAGAAGTAAGCTCATCATAGAGGAGTTTATTATCCATCTCTACAATTATATGAGTAACCTTCAACTCCTGATAACACCTCACGAACCGAAAGTGCCTCAGCTTCCTTAATAGAAATGAAAGTGGTAACAATCCGGACTTCGCACCAATGAAAGAACCCATAGCATTTCGCAAAACAACACCATAAGAAACGTTTACACCCTCCTGAAAAACAGCCGCATCAGAATTGCATTTCAGATAAGGATTAGGCGGGGGCTGCCACTCAGAAAAAGCAGAATTCCTATCGTTGGGGTTGGCCACAACATCAATATTCTGGACGAAAAAAGCAGCTCGGTCACCGAAAGCTTGATGGTTTGGCAAGAGAGCTGAATTCCATTGCCTTAACATCACCTTTGCCATGTGAATTACCGTTGCTGGTTGAGTGTAGATATTGTTGAAAATAGCCTTATTTCGAGCGTTCCACACCACCCATAGCAGAATAAACAGTCTCTGCAATTGATAAGAATATGCCGATAAAAGCCAAACTTTGATTTGCTCGATGATGTCGCCGTTGTGGATAAAATGCAAAGTTGGATCAAAAGTATGCCATACACAATTAGCAAACTGACAATGTAAAAAGATATGCGTGTCATCTTCCAAATTCATAAAACACAAGGGGCAAAGAGCGTTGTCTACTATAGAACGTTGTAATAGACGACATTGCACTAGCAAAGTATCATTCAGAATCCTCCAAATAAATACTCGAATTTTAGACGGTAAATTCAATTTCCAAAGAGAGTTCCATGGAAAATCAAGATGAGGTAAAAGGTCCCCTCGAGAAAAAGATAAGTTCCGATAAGCACTCGTGACAGAATATCTACCAGAAGCTTCTAAAGGCCAATAAGGAGTATCATCCCGAGGTATTTGGGGAAGAGGATAATTTAGAATAAAATAGCCTATTCACCTGAAAAATATTCATGTGTTCTTGAAATCATCCAATTACCATTCTCAATAAGCCAAGAAACAGTCCTATCATGTAAAGCATGTGGATCTCTTCCGCTTTAGTGAATTTGATTCACATGATTTACCCAAACATCATTCAGAATAGAAATTGAAAGATTGTTCCCAACTCTCCAACGAATATGAGACTTAAGGAAGTCAATCATCGGAAAGAGACTATGCCATATATAGCTCGGAGTATCATGTTACCGGGAAGAAAACACATTCCCATCTATAAAATACCGAGCTTTAAAAACTCTACACGCCAAAGAGTTTGGATAGACAAGAAAATGCCAAATCAGTTTGCACAATAAAGTAGTATTAAAATCATAAAGGTTCTGAAAACCCATGCCTCCAAGCTTCTTTGGCCTACACAGTAGCTCCCATCTCTGCCAATTAATACCCCTAGGGTCCCCATTATTAGATGCCCACCAAAACAAATTCAAGAGTTTATGAATTGAATCACAGAGGGTAACCGGCAAGCGAAACAACGACATAGTATATACAGGGATGGACTGGAGGACCGATTTGATCATAACTTCCCTTCCCCCCAACTAAGGTTCTTAGCTCTCCACAAATTTATACGCTTCTATATACGATCTCTAAGATAAACAAAAGAGCTAACTTTATTTCTTCCGATACGCATAGGCATTCCCAAGTATTTAGAATTCTGATCGGTTATGGAAACACCAAAAAAATCACAAATCAACTACTTATACACACGATCCAAATTGGCACTAAACGAAACCGAGGATTTAAGAAAGTTGACTTGCTGACCGGAGGCCCTCTCGTATTGAAAAAGACAAGAGTTGATAGTGGCACATTCAGATAAGGAGGCTTGAAAGAAAAGATAACTATTGCCAGCAAAGAAGAGATGTGAAATAGCTGGGGCATTATGAGCTATTCTACAATCATGAACCAAACCCTGAGCCTCCATATAACTTATAGCTGCGGAGAGGCCTTGAGCTCATAAAATAAAAAGATGAGGAGACAAAGGATCCCCCTAACGTAAACCCCGATGAGGGATAACATCACCAAACCTATGACCACTAGAGGTAAAACAATACCTAACAGAGGTAATGCATATCATCATCCAATTAACCCAAACAGAACTAAACCCCATCCTGGTAAGCATAGCTCTAACATATTACCATTCAATTCTGCCATATGCTTTTGCCATATCAAGTTTTAAAGCGAAACGACTTTTGGAGAATGGCCCTTGGTCGTTTGAACAGAGGTTAGTGGTTATTAACAAGTTTGAATTAGGACTGATTCCTAAGTCTGTTCCTATGTTCGAAGCGAACTTTTGGATCCAAATTTATGAGTTGCAGGCTTGTTTTTGGACTAAGAATATGGCTCTTAACATTGGGAATTATGTTGGGACTTTTATTCGAGTGGATGCAAAATCTTTTGACGGTTTATGGAAGGCCTTTCTTCGTATTCGTGTTAAATTTAATATTCATAAACCGCTAAAAATGAAGATGAAACTTAAAAAGCTTGGTGGAGATTGGACCTCTATTTCATTTAAATATGAAAGACTACCGAGCTTCTTCTTTTATTACGGTGTCATAGGCCACTCCGACAGATTCTGTGAGAAGAGATATGATGCTCCTCCTAATAAAAAAGATCATTGTTTTGGTACTTCCATTAGAGCTCCTATTCGGCTTGTTATGGGGAATTTGATGTCCAATGGCTTTGAAGTTCACATATGGCAGAGGGAATGACAGAATAAGAAGGTGGAGAAGGAGGTTGACTGTACTACTAAGCAGTTAGGGAAAATGGTTGTCATTGACCAACCAGCCAAACATTTACAAGGTCCTTTGATTCGAGTCAGGGGGGAAGGAAGCAATGTAATATGTGGTGGTAATCTTATCTCTCACACAACCCTTTTACAATCATTAGAAGCTCAGGCTAGTGCCGTAGAAGACATGGAATTTAATATTGATTTGAAGCGTAGAAGAAGAGATGAGTCAGCTGTTGGGGCTTTAAGTGTAAGTGTGAATCCCAATGGTTCTTTATTATCATTAGAGGCGGGTTCTGTCAAGGAACAGACCCGCCAGTCGCAATGAGTATCTTAAGTTAGAATTGTAGTGGCTTGGGTCGGGTCGCTACAGTTCATGAGTTAGTGGAGCTCACGACTCGATTGCGACCCAAATTGATTTTTCTAATGGAAGTTCGGTGCTCTTTTTCGAGATTAAAATATGTTTGTGGGAAGATTGGGTTTGTTCACTCTTTCTTGGTTCAAAGTGATGGATTAGGAGGTGGTTTGGCTTTATTATAGGGCTCTGAATGCACGGTTCAATTACGGAGTTATGATATTTTACATGTGGATGCAACAATAAATGTAGGTCCAGACTCATGGCGATTTACGGGTTTCTATAGCCAACCAAAACGTCATCTTTGTCATCTCTCGTGGTCTCTGTTGAAATGTTTAGCAGAGACAGATAATTCTCCATGGACTATCTTGGGGGATTTTAATGAAATCCTACACGTTAGTGAGAAACAAGGGGGGAGGCCAGTGGTAGCTTCGGGTATAACGGCTTTCCAGGAAGCTTTAGAGGCGTGCAATCTTTTGGATATGGGCTTCTCAGGTTTTCCTTTCACTTGGGAACGGTCCAGACATGGTGAGGTCATTCTTAGAGAGCGTTTGGATAGGGGGTTGGCGAATGAGTCATGGATGCAGATGTTTGTTAATTTTGTCGTTCGACATGTTTTTACATCTAATAGTGATCATGATGCTCTCTTGTTGCAATGGAGGGTGAATGAGCATTACCAACCTACTCCTTTCTGATTTAATAATAATTGGACGAGGAATAACGAGTGCAAGGAGTAGATTGAAAAATGTTGGGGGTCCAGGAATCACTCATCGGTTCATGATAGACTTTCAGAGTTAGCGGGGAATTTGTCTGTGTGGAGTAAAACCGAGAGGGATCAATTTCAGCGGGATATTCAGACTTGTAAGGACCAGATTGGGTAGTTTTGTAGAGGCTGTGGCGTGTCAGAGAGTGATTATTACGTTGCCCGAACCAAACTATCGTCACTTTATAAGGATAGGGAGGTGTATTGGAAGCAAAGGGCCAAGCTTCAATGGTTGAAGTGTGGGAATAATAATACGCGATTCTTCCATTCTTATGCCTCAGCTCGCAAAAGGAAAAATACAATTGAGTTTTTGGAGGATGAGCTAGGACATAGGCTACAGTGGGACAGTGGCCTTTTGGACCACATTACAAATTTGTATGAGCGATTGTTTAACTCTGCGGCCAACTTAGAGCTGACTTTTGTGGACTATGTTACTGGTCGTGTATCTGCAGCTCAGAATCTGGAGCTTTGCCGGGCTCTGTCAAAGGAGGAAGTAAAAGCTGTTGTTTTTCTATGCACCCTAACAAATCACCAGGACCAGATGGCTTCAATCCAGGTTTCTATCAAACCTATTGGCATATTGTTGGGGATGATATTTATAGCATGCTTTCTGATGTTTTGCATAATTCTATTTTGCCCGACTTTCTGCATCCTACGACTAATATCTTGATTCCAAAATCTTGTAATCCTCTCCGTGTGTCTGACTTTAGGCCAATAGCACTCTGCAATGTTCTATATCGTATTATTGCAAAAGTTTTAGCTAATAGGTTGAAAGAGGTCCTTAATGATGTTGTTTCTCAATCCCAAAGTACTCTTCCGGGGAGATTAATTAGTGACAATGTTATGATTGCTCATGAGGATTAATTACACTTAAGTTTATTATAGCAGAGCATAATTACAGTATACATTATCAAAAGAGTTTGATCAATTTGATCCAGATATAAATATTCCAACATTTGTCCCTTATTTTATAGGATTCTTAAATTGGATACCAATTGTAAGATAGCTTTTCTAACAAACGTGAAACGCAAATTGTACCAAAAAAACAATAAAATATTAAAGGAAATGGTGGGATTTACTACAGGCGTAGGGTCATGATTACGGTGGCAGAAAATCAGTTGCGCTCCATCACGGGAAATTATATATGGTACACCGAATATTTAAATATTTTCATCATTTTAACGGTTGAATGTTTAGCGAGAGCGTATTTATAATTTCTTTTATTTATATTAAATAATTTCTCATGAATACTCAACCGTTAGATTGAAGAAGGGTATTAAATATCTAATAATATATATAAAAACTTACCTTATTAGTAATTTTTATATATGGTACCGGGTATTTAATATCCTTCTCCAATTCAAAGGTTGAGTATTTATGAGGGAACATTTAAATAAGATGAGAGAATATATAAATTCCCTCTCATAAATACTTAACCGTTAGATTATAAAGGGTATTTAATATCCGATACCATATATAATTTCCCCTAATTAGGTGTCCCCAACTATATTCACCGTCTAATTTTTGATATGTGTCAACCTAATAGCCCACTTAACATTGATTAACCTTGCTCAACCATCATCCTCGCAATGTTAAACTGCTTCAAACCTTATTTCTCTTAAGTATCAGCCACTACAATTTTCTCTTCAACGTAGGCTAGGATTCAATTTTCCATAATTAAGGATTTCCCTATCCAAGGAGTTCTTTGGTGAATTCAATTTTGATTTTCAATTGTTAGTTAGGTTTCTTTTGTTCCAATTTTTAGATTGATCAATCTCTTTTCTATTTCAAAACCAACAATTCTTTCAATGCTGTGTGTACTGGCCTTTCTTGGATTCATTTCTCTATGGAGTGGGCAATGCATTGGTGAGAACTATTTATTTCTTGGGTAAACTTTAAAAAAGTACCTTGTGGTTTCACTTATTTGCAAAATTGGGTCTGGGAAATTTTTTTTGCATACTAGGATATGTGGTTTCAAAAATTTTACAAAAGGGCCTTATAGATTCAGAATAGTGGTGTTATATTGAATATTTTTAATAATTTAAAATTCTAATAATTTAACCTTATTATTTAAAAATTATAAGTTATGATTTGAGTAATTTTTGGAGATTTTTTTATTTTTTATGTTTTTTAAAGTTTGTTATCATAATTTAATTTAAAAAAATATTTGCACTATTTAAAAAATTTCAAAAAATTTCACCGATGTTTATTGTATTTTTAATAATCATCCTGCAAAAATTCAGTTAAAAACGAATAAGATACTCATTTTCATGACATAATCTAATACTGAGAATCCTTTATTTACAAATTTTTTGAAACCACACACCCGATTTTGCAAAAAAAATTCCCCATACCCTGTTTTGCAAATAAGTGAAATCACATAGTATTATTTTGAAGCTTACCCTTATTTTTTTGTTTCCCTGCATATGAACCAGAGTCCAATTCCAATTGTCAATGGTTTATTGTCATTATCGTATGACTGAGGCAAAATCACATTCAAATTAAAAAAATCTCAGGCAAAATCAAATTTTTGTATAAAAAATATCATTCGGTTCAAAAGCACTCCTTTATTATTCTAATAAGAAAATGAAGGTCAAGTTAACATTACCAATAATTGATTTAAATCCCTAATTTCAATTCTATTCTTTAATGAAATTGATAGCTACAATATAAAAGCTACAATATAAGAAGAAGCCAGAAAGAAATCGGGTTTAGGAATAATAACAATAGCAAAACTAAATTAGAATGGACGAAAGAACTTTAATCGACAAAGAAATCAGTAGTTAGAGAAATAGGGAGAGTTTTGAAGGTTTGAAGCAGTTAACAGTGCGAGGATAAGGGTTGAGCAAGGTTAATTAGCGTTAAGTTGGCTATTAGGCTAACTAGGATTTTTTTTAAAAGAAAATTTATCTTATTGGACTTATAATAATAATACAGAAAAATTTCCTTTCACCCCCCGTATGTAGACTTAAACTTATGACCTCTAGAATCGCAGCTTCAAAATTCAACCACTCGACCAAGCCTTTGCCACAAAATATTAATACAATTTTTATTTTATTTTATTAAAATAATTTTATAAAAGTCAGAAATTGATCCATAATTATCTCCACCCACGCTCTATAAATATACCAATTATATCAACTCCAATTAATGACTAACTAAAATTCACTTTACACATATCAAATAATTAAACAGAAGACATAAATAAGGACACCTTATGTAAGACAGCTGATTTTCTCCCCCACATTTTCCTGGGGGCTTTTCTTTGATTTGCCCACAAGCGGATGCCAATTATATTGGCTTTAGTTTTGTATTTCATAGTAATATTTTATTGTTAATAAAATATTACTATGAAATACAAAACTATATTTCTTTGGTGGTACTAAAGTCAGTCGGAAATTATTTGTTATAAACGATGTAAAATACGGTTTTGCCCTCAGTAAAAAAATATTCAAAATTATACAGACTTTTCTGCAAAAAGCCTCAGCCACTGGGGAGGCGTTATGTAGAAAAAAGTCTCTGCATTGGTGATGGCGTTTATGCCACCACCAGTGGAGGGGCGTTTGGCGTTTACGCCCCTCCTATGGCAGGGGCGTTTCTGGAAAACGCCCCTGCCTTTTTTATTTTTTTTTTAATTTTTTTATTTTGTATCAGTTAAATTTTTACCGTTAACAATTAGGGATGGAATAAAATTAACAAAACATTATAATAAAATATAACGAAGGAACATAGACAATATTATTCGATGGAATATTAATACAAAATATTTACTGATTACAACCAATTATAGAATCCCATAGGTTTCGCCTATTTGTATATAAATTTTCCCAATTATGAACTGATGACCTACGATATTCAAACCATTTATATGGTATAGGGGGGATGGGATACGTATTGGACACATTCAGTCGAATATAGTGATGTAAAGGAGGAATATGAGCTATGCATATTTCTTTTGAGGGGAGCGACTCTCCTTGAGATGCATATAGAGGCAAAATTGTGTAACAACATCCGGTGCTTGTAGCATTACTTCCGAATCCAATATATATGACGGTGACATTGAAGAATGTGGCAATCGGATATAAGTCCTCTAGCACCGCCATCCAATGAGTCATGCCGCATCCCCCACTAGTCCAAGAAATACGATTTAAAGCTATATCAATAGGGGAAGTATAGAAATTTTGATACAATTCTCTGTCATTCTGTAACTCAAGAACTGTGGTTCGCCTCACGTATTGCCAATTGTCTTCATTATCAAACATGAAAGACGAAACCACTCTAAAACCACAGTTTCCATCTGGAACAACATCGACGACACTTTCAATGAATGATCGAATAATATACGGAATGAAGTCTTTATGGTCATAGTGTTCGAGCGCGATTCCTAGGGTTCATACAAAGAAAGATAGAGTATTTGTAAAATAATATGAATATTCTATTCAAAAATTAATTAAATACCAAATGAAAAAGGAAATACCGTTTATTGAAGCTTTATTAATAGATGTCATCGATTTACGACTTTGACCTTTTTTTGACGATGTTTTTGAGAGTTGTTGTAGTGCTTTGTTTACATATTCATATCCGCTAGGATCTTGCTTTGTTGACTTGCTTTCTTTCGGTCTGCCTTTGGTATTATCTTTGACCTCAGGTTCAACATAGTTAGCATATTCAGGGTGAATTATTTCTCTATTGACTAAACTGACCTTTTTAACTACTGCAGGGTTTTGCTCTTTGACCTCCTCTGTAATAGATTGAAAGAAGCGGTGATCCTCAGAAGGGTATTCGGGATCAACTGTTTGCTGACCAGATTGTCCGTTGATCTTGAGTGTTTTCCAAAATGGATGAATACTTGTAATACTGATCGAACTGTTTGACCTAAAAGCCTTTCTCAAGTCACATGCACAAGGAATGTCGTGTGTTCTTTGTAGTGCACATCCACATTTAACATGTACATCATCACCCAGTTCAAACATTCGATTCAGCTCAGAGTTCAACACATCCAAGCAGTGATGGGAAACACGACAAGCAAGATTCTGCAATGGAAATGTTGTGGTTAACATACGCTTCTTGTTTCTACAATGTTCCAAAGCGCACCTGAAATTATAATCATATGCATTGTATATTAAATTTCACAATCATAAATAAAACATTGTATAATATGTACAAATTGTATGAAGGATTTACCTTATTTCAATCTCCTGTGACTCCATTTCTTAATGGACTTTGATCCACACTGTGTCGAGAGCTCCAGTGGATGTGAACAACCATTTCTTCAACGAATGTGCGCTCTCTACACGATTATTTGTTACGTTTCCAAGATGTAGATAATTATTGGTCCAGGCTGGAATGAATTTTTCCTTATGACCGAGCCAAGTGCCTTAGAGATAGTTAATCAGTTTAGTCTGATTACCAAAGCCATGGTCAGATTTTGTAATAGCAGAAATGTACTCCTCGAACGTTTGTGCATGAAATATCTTGTTCCATGCAGTCATAACATTACCTCCATAAGTAGACTTCTTGTAGAGTTTGTTAACATAGCCTTCAACATCCTTCTGTATGTGCCATCTACAAAGTAAATGATCTGTGTTGGGAAAAACTTCTCTTGCTGTGTCGAGAAGGCCTCCTTCCTTATCAGTAACTATGAAAGCGGGCTGAGCATCTCTTCCCATCATCATCTGCAACCTCGTTAAAGCCCATCTATAGCTTGACTTTGTCTCATCTTTCATAATTGCATATGCAATTAGAAAGTTTATATTTGTTGGAGTCACACCCACGAACTCAACAAACGGATACTTGTACATGTTGGTTTTGTAGGTGGAATCAATTCCAACATACCAATGAAATGTGCTGAACAAGTTCATAGAAGATGGACTAGCCATGAATAAATGGGTAATCACATTTGTTTCGGGATCAGCCTCTGTGAAATGAAAGTAGTTGTTTGAGGTTGCAAGGTGATACAACTGACCGATTTTATCTCTATCATCAAAAGACACAATTCGCAGTTTGGCGCGTTGATTGTATATCTATTGAACAGTGGGATGAGTGTCTGGAAATTTCACCTTCAAAGAGGCCAGTATGGAATTTGGCTTTGCATGAGCTTCTGACATCTCTCGGATATGTTCCTTGGCCTCCTCCGTCAATTTAGAATGTTGCAGATTGCCTTCGTGAGATCACATCAATGGATGGTTGTGGTAACCACACATTCCAGCACCAACTATTATAATTTCCCAATGGCCCATATTAATTTGTTTAGTTTTCAACTGAAATGGGCAATCCTAGGATCTTGTTGCTGTGTTCTTCCTTTCCGCATCGGCTAAGTTTCTGTTTTTTCCTTCGTGATAGATACCTCTGCTACATTTTACATACTTTTGGGTTCCAAACTCTTTAGATGAACCAATGATAACCTCAAACATCAACCGGTTAGCAATGTCCTTCATAAATGAAACTGCTTCCTTATATGTTTCAAAACGTTGATCTGTCACAAAATACCCACTGTAGTTGATGCCATCCCCACCAGATCCTTCGAATGTTTTTGATTCTTCAAAAGGTTGGTTGGAGTCAAAATCAGGATAATAGGATTGATCAGAGAAATAGGTATTATAAGAGTGATTCGGGTCATTTGGATAGGAAGATTGATTCGAATCATTTGGATAAGAAGATTGATCACCCTCATAAAAAGGATTTATATCAGAGAAATCCATTTGACCGAAATAAAATTTTTAGAGAGTTCAAAGAGGAGTGCAGAAATGTTGATAGAAAGGTAAGTGTGAATTGAGGCTATTTAATTTATGTTTATATAACAGTTGAAGTCGTAAAAAGAATAGTTAGAAGTAAAAGAATTCAGCAAAATAATAGTTAAGTAAGATAATAGTTTGGATTGAGAAGACAACACACTGAATTGAATTTATTTTCAGTAAAAAATTAATAATTTAGTTTGTACAAATTCGGTAAAGGACAAGGCAATTTGTATGTGTGTAAAAGGAATAGTCTGGAAGTAAAAGAGTTCAGTAAAATAATAGTTAAGGTATTATTTAGCTTGTACAAATTCAGTAAAGTAAAAGAATTCAGCAAAACAATAGTTAAGTAAGATAATAGTTCGGATTGAGAAGACAACACACTGAATTGAATTTATTTTCAGTAAAAAAATTAATAATTTAGTTTGTACAAATTCGGTAAAGTAAAAGAGTTCAGTGAAATAATAGTTAAGTAAGATAATAGTTCGGATTGAGAAGACAACACACTGAATTGAATTTATTTTTAGTAAAAAATTAATAATTTAGTTTGTACAAATTCGGTAAAGTAAAAGAGTTCAGTAAAATAATAGTTAAGGTATTATTTAGCCTGTACAAATTCGGTAAAGTAAAAGAGTTCAACAAAATAATAGTTAAGTAAGATAATAGTTCGGATTGAGAAGACAACACACTGAATTGAATTTATTTTCAGTTAAAAAATTAATAATTTAGTTTGTACAAATTCGGTAAAGTAAAAGAGTTCAGTAAAATAATAGTTAAGTAAGATAATAGTTCGGATTGAGAAGACAACACACTGAATTGAATTCATTTTCAGTAAAAAATTAATAATTTAGTTTGTACAAATTCGGTAAAGTAAAAGAGTTCAGTAAAATAATAGTTAAGGTATTATTTAGCCTGTACAAATTCGGTAAAGTAAAAGAGATCAGCAAAATAATAGTTGAGATTAAACAAACTTAAGTTACTACATATTGTTCATGCATAAATCATAATAAAGTAAAATATAATCAGAGAGCTGAATTATATTCCTTCATCAGCTCTTCAAACTTGACTACTAACTGATCAGCTTTGTCTGTATTACACGCCCTCAACTCGCTCACTGATTCGCGCCCCCACTCAGCATATCTGTTCAGCCACTAGAATAACGAAGGTACAAATAATAATTAGTCAAACTATTAAATTGTGTTATTAGAAACTATTGAATTGTGTATAAATAACAATTAGAGGTAGGGCCGGGCTTGGGTTACTCATTTTTTAGTGAGGCCCAACCCAGCATAGCCCAGGTCTATTAAAAACCAACATAGAATTAAAAATACTTACATAATTGACATTAGAGCGAGGTGGTGGTCCATGCTCCGGAATGTCTTCTAACAAGTGTGGATGAGAGTTTCGACAATACCATCTCATATACCCCTCAACACAACCTCCATTGTCCACGAGTGCTCGCTGTAAATGATCTACAGCTAACATACCCATATGCGGAAAAGATTGCCATTCATTCTCTGAATCCAATGCGTTGAACGTTACCTTATATTGGAGCTTGGCCCATGGCCTATTAGCTGTAATAGGCCTCCTGATCGGTGGCGGGATAATCTGTACAAACCCTAACTGTCGAACACACCGAATAGGCATGTACGGCTCGATGATATCTCGGTAGCGTATCAGCCCCGTGTACAGAGTCCTCAGCATACCAAATGCAGGATCAGGACCATAAGGCAACCATGTAACCTGTAAAAAAATAATTAGTACTTTACGTGATTTTAGTGTTATAATTAGCGTATAGTTTAGGCACTAATTTTTTTTAGGAATGTAAACAAATTTATAATACCTCTGCTGCTGTCAACTGATCAATACGCACTCGAAACTGTGACAATCGATTGATATCCTTATCCTCCTTGCGGGGTTTCCATGCTGCGACTCTGCGATCATTAGCGGCACTATCCAACCGCTCATGCGGACGAAAACAGGGAAAGTACTCGTAAATCCAACACTGCAAAAGTGTAATACATCCACATATACCCTTGGCATCACCTCGAGAAGCCTCGCCAAGCTGCCGATACAAGTTAGCCAATGTGGCTGAACCCCATGAATAAGCATGCAATGAATGCACGTCGTCCTTAACCTCTAACATAAAAGCAGCGCGAACCTTCATACCACTCGTATCCACAAACAACGTGGATCCGAACATCACCATTAACCATCCAGCGGCCTGGATCTCTGCTGCAATATCGTTACTAAATAACTTAGTAGCAGCCTGACTAGCATATACCCCTCCTCCACTGTACCATGCATCCGTCAACTCCTCTAGTGATAAACCGAGGAACTCAGCAGTAGAAGCCTTAAGGTACTCAGGATCACCATGCCTAATAACCATCGCTCCATCTACGGGGATGCCTAGAATGCGGTACACATCATGCAACAATATGGTCATCTCCCCGAATGGCATGTGAAAGCTGTTTGTATCCGGCTGCCATCTCTCAATAAATGCACTAATTAACTGACGTTCCACATACGTAAACATCGAATCAGGCAGGTGCGCTAGACTTGAACTATCAACTATCGCCTTAACATCTGGATCCATCTCTTTATACCACACACCCAACGACTTGCACATCTCGGGTCGGGAATAACACTTCAATATAGGACGTTTTCCCAGCGAATCCATACGGGAAGCTATATGACCCAAAAAACTGGGTATGGTGTCGCAAACAATCGGTCCACCAGCTACCGGACCTGTAACTATCCATTTATCCTTATTGCTCCGACTCCTACTCCTCTGAGTTGAACGATCTACAATAAATTTACCGCTCGCCCCTTCCTCACCGGGACTTGCAGCATCGTGTAATCCTCCCCCTCACTCTGCTCATCCTCTGCTACCTCATCCTCATCTATATCCTCCAAATTGAAACCAGCCTCAAGAACATCATCATGAAAATCAGAAAAATCATCATGTGGATTAGGAAAATCATCACTAACACGCTGTGTCTGCCTGCGAGAAGAACTGGTGGGCTCATCTATAACACGTTGCGAACCTCCAGCAACTGCAGCGCGAGCATCAGCTGTACATCGTCGGCGCCTAACATGTCTTTTGCTAGAATCATCAGCAACCAATTCGTTCTCCATAATTCGTCCCCTCTCGCAGCAAAAATTCATATCTTTACCCGCTCCTCTACCCTATATCACATTATAACATCACAAACATTAACATTACCATTACATTAATCAACAGAAATTTAAAATTATGAAAATTAGACCTAAACCAAAAATTTAACTTCACAAAAAGTAACATTTAATTGAAACTAATCCTGACAGATTAGACATTAAATTCAAACTAATGGTAACCCTAAACCCTAAATTTACATAAAGAATTTAACATTAAATTTAAACTAATAAAATTACTTAAGCCCTAATAAAATAACATTACCAAACAATTAACTACCACCATATAGAAATTAATACTAAAATTTTCATAACTTAGACACTACGAAATTAGATATTATAATTAAATTAACAATATATAAATTTGTCATTAAAATTTTCTAATTCAACTACACCTTAACCCTATTAATATATGAAAATTCAAAAAAATTAATAATATAAAAAAAATATTATATTGCTGCAACAACGTCATTTGCAGCACCGCCAGCGGCGCCGGTGGCGTTTTGCAGCAAATTTTTCAGCCAAAAAATCCAATTTTTTTAGGGTTTTCAGTTGTTTATTTTGTCAAATTCAGATAAAATTAGTTAAAATACATACCCGATTATGATTTCTACCCTCCATTGAAGCTAACTTGTTTGATTTGTGTTTTGAATGGTGAAAGGGGTTATGAATGATTTTTTAGGGTTGATGGATGTTTTAAAGGCTTTTTAGGGTTAAGGGCAAATTTGTCTTTTATACCGACTATAACAAGTAATTTCTGACTGTCTTTAGTATTTCAGTATTTCTTTCTTAATCAATAGTAACTTAAAAATTCTTCAATTAATGCACCATTTTTTTAATATTTACAAGTCCATCTTTTTTCTTCAACTAATATTTATAAGTATTTTTATTGAAATAATTTTATTTAGGGTTAGTCAAAGTTAAAGATCCTCATCCCTTTCAATAATTATATATATTATGATACGAATATTATCCTTCTTCATTGTATTACCAACTAAGCTACAATTCTTTATTGATAAAATCTTTTTCGTACTAGTACATGAGTAAATCAAACAAGAAAAAACAAAAACAAAAAAATAGCTAAAGCAACCATTATTTACCAACGGATTCACAATTTACGTTGATTATCATTTATCAAAAAAGATTAAAACGTCAAATTGTGAAATTAATTAATGCTAGCAGCTATCCTCTAACTAAAATTCCTGGCAGTATTTTTAAATTAGATTAATCGAAAATGGCCTCAGATTATGAGCAAAACCAATCAAATTTAAGGAATGTGGCACTTAACTGCTTAATAGTATAGTTAATGGTGAAATCTGATACAAGTTGGGGTTGGGGCTGTTAAGAAGAAAGATTTCAGTGGATTAGCTCTTCGTGAGATTTAAGTTATTTACTTTTATTTTCAGGCCGTCTCGAAAATTTTTGAGGCCCTGAGCAAAAAAATGAATAGGGGCTTTTATAGTATAAAATCATGTACGAAAATTTCAACATCAAAATTTATATTTTACTAATAAGCAATAAAAAATTATTAAAATTTGATATATACATATATTTTTTAAATTATAATATTATCATTTGAAATTCTGATTATTAAAGTATTTTTGGAAGCAAACATCAAAATTTATATTTTACTAATAAGCAATAAAAATTATTAAAATTTGGTATATACATATATTTTTTAGATTATAATATTATTATTTGAAATTCTGGTTATTTAAATATTTTTTAAGCAGTGGCAAATGCGTGGTCTAGTGGTTGAGCCGTGAAGCTGTCATTCAAGAGGTCGCAGGTTCGAGTCCACACTCGGGCGGGGTGGGGTAAGTTTTTTCCTTTGTTATTGTTGTAAGTTCATATGAGGCAATTTTTGTAAAAAAATATATTTTCAAGCAAATTTCAATCAATTTTTTACAAAAAATTTTATTTAAAAATCATATTCTCGATTTTATAGATCACTGATATTTTTAAAGATATAAGAATACAATGATTTTAATTAAAATACAGTATTAGAATATCGAAAATATATATCTTAAAACAATTAGACTAATATTTGTTGTGTTTTTAAATACAAAACTATCTATCAAATTCTTATACTCAATATATTATACTAACTTTTGCATTATAAATTGTAATTAAAAAGTGAAACAAAAATTAAATACCAAAATTAATTGCTTGTAAAAGAAATAGTATGTTTAGCAAACCAATCAATTCTTATTGAAAAACAAAAACCCACTTAATGTTAAAATACTACTAATCAATTGTAAAATAGTAAATACTTAAAACTTATGTTAATTATTGTTCACATTAAATGATTTGGAAGATAAAATTAATAAAATGTAATTAAATATTATATCTATTTTTCAATAAAAAAATTAGATCTAAATGTTAATATAGACTTTTTTATGTAAATAAAATAGTTACAATTTGTTTTTTTTATTTTTATACCAAAGACTTAAAAAAATGAAAAAAAAAATAAAATGCGTTATAAAATAATATAAAAGAATTATCAATTTCAGTAAGATAAAATTTTTTTTGAAAGGAGATTAACTGGAAAAAGGAGTTACTAGGGATCAAAGACGTGCACAATGGAACGCAATCCCTTGTCCTTCCATCTCACCAAGCCAAACCATCTTTTGGTCTCACTTCCGCAACTATGTATACATATATTAATTTCTATATTTATATTATATCCGAACTAAAATCTGAGGCCCTCCGAAGATTTGAGGCCCTGAGCGATCGCTTCACTCGTTTCCCCATATAGCCGGCCCTATTTATTACTCTAATGTATTAAACATTGATATCTGTAGTTATTAGAGCGTCTCATATTGCATAGATCAGTAAAAAAAAAGTAGATATGTGCTTATTTAGCTTTTATAAAATCAATCTCTGTTATTTCATGCGTTTTTAATGTATTAACATTATCAATATTTGAATCGGTACCTTTGTCTTACATGGCTTGTATTAATATTAAAAAGTTGGTTGTCCATGCCTGTAATTGCCACCAAACACTTATTGTCACCTCCGGTCCCAACATATTCGGGTTACTAGCCAAATAAAATAAGGAGAAAAATACTTGGGGCCCTTTTATAAAAATTATTGTATAAGGATAAATTAAATAAATGCACCTAACTGAAAAATTAATACTCTAAATATCATAATTAAACGCGTGTCAGCAAAATAGAATTTTTGAAAAAGCAATTAACCATGATACGCTTTTCATATAAACCAAAACTCTTCCTTCAATTTGCCTTTATCTTTATGCTTCATCTTCTCAATTCTCTCCCGTTTCTGTTCAATAGTGTTTTTGCGTTCTTCAATCTCGATTCTATAGTTCTTTTTCGATTTTCAAATCAAAATTTTGTCTCGTTTTCTCCCTAAAAGAGATCACAGTTCTTCGATTTCGTGTTTTCTCATCTTGAATCCTTTATTCATTATCGATTTCGTTCCATAACCTGTGTTCTGTGTAAATCAAACAATATCGATCTGTGTTTTTCTTTCCATCTGCAATTTTTTCTCTCTAAAAACAGGTTCAAATTGATTTTAAGCAATTGAAGAGGAATTCTGATGCTTTTTTTTGTTTCAACACTTATTTGGATGAACATATACTACAAATCTTTCATATATCAGAAAAATATCAAAATTATATCAGATCGTATCTAATATATTTTTGATATTTTTCTGTTATATATCAGAAATAATCGTTATTCATCGTTCCATCTATAATTTTTTCTTTTCATCTCTAATTTTTTCTCACTAAAAACAGGTTCAAATTGATTTTGAGCAATTAAAGAGGAATTCTGCTGCGTTTTTTTTGTTTCAACACTGATTTGGATGAACATCTACTACAAATCTGCCATATATCAGAAAAATATCAGAATTATATTAGATACGTATTTAATATTTTTGTGATATTTTTCTGTTATATTTCAGATATAATCGTTATTCTTCGTTCCATTTGTAATTTTTTATTTCCATCTGCAATTTTTTCTCTCTAAAACAATTTAGAATTGATTTTGAGCAATTGAAGAGGAATTCTGCTGCATTTTTTTTGTTTCAACACTGATTTGGATGAACATCTACTACAAATCTGTCATATATTAGAAAAATATCAGAATTATATCATATACATATCTTATATATATATATATATATATATATATATATATATATATATATATATATATATATATATATATAATACAATCGTTATTCTTCGTTTCATCTGCAATTTTTTCTCACAAAAAATTTTTGAATTTTGAAGAGGAATTCTGCTGCTTTTTTTTTATTTCAACACTGATTTGGATGAACATCTACTACAAAATCTGTCATATAACAGAAAAATATCAGAATTATATTAGATACATATATGATATATTTCTGATATAATTCTGTTATAATGAAAAACGTATAAAAGTTAGTAATTAAGTGAATATAGTGTATAGAAGTTACGAAAAGCATATTTATGAGCATTAGGTAATTAATAGCAAGAAATTATTTTGCCCAAATGAGGCAAAACTGACAAATTTCCTAAATTAAAATATATGATTGAGTAAAAAATTGATATATAATTAGCTCTACTCAATATTTTATGAGGAAAATGCAATTAAAAAATAAATATGAAGTAAAAATAATTAAAATTTAATTTATGTTATTATATTATATTCCGTTATCAATTAAAAAAATTACAATAAAATTTATTTTTACACAAAAAATAAAAGTAAATTAAAAAATTTTGGATCCCACGAGCTATGGGATCTAGCAGTTGCACCGGTAGCCTATCCCTAGGGCCGGCTCTGCCTATTGTCACCCTCAAATTACAACAGATTCTACTAATTGTCTGAACTTAGTAAAAGTGCACTAGTTAACCCATTTTTGACCGATTCAATAGAAAAAATTGAAGAGTAGATTTACTTTGATGTCACATGCCAACATATCATTGGTTTGACTTTTCAAAACGTGACATGTGATGAGACGTTACTATGATATATGTTACGAGTCAACATAGTATTAGTTTGGCTTTTCAACACTTGACACGTAGCGACACAAGTGTTAATTTACTCGGATTGAGAGGAAAAAACTTTAGCCAAATTTAAGAGGTTAGTCATGGTGATAATAGTTAGTGTTTTAAAAATCGAGCTAGGCGGTCATCTAGGCGAGATTTTTGTAACACCGCCGTGATTTTAGGTAGTCGGGCGATCCTATGCAGTTGAGCGATTTAGATGGTCTTAGACGAGGGTTTGTGTTTTAAAAACCGGTCTAGGCGGCTCCTAAGCGATTTTCAAAACACTACAAAATTTTAGTTGAATTAATTATATTCATGTATTCATGTATATTATTAAATTGAAAAATGCAACCGCCTAAGCCTCGCTTAGACATCAATAAATTTAACAGTCCGACTATCGCCTAATGCTTTTTAAACATTGATAATAGTAAGTTTAGAAGGTTTGTCGTAACAATTGGCAAAACTTTTCTTCTTTTTTTTTTCTTTTAAAAAAATCAAGTTACAAGACAGCGTAACGTTTGGGAAAGAAGTAGGTTGTGAAAACCGAGTTCCAAACAGTCTGGCAAGATTGCATGTGATCCACTAAAACGACACGAGGAAATACTAAAATTACAAAACGACATACTTCTCCTCTCCTTATAACTCCCGCTCCCACCTTTCTAGAGCACGTGCCAAGGAAAAAATTTCATTGTTTACTTAAAACTTGACCATTTCGCGAGTCGGATTATTCATCGAATTTAGTTTGAGTCAGTTTAAATGGATTAAATTTGGGTACTTGTTTTATTACAAAGTCCGACTCAAGCCCGTAAAAGTCTAAAGTTCTATGGGCCGGGCTTTGATTTTATATAAATACTCAAATTCGACTTTATTTTATATTTTTATATTATATTTAATAGTTTTCATAGATTTTTATATTTTGACCTACTAAATTTTTAATTATATATAAAAGAATTTTATTTAAAAATATAATTATACGCAAAATTTAGATATTTTTTATAAAAAATGTAATTTTTTTAATTTAGTTTACAAAATATAGAAAGAAAAAAAATTATATATGGGCCAAGGGTTGGGCTTGGAAAAGAGGTAGTACCGGCCCGAGCCCGAAGTTCTAAATCATGGGCTTGGGTTAGAATTTTTTATAAAAAGCTCGACGGACACGGCCCGATGGCCCAGCCCGTACGATGAACAGATCTACTTAAAAGTTAAAAACTATTTTTTACTTTGTTTTTTTAAAAACTACTACAACCAAAAAAAATCTTATCCCACTCCGTCAAATATGGACTTGACCCTATAATCTTTAGGATCACAATTTTAAGGCTCAAACACTACAGAAGCTACTTCATTTGACTTAATCGATCTGCAATTTTCAATCTTCTTTTCCCATTAATATTATAAAATTTTATTTTTATAACAGGATCTTGAAATTAATTAAAATATATCGTTAACTAAGAACTTGATTCACCACTTAAAAACCATAGCTTCTTCCACTTTAAGAACTTCAAGTTGCTAATATTAAACAAAATTTGACTTGTCCTTAGCTTCAACAATTATAACTGTTTGTCATGTACTTATAATTACAATATATTATATTGAATTTATGTGCTATAAAGGACAAAGGTAGAATTTTGGGATTTGATATTTTTGTTTTTTTTATTAACAATTTTTTAATTCAACCAAACTAATCATTCAAATTATATTAGTAGAAAAGGACCACAAAATTCTGTTCATGGACCAAATGTCAACACACTTCTAGAAATCCACTTCTCTGAATGGAACCAATAATTTAACAAATAACTCATTCAATTATAATTTGATTTTAAAAACATAAATTTTATTAATCAAAACTAACTAAGCTCTTTATTTACTCTCCCTTATTTTGTTTTCAGGTTTAGCCGTTTAGGTACATTCAATAAATTGTTTCCAAGTAGTTTCATTTATGTTGTATAAACTATAATTTTTCTTTTGTGCTAACATACATCTTCAAACAAAAACGTTAAAATAATTAAGTTACTATAAGGATTATATAGATTATGTGACTCAAATGGAAGTACCTTAATTTGTTGAATTTCTAAGTAGAGTGTTCACATTATTTTCATCATAACTAGTGCCCAAAAATATGTAAAACAAAATAAGGCTCGTATATTTAAATTTTAAGGTATATCTTGTTGATGGATCGCTGATAGAATTTTCCTTCAGCTTCGACCACCGATATTTGTCTTCTACTATTGTTTCGGGCAGGGAAATGTCATTATTAGAGCAAGTCCAGTCATATTCCTTGTTTTCCATTTCCGGATGAACTGAATTTTTACTTTAACCATCTCCCCTACCTGTATTACATTCCTTAAAAATAATAATATTCTATTAATTCTTTTACATCATTTATATTCTAATCAACCAACAAAACAATTAAAAAAATAAAAATATAATAATTTAATATCAATTCCCTAAAATAGGGTGTATTTTAGGGATACACCAAATGCAACCATTCCCTGTATCCTAAAAGAGGGAATGGTTTAGAATTAAACTTACTGTACCTTCAAATACATCAGCATTGCACAGTGCCTTAAGTGAATGCAAAACAAAAGTTTGGTAAGCAAAAAAACATACTGAATTCATATGAATCTTGTCAGAAAAAAGATTCCAAAAGCAATATGCTGTTTCGGAACCCCACACAAATCTTCCAACAATTAAGAATAGCGTCAGCCAGGTGCTTTTTATTCTGTATCCTACAATTTGGCGTCCAGATTACAAATGCATAGTCAAAAATAAATATCTGAAATTATTAGCAAATCATCACAGTAAGCCCCTGTAATGTAATCAATGAAGTATGTCTTTAGCAATTCCAAATATCCAAGTCTCAAACCCACATTTCTTCCCAAAACACCTCCTCTCAGTTTGGAAACATTTTTTTTTAAGGAATTTAATTCATTTGAAATCATTTTACATACAAAATTGAAAAGAATATCATAAATAAAATGATTTGAAATGAAGATACACCAATACAAGAACCCAACTAGCTCCTTTTAGCACTTTGATTGTCTTGCAGTTCAGTCCTGCCTGATGTTGTGGATATCTCTTAAAATGTTACAAGACTTGGCCAAATGCTCTGAAATTGAAAGCTTACTCAGAAATTTTACTCATCGAGTGCGTAGCACATATGTTAATAACTCATTATAAAAACCCTAGGCTCTGAGCATGCTTATATGGCTAGCTCCTCTAACTACCCTTTCCTTGATTAGGTTCAACAAATTTCTATATAAATAATGTATGTTATATGGACCGTGGAGATAAAATGTAAGTGAGTAAAAAATTCTTGGAAGCGATTATGTCTATCGAAAAATAAAGGAGGCCTTAACTTTAGAAAGCTTTGAGAGTGGAATCTTGCATTGCCAGGCAAGCATTTTGGAGAATAATCTCAGATCCATATTCTTTGATCGGTCAATTCTTTCCAAGTAATAGATTTCTTAATCCAACGATAGTTTCATTTGGCGTGGTTTCCTGGAAACTCCAAGTACAATTCGAAATGGATTAATGTGGCGGATAGGAGATGGTTCTTCAGTCTCTATGGAATGATTGTTCGTTGCCACATGGAAATCCTAAAATTCAATCACTATGTCTTACTCAATGAAAGCAATTCAACATGTATGCTGCAGTTTTTATTCGATGACCGAGATAGGTGTTAAGTCCAAACCAATTTGGAGGCTAATTAATTCAACTAATTTGGAGGCTAATTAATTGCCAACAAATAAGGTGGGAAGATGGTAGTTAGTAATTAACATATTAATTGCCAATTGGAAAGTTGATGCAACTTTTTTTGCCTATAAATAGGCATTTTCCATAATCCAAATTTATCAAGCAAAATTTTGTAGAGAGTTATATTTCCTACAAAAGAGCCTAAGAGAAGTTAGGGGAGTAAATTGAGTACTTTGGAAAATACTACACTATTGGGTGTAAGAATGTTCCTATTTTTCTCCTAAAATCATTTTATACCTCAAGCTTTGGTATACTTGAGAGAACTTATTGTATTCCCATTATTTATTAGTGGAGTTGTTTTGGTGCCCCGTGGTTTTTACCTTTAAAGGATTTTCCACGTAAATCTTTGTGTCTCTTTTATTGCTCTATTTATTTTTATGCTCGTTGTTGCTACATCTATTTTAGTTAATACATATCATCTTACTACCGAATTGATATAAGAGACCTAACAAGTGGTATCAGAGCTGTTGGTTCCATAAAGGTGGTTGTGTTAATTAAAATGAAAGGTTCTTCAACATCCATGATCAAATTGAATGGTTCGAACTGGTCAATTTGGAAGCCCACGATGAAGGATATATTGTTCGGCAAAGATATGCATGAAGCAATCGAAGGAGACACCGCAAAGCCGAAAGGCATGAAAGATCCAGATTAGAGCAAGTTGAATAGAGAGGCCATCGGTACCATTCACCAGTGGCTAGATTTCAACGTGTTCAGCCATGTCTCGGAGGAAACGTCTGCCCATGAACTATGGTAGAAGCTGCAAGATCTTTATGATTGGAAAACTGTTGTAAACAAGTCGTTCCTAATAAGGAAACTTGTCAACATGAAATATAAGGAGGAAACTCCTATTGCCGAATTTCTAAATGAATTTCGAAGTGTTATTAATCAGTTAACTTCTATGAAAATCACACTTGAAGATGAGGTACAATCCTTATTGTTGTTCAATTCTTTACCGGAGAGTTGGGAAACCTTGGTGGTATTTGTGACCAATTCCGCTCCTGACGGAAAAGTTTCCTTGAACCATGTTGTTAGCACTCTCCTCAACGAGGAAACAAGGAGGAAAGTTTTAATTAGTGAAAGCAGTCAAGCTCTTGCGTCAAAACACAGAGGCCGAAGTAAATTAGAGGCCTCAACAATCCTGACAAATTCAAAGGAGGAGACAAGTTTAGAGGCAGATCTAAGTCCAGGGGTAGAGTCAAATACTACCACTGTGGACTAGAAGGCCATCTGAAGAGGAACTATCGAAAGCTAAAGAGAGAACAGAAGGATGGCAGTAACCAGGAGGAAGACAAGAACACCACTGCAGCAACTGAGGAGATTGTTGTTCTTTCCTTAAGTCATGAAGAATAATGTCTACAAGTCTCAAGTCAAGATGATACGGAATGGGTGATTGACACTGCAGCATCTTATCATGCCACTCCCAATAAGGAGTTCTTCACCACATACAGAGTAGGAAATTTTGGTATGATGAAGATGGGCAATAATGGCCATTCCAAAATCATTGAAATTGGTGACATTTGTATTAAGACGAACACTGACTGCACACTCATCCTCAAATAAGTTAGACATGTTCCTGGTTTGAGGATCAACTTAATATCTTGTGGTGTCCTAGATCATGAAGGCTTCGAGAATTTCTTCAGGAGTAGGAAATGGAACCTTACCAGGAATTCCTTGGTGATTGCAAAAGGTGCCATGTGTTGTACAATATACAAAATAAATGCAGTCATTTGTAAAGATGGATTGCATGTTGTTGAAGAAGAGTCTTCACTAGATTTGTGGCATAGAAGATTGGCTCACATTAGTGAGAAAGGGTTGCAGATTCTAGCAAAGAAGGCACTTGTACCTTCTACTAATGATACACCACTATCTCCATATGATTACTGCTTATTCGACAAGCAACATAGAGTGTCATTCAACAAGTCATCAAGTAGAAAGTCAAGTGTTCTTGACTTAGTGCACTCAGATGTATGTGGCCCCTTTGAATATGAGACCTTAGGAGGTAACAAGTATTTTATTACTTTCATCGATGATGCATCACGGAAGCTGTGGATGTATTTCTTGAGGACAAAAGATCAGGTATTCCAGTCATTCTAGAAATTTCATGTTATGGTGGAAAGAGAGACAAACAAGAAATTAAAATGTCTCCAATCTGACAACAAAGGTGAATACACATCACACGAATTTAAGAGCTATTGTTATAGAGATGGAATTCGACATGAAAAGACTGTACCTAAAACCCCACAGCACAATGGTGTGGCAGAAAAGATGAATCGCACTATTATGAAGAAGGTCAGATGTATGCTCAAAATGGCTAACTTGCCAAAGTCGTTTTGGGGAGAAGCAGCACGCACAGCCTGCTATCTCATCAACATGTCACCATTTGTTGCTCTAGATTTTGATATTCTAGAAAGAGTATGGACTGGAAAAGATGTTCAATACTCTCATCTAAAAGTGTTCGGCTCTAAGGCATTTGCATATGTGCCTAAGGAGCAACGGTCAAAGCTTGATGATAAATCAAGTCCATGTATCTTCCTTGGATATGAAGATGAAGAGTTTGAGTACAAACTATGGGAGCCAAAGAAGAAGAAGACCATCAGAAGCAGAGATGTAGTCTTTCGAGAAAATGAGACTATAAAAAGCTTTAAGAGGAATGGAAAGTCGGGACTTGTGAATGACATCATTCCCAGCCATGTTCCTTCATCGTCAAATAGTAACATTGGTGGAGATAAGGAACAAGTTCAAAATAATGATGAAATTCCAGAGCTAATGGAGGATCACGAGCAAGAAGATGTTGATGAGCAGGGGGAGCAACCCACCCAGCAAGCTGAACCTGAATAACAGGTTAAAAGATCTACCAGGGATCGCCAATCAACATCAAACTATCCTAGTTCTGAGTATATTCTCCTTACTGATGAGGGGGAGCCAGAGAATTTTGAGGAAGTTCTAACTCATGCAGATGAAGAATCTTGGCTGGAGGCAATGCAAGATGAGATGAATTCCTTGTAGAAAGATAGCACATATGAGTTAGTCAAACTTCCTACAGGAAGAAAATCCTTGAAGAACAAATGGGTTTTCAAGCTCAAAAGAGATGGCAATGGAAAGCTAGGGAAGTATAAAGCTCGTATAGTAGTGAAAGGATTCCAATAACAGAAAGGAATCGATTTTGATGAAATCTTTTCTCCGGTGGTTAAAATGACTTCTATTCGAGCAGTTCTAAGCATGGTAGCAAGTTTGAATCTTGAGCTTGAGCAGTTAGATGTGAAAACTGCCTTCCTTCATAGTGACCTAGCGGAAGAAATCTACATGGTGCAACCAGAAGGCTTCAAAGTAAAAGGGAAAGAGCACATGGTTTGTAAGCTGCAAAAGAGTCTGTATGGGTTGAAATAAGCACCCAAGTAATGGTACGAGAAGTTTGACTCTTTCATGAGTAGTCATGGCCACAAGAAGACCTAGGCGGATCCATGTGTCTACTTCAAGAGTTCTCTAATAATAACTTCATCATATTGTTGTTATATGTTGATGACATGTTGATCGTGGGATAAGATGTTTCTTCAATTCATAAATTGAAAGAGCAATTAGCAAAGTCCTTTGACATGAAGGACTTGGGTCTAGCACAACAGATTTTGGGCATGAGGATTGTTTGTGATTGAAGCAACAACAAGTTATGGCTATCACAAGAAAAATATGTTGAACGTGTGCTACAACTTTTCAACATGTTGAATGCTAAACCAGTTAGCATTCCTCTTGCGCAAGGAATCTTGTCCTACAACTAAAGAAGAGAAGGAAGACATGAGAAAGATTCCATATCCCTCTGCAGTGGGGAGTTTGATGTATGCGATGGTTTGCATAAGGCCAGACATTGCACAAGCTATTGGAGCTGTAAGCAGATTCTTAGACAATTCGGGAAGACAACACTGGGAAGTTGTGAAGCGGATTCTCAGATATTTAAAGGGAAGTTCAAAGAAGTGCTTATGTTATGGAGGATCTAAACCAATCCTAGAAGGCTTCGTTGATGCTGACATGGCAGGAGATCTCGATCATAGAAAGTCAACTTCGGGATACGTATTTACATTTGCTAGGGGAGCAATTTCTTGGCAAACTAAGTTACAGAAATGTGTTGCACTTTCTACGACCAAAGCGGAGTACATTTTAGCTGCTGAAGCAGGAAAAGAGATGATTTGTTAAAGAGATTCTTTGAAGAGTTGGGTCAGAAACAAGCTAACTGGATAGTATATTGCGATAGTCAAAGTGCTATAGAATTAAGCAAGAATACTATGTATCATTCTCAAACAAAGCACATTGATATCCGCTATCACTGGATACACGAGCAACTGGAAAGGGGGACTTTTCATCTTGAGAAAATTCCAACAAAAGAGAACTCCTCAGATATGTTGACAAAAGTTATTCCTCGGAATAAGTTTGAGTTGTGCAATGCGCTGATCGACATGAGCTCCAAGTAAGAGCTTATTTCATACCCCCTTGGTTTAGAGGGGGAGAATTGTTAAGTCCAAACCAATTTGGAGGCTAATTAATTCAACCAATTTAGAGGCTAATTAATTGCCAACAAATAACGTAGGAAGATGGTAGTTAGTAATTGGCATATTAATTGCCAATTGGAAAGTTAATGCAACTATTTTTGCCTATAAATAGGCATTTCCCGTAATCCAAATTTATCAAGCAAAATTTGAGAGTTTTCTAATAATCCAAATTTATCAAGCAAAATTTGAGAGTTTCCTTTACAAAAGAGCTTAAGAGAAGTTAGGGGAGTAAATTGAGTACTTTGGGAAATACTATACTATTAGGTGTAAGGGTTAATCTGAGCGTTCCAATTTTTCTCCTAAAATCATTTTATACCTCAAGCTTGTGTATACTTGAGAGAGCTTATTGTATTTCCATTATTTATTGGTGGAGTTGTTTTGGTGCCCCGTGGTTTTTTCCTTTAAAGGGTTTTCCACGTAAATCTTTGTGTCTCTTTTATTGCACTATTTATTTTTATACTCATTGTTACTACATCTATTTTAGTTAATACATATCACCTTGCTACCAAATTGATATACGGGACCCAACAATACGAACATAATTGAGAGCATTCCTTGCTCTCAAGGTTCAGTTTATTGACGTTTAAAGAAAAATGAGCATTACTTTGAAAGCATCACATATTACTATCTGATGCGTCTGTTGAAATATCAACACCAGACTCTACGTGGCTATTCTACTGACTAAGTCCATCCTTATATTTCATTTATTTATTTATTTGATTTGTTAATTAGTTGGCAGTAGATTAATTAGTTAGCAAGTTGGCAGCAGATTTGTTTTGACCCAGTAAATAAGGTTAACGTTGGAGCAAAATATTGTGACCGTTGGGGCATATCTGCTAAATCTCCATGATACTTACGTTGAAACCATCTGTGTATTTGAAGCCAATACATAGGCAGCTAGTTCATTGAATAAAAGCATTCCCTTCTGCTGCATTATTCTTTCAATTGAGTTATATTTTCCTACTTTTGTCATTTTCCAGCTCTAAAAGTTCTACAATCTGGTGTCAGAGACCAGGTTCTCTTAGTTACAATCAAAGCCATTTACGACGGGTGATCTTCAAGTAGTTGGTGGGATCAAGAAACTTAACCAAAACTACAATTCTTGGTCTACTTGCATGATGTCTTACTTGCAAGGTCAAGACTTGTGGGAAGTAGTAAATGGTACTGAAACTACACCACCAGAAGCAGAAGACACAAATGGTGTCTTGAGGAAATGGAAAATCAAAGCCGGTAAAGCAATGTTTGCCTTGAAGACCAAAGTTGAAGACGATGTGCTAGAGCAGATACGTGATGCAAAAACTCCAAAGGAAGCTTGGGATATATTTGCTAAGCTGTTCTCTAAAAGGAATGATACAAAGGTCCAACTCTTAGAGAGTGAGTTATTGTCGATGTCACTACGCGACATGACGGTCGCACAATACTTTCATAAAGTGAAGTCGTTATGACGGGAGATTTCTGAGTTGGATTCAAAGGATCCAATTGGTGATACAAGGATGAAGCGAATCATCGTTCATGGTTTGATGCCAGAATATAGGAGTTTTGTTGCTGCCATTCAAGGATGGCAAACTCAACCGTCACTTGTAGAATTCAAAAATTTGCTAGCTAGTCTAGAAGCTTTAGCTAAGCAAATGAGAGAAGTCTCGATAAAGAAGGAATAAGAGGCACTCTATGCGAATGGAGGCAAGTGGAATTCTAAGCAACATACCACGAGTAGATTCAAAAAGAATAATGGCAAGGCAAGAAGTCGTCAAGGCGAAGGGAGCAATCGAACAAGTGGAGCTTGGAAGAATCAAGACAGCGGCAAAAAGTTTGAAGGGAAATGCTACAATTGCGAAAAGCAAGGTCACATGGCGAGAGATCGCTGGTCGAAGAAAAAGTTAGTGGAGAGAAATGTAGCTGCTTCCAAAAGCGAAGATGAATGGGATGCCGAGGCACTATTAGCAACAACATCTGAAAAGATTGATTACGAGAAAGATTGGATCGTTGATTCGGGATGTTCAAATCATATGACGAGAAATAAAGAGAAGCTGCAAAATTTGTAAGAATATAAGGGAAGTCGGGTAGTTGTTATAGCGAACAACTCAAAGTTACCAATAGCTAGTCTCTCCTCAACATAGTGATATTCAGGTGTCGCTCGAAAATGTCTACCATGTCCCAGGTATGAAGAAAAATCTTCTTTCAGTGGCACAATTAACATCTTATGGCCATTTTGTTCTCTTTGGTCCACAAGATGTGAAGGTTTATTGAGACCTGGAGGTTATAGAAGAACCGGTGATAAAAGGACAGAGATTGGAATCGGTGTATGTAATGTCTGCAGAAACTGCATACCTAGACAAGACAAGAAGAAGTGAAACAACGGACTTGTAGCACAGGCAACTTGGTCATGTTAGCTATTTGAAGTTAGACGTAATGATGAAAAAGTCGATGTTGAAGGGACTTCCTCAACTTGAAGTGAGAAACTATATAGTATGTGCAGGCTGTCAGTATGGAGAAGCACATCATTTACCATTCGAAGAGTCCAAATTCAAAGCAAAGACGGCATTAGAGTTGGTTCACTTTGATGTATTTGGAGCAGTTAAATAAGCTTCCATCGGTGGGATGAAATACATGGTGACTTTCATTGACGGCTTCTCAGGTTATGTATGGCTTTACTTCATGAAGGAAAAATCTGAAACTCTTTCAAAATTCAAAGAGTTCAAGGAGGTAGCAGAAGCAGAAGTTCGCAAAGGAATCCGTTGTCTACGTAGTGACAATGGGGGAGAGTATACCTCAAAGGAGTTTTCTTATCTCCTTCAAGAATGTCGAATACACCATCAGTTCACATGTGCTAGCACTCCACAACTGAATGGCGTAGCAGAAAGGAAGAATATGCATTTGGTAGAAATTTATCGAAATATGCTTCACGCTAAAAATGAACTAGGACTTTTTTTGGCAGAAGCGATGAGGATGGCTGCATTTATGATCAATCGACTTCCTCAATAAAGGTTTTGTTTCATTTCACCTTTTAAAAAGTTGTGGAATATGAAACCTACTGTTAGCTATTTCAAAGTTTTTGTATGTGTTTGCTATGTATTCGTACCTGATCATTTACGTAGCAAAATGGACAAAAAGGCTGTTAAGTGCATTTTTGTAGGATTTGATAGCCAAAGAAAAGGGTGGAGATGTTGTGACCCTACTACCGGAAAGTGCTACACATCCTAGAACGTGGTGTTTGATGGAGCTTCCTCATGGTGGTCCCCAGAAAAGGAAGCATTGCCAGATTCAAATGGTTTTAAAGACGTGGTGCAATCTTCTCAAATCCAATTGGGTTTAGGTGAAGCTCAAGATATTGTCGATGAAGGCAATGTCAAAGAAGGTAGAGCTTAAAGTCCTTGGCAAACCGGTGTGCATCAACTACCAAGCGAACAAGGTGAGCCGAGTAGAGTAAGGACACCAGCCACACTAAGAAAGTCAATAAGAATCAAAAGGCCAAATCTAAAGTATGCCAATGCCGCCATAGTGGAAGAAGAAGCTGCCAAAGAGCTGGAGACATTCGAGGAAGCGTTTCGGAAGCCAGAATGGATTAAAGCCATGGAAGAAGAAATTGCCGCACTTGACAGAAACTAGATTTGGGAGCTCGTGCCAAAACCAAACGATGTTAAGCCTATTTCTTGAAAATGGGTGTACAAGATAAAGCACCTCGCGGATGGATCAATAGAGCGACATAAGGCTAACTTGGTAGCTTGAGGGTTCTCTCAACAATATGGACTAGACTATGACGAAACATTTAGTCCAGTTGCAAAGCTTACAACAGTACGAGTCTTCTTAGCACTTGCAGCATTCAAAAATTGGAATTTGTGGCAAATGGACGTGAAACATGCATTTTTGCATGGAGAGCTAGATCGGGAGATCTACATGGACCAGCCGATGGGCTTTCAAAATCAAGATCATCCTGAATATGTATGCAAGCTAAGAAACGCGCTTTATGGATTAAAACAAGCACCAAGAGCTAGGGGTGAGATTGCCGAATTTCTAACTCATACTGGTTATTGTTGGATTGAAGAGGAAAATAATCAAGCAAAAAATGCTCAAAACATAAAAATGAGTAATTCACACTAATTTTATTACAATACACTCATAAACTCTTATTATTTTTTCACTCTCTTACACTCTTTAAAATAACAAATTACATTGCCTTATATAGACATTTGATGAATTCTGCAATGACCCTATCATTTTCTCAATAATTCAATCTATTACAAAATTCAAATTTAGGTTAACAACTTACTTTAATTTTCCACAAAATCCAACTAACAAATCCTACAAAGTCTAAGTCTCCTAATAATCTAAGTGCCCATTTTTTCAATGTTTCCAACCACCAAAAACACTCTCATTGTTTTTTCAAAGTCTTCGTACTAATTTTTCAAAAGATTTATTATCATATTAAGTTTAATAATTTGAACATTCCCCCGTAAACTTAATCATCCGTTATTCCCAATAACGCTCGCAATTGATTGAACACGTTATACTTCAATGGCTTTGTAAAGATGTCCGCTATCTGATCTTGTGTTTTGACATACTTCAATGTGACTTCCTTCTGCTCAATACACTCTCGAATGAAATGATACCTTGTATCGATGTGTTTGCTTCGATCATGGAAGACAGGATTTTTCGCCAACGCCAATGCCAATTTGTTATCGACAAAAATATTCGTTGGATCATGTTGCGTCATTTGAAGTTCCGTTCATAGTCTTCTCAGCCATATTGCATGAAACACACATGATGTTGCAGCAACATATTCAGCTTCACATGTTGACAACGTCACTATAGGTTACTTCTTTGAACTACAAGTAAATGTCGTGTTACCGAGAAAAAATACAAACCCGCTTGTACTTTGTCAGTCATTTTTATCGCCAGCCCAATCACTATCGCTGTAGCCAACTAATTTGAATTCGTCAGATTTTGAATAATGCAATCCAAAATTAGTTCTACCTTTAACATAGCGGAGTATTCTTTTCGCTGCATTCCAATGAGACTCCTTCGGTTCTTCCATGTATCTGCTCACTAGTCCAACTGCATACAGAATATCTGGCCTTGTGCACGTCAGGTATCTGAGACTCCCGATCAAACTTCGAAAAATTGTCGGGTTCACCCTGACTCCATTTTCATCCTTGGTCAATTTCAAACTGCATTTGGCCGGAGTGCTGACAGGGTTGCAATTTTCCAACCTAAATTTCCTCAAGATCTCTTTGGTGAAGCCACTTTGACAAATAAAAATTCCATCATCACTTTGCTTCACTTCAATGCCAAGTTGATACGACATCAGGCCAATATCAGTCATTTCGAATTCACGAGTCATCATCTTCTTGAAATCATTAAACATTTGAGGATTGTTCCCGGTAAATATGAGATCGTCCACATATAAGCAAACAAGTAATATGTCTCCACCATTCACTTTCACGTACAAGGCATACTCGTGTGAGCACTTGATAAATCCATTCTCGCAAAAGTATTTATCGATGCGACTGTTCTAAGCTCTTGGTGATTGCTTAAGTCCATATAACGCCTTCTTCAGCTTCAACACTTTTCATTCATGACCTTTGACAATGTAACCAGGTGGTTGTTGGACATAGATCTCTTCCTCCAAGTACCCATTCAGAAATGCTGACTTTACATCCATTTGGTGGATCTTTCATCCATTTTGGGCAGGGACTGAGATCACTAGTCTGATAGTCTCCATTCTTGCTACTCGTGCAAATACTTCATCATAGTCAATACTGGGTTTTTGACTATATCCCTTTGCGACTAGCCTCGCTTTATGTCGAACGATTTCTCCATTTGCATCCTTCTTTGCCTTGAACACCCATTTGACTCCAATGGGCTTTTTGTCAGCTGGAAGTTTGGTCAACTCCCACGTCTTATTTTTCTCAATTGAATTGATCTCCTCCTCCATGGCTTTTCTCCATTTCTCATCTTTCATGACTTCTTCAGCATCAATAGGTTCACTATCAATAAGATGACAATAAAGAGTCAATTCTTCATTGAGCTCTCTAGTTGCATCATAAAGATCTTCAACAAGACAAAATTTTCTAGGTCCTTCTCTTAGACTTTGACTTTCATCGTGTCCTGGAGATGCAATTGGAATGGGACTATATGACGTCGATGCTTTGCCTGACTCCTCCATAACTCGATCATTGTTTTCATCCATGGTGAAAGGATAAAAACTGTAATTCTTCTGCTTGTCATTATTCCATTCCTAAATTGCTTCCTCGTCAATAGTCACATCCCTACTGATGATCGTCTTCCTTGTGTCAGGATCAAACATCTTATAACCTTTTGAAAATTCTGAATATCCCAGGAACAAGTATTTTTTGCTTTTATCGCCCAACTTTCTCCTTTCTTCATCCGCAACATGAACATGTGCAACACTCCCAAAAACACGAAAATGAGAGATATTAGGCTTTCTCCCGCTCTATGCTTCTTGGGGTGTCATATCCGACACACTAGTTGTTGGAGATCAGTTCAAGATGTAGATAGCACAATCAACAACTTCTGCCCACAACTCTTTGGGCAAATTCTTGCTCTTTAACATGCTCCTCACCATATCCATCACAATTCTATTCTTTCATTCAACAACACCATTTTGCTGAGGCGATCTCGGGACTGACAAGAAATGACGGATTCCTTGATGCTCATAGAATCTTTTGAATTCATTTGATGTGAATTCTCCCCCTCTGTCGGATCTTAAAGCTTTGATGTAATAGCCACTTTCTTTTTCCACCATAGCTTTAAACTTTTTAAATGCTTCAAAAACTTCTGATTTCTCTTTCAGAAAATAAACCCACGTCTTTCTGCTATAATCATTAATGAGTAGCAAGAAATATTTGTTGCCTCCCAATGATATTGGTGTCATTGGTCCACATACATCGGCATGAATAAGCTCAAGGGGAGCCTTTGCTCTTGACATGGACTCTTTTGGAAAACTAGTTCTAGAATGTTTTCCAACAAGACATCCTTCACAAAGCTGATGGGGTTTATTAATCAGCGGAAGACCATGCACCATCTTCTTCTGGCTTAGCAATTTCAACCCTCCAAAATTGAGATGACCGAATCTCAGATGCCAAAGCCAATTAGATTCTTTCACACAAGCTTTTAAGCATCTTGCTACATCTGTCTTGATGTTGAGAGTGAACATTCTATTTTTTGACATTGGTACACTAGCTAGCAGCTCCTTCTTTTCGTTTAACAGCACCAACTTTCTGTTCACCATATGAATTTGGTAAGTTTTCTCCAGCAGTTGTCCCAAACTTAAAATGTTGCTTTTCATGTTTGGAACGTAATAAACATTGCTGATGAATTGGTGCTCTCCATTCTTTAAACGAATAAGAATAGTTCCTTTTCATTGAATAGAAACTCTTGAGGAATTCCCAAAAACAACATTACCACTAAATGACAGGTCCAGCTCTATGAACATTTTCTTATCTCCACACATATGGTTACTTGCACCATTATCAAGATACCATATGTTGTTTTCTTAACTGTATTCACCTTCACGGGTTAGTAATACCGTGTCGGTTACGTCCTCTTCTTGAATGTTGTTCGCTGTTTCCTCTGTTTGCTTTGGTGGGCTCCGACATTCTGCTGCATAGTGGCCATATCTGGAGCAATTATAGCATTGAACATTGGACTTGTCACATCCATCATTATGCCTCCAGTTTCCTCTTACTCGTCCATGTCCATGACCACGACCTCTGCCTCGTATGAACTGATTATCTCTTTTTTTATTTTCACCTCTACCGAATGGTTGATTTCTGCCACGTCCTCTTCCTCTTCCATTTCCTCTACGGCCTCTACCACGTTCTCGTCCGTAATGGCTAGAATCCTGGCTACTTTCACCTTTGACTGAAACCTTTGCTGCGAAGACTTGTTCTACAGACTCTTCTCTTTGTCTGTTTAGTCTCTCCTCAAGTGCTTATAATGAGCCAACTACTTCATCGACGGTCATTTTACTTATATCCCGAGATTCTTCTATAGCCACCACTACGTAGTCAAACTTTGGTAGTAGTGACCTTAGAAGTTTTTCAACAACCCTGGATTCTTCAAGCTTTTCTCCATATTGCCGCATTTGGTTAGCGGCAGATTTTAATCGTGAGGAGTAATCTACAATCACTTCTGTCTCCTTCATCTTCATCATCTCGAACTCTCCTCTCAACATTTGGAGCCGAACTTTTTGTACTTTCTCCTCTCCTTGAAGAGAAACTCGTAGTATATCCCAAGCTTGCTTGGAAGTGGTCGCTTCTACCACCTTCTCAAACATAACATCATCTAACCCTTGATGGATGATACTAAGAGCCTTTTGGTCATTATGACGACTCTTATGCAAACTGTCCTTTTCGGCTTGCGACAGTTGTGCATCTGCAGCTGGGACTTCATAGCCTTTTTCAACAATATCCCAAACATCTTAGGATCCTAGAATGACTTTCATCTTGATACACCAATTTTTGTAAGTTGAGGGAAAACGAAGGAAACACCGTTAAGATTCATTTTTGTAGAGGAAATTTTTTTTCAAAGAGTACAGGGGTTGCTGCAACGCGTTTGAGTCTATTGCGACACTTTGGTGCGTCGCTGTAGCTTCAGACAGATTTTGCAAGGAGAACAGCAAGGGAAAATATTTCCTTGCAATTTTAGATGAACTTGAAAATTTTCCAGAAAGGAAGTACAGAGGCTATTGCAACTTTTTTGAGAATTGGCGACACTTTATGCTAACTGCAACACTTTCTGCAGTTTTTTTTGCAACACTTTTGACAGCCTATTGCAACACTTTCTGGGCTGCTTCTGAAACTCTTTAAACTCGACTTTTTTACTCGGGGATTTTTGGGAAGAGGATTGGATACGAAATGGCTCTGGTAACACTTTGTTGGATTGAAGAGGAAAATAATCAAGCAAAAAATGCTCAAAACATAAAAATGAGTAATTCACACTAATTTTATTACAATACACTCATAAATTCTTATTATTTTTTCACTCTCTTACACTCTTTAAAATAGCAAATTACATTGCCTTATATAAGCATTTGATGAATTCTACAATGACCCTATCATTTTCTCAATAATTCAATCTATTACAAAATTCAAATTTAGGTTAACAACTTTAATTTTCCACAAAATCCAACTAACAAATCCTACAAAGTCTAAGTCTCCTAATAATCTAAGTGCCCATTTTTTCAATGTTTCCAACCACCAAAAACACTCTCATTGTTTTTTCAAAGTCTTCTTATTATCATATTAAGTTTAATAATTTGAACAGTTATTTGGTGACAAGTGCGGATGTTAGCTTGTTCATCAAAGCTAAAGGGGAGAAGCTGGTTATCGTCTTAGTGTATGTGGATGATTTAATCATCACAGGAGATTGTGAAGAAGAAATTATTCGAACCTAGGAGAATCTGTCAGTTCGCTTTCAAATGAAGGAACTTGGACAACTCAAGCACTTTCTCGGTATAGAAGTCGATCATTCTCGTGAAGGAATATTTCTGAATCAACAAAAGTATTACAAAGATTTGCTAAAGAAGTTTGGAATGCTTGGGTGTAAGCCAATCTCGACGCCTATGGAGCCAAATGCCAAAATATGTGCTCATGAAGGGAAAGATTTAGAAGATCCCATAATGTACCGATAATTGGTGGGAAGTCTTATCTACTTAACTTTAACAAGGCCAGATATCTCTTTTGCAGTTGGAGTGATGAGTCGGTATATGCAACACTCGAAGAAGCCTCATCTGGAAGCCGTTCGTCAAATTCTAAGATACATGAAGAACACGCTTGGCTATGGTATTATGTACAAAAGAGGTGGAGAATGTAATTTAGTTGGCTATTGTGATGCTGACTATGCAGGAGACCATGACACTCGATGCTCAACTACTGGGTATGTTTTCATGCTTGGGTCAGGAGCAATTTCTTGGTGTAGCAAAAGACAACCAACTATGTCTTTGTCGACCACCGAAGCAGAGTATCGAGCGGCAGCTATGGCAGCCCAAGAGAGTAGTTGGCTCAAGCAACTGTTAGAGGACTTACATCAACCATTGACGTATCCAGTTCCTTTGTATTGCGATAATTTGTCAGCAATACGTTTGGTAGAGAATCCAGTTTTTCAAGCAAGAACTAAGCATGTGGAGGTGCATTACCATTTCATCCGAGAGAAAGTCTTGCAAGAGGAAATCAAATTGAAGCATGTTAGAATGGAAAATCAAGCTGCAGATTTGTTCACAAAAGGCTTGAGTGGCAACAAGCTCGAAAGTTTTTATCATCAGCTTGGCAGGACGAGCAAAGGAGTTGGTGTTGAGGGAGAGTGTTTGTTGGATTATAAACTTTATCCATATCAATGGAAACCAAAAATCCAAATCCAATCAATTGGAGTCCAAGCCCACAAATTCAAAATGTAGTAAATTTATTTAGGTATTTTAAGTATGTAGATTTTTGTGTGTGATAACCAAATTGGAGGCTATTAACTACAACCAATTTAGAGGCCATTAAATTAACTAAATAAGTTGGCTATTAATTGTATTAGTTGGAGGTGGTGGTAAGTAATTGTGTTAGTTAAGAATTGTGGTTATTAATTGTGGGAGTTGGGAGTTGGGAGTTGTATAATTCACCTATAAATAGGGGAGTTCTTTAGTTGTTTTTCATTAACAAAAATAAGAACTTCTTTAGAGAGAAAAGAAGTAAAGAGGGAGTTGTAGTATTGAATTATGAGTGAGTGTCCTTGTAATATTTTTGAGTTTAATAAAAGTTATTTGTTTGAGTGTTTTAATTGCCAACAAAGTGGTATCAGAGCTAGGTTAAAAGCTCGAGTCCTCCTCCCGAAAAGAATTTTTTTTCCCGAGTGCGGAAAAATCAAGTTGAAACTTCCCAGGAGTTGCAGTAGCTAAAAAGCCCAGAAAGTGTTGCAGTAGACTGCCAAAAGCGTTGCAATACATCCAGTGTGTTGCAAAAGACTCCAGAAGTGTCGCAGTAGAATCCAGAAGTGTCGCAGCAGACTCCAAAAAGTGTCGCAATAGCTCCTGTACGTCTAGAAAAGCTATTTGAGTAAGATGGCAAATAACGTGGCATCCTTTCAAGTTCCAACACTCAACAACAACAACTACGACAATTGGAGTATCAAGATGAAGGCTCTTCTCGGTGCTCATGATGTTTGGGATATCGTAGAGAAAGGATTCAAGGAGCCCGAAAATGAAGCCTCTCTCACGCCAGATCAAGCTACAACTTTAAAGGATTCCCGAAAGAGAGACAAGAAAGCTCTCTTCCTCATCTATCAAGCATTAGATGATGATGGTTTTGAAAAGATTTCAAGTGCAACTTCCGCCAAGCAAGCATGGCAGAAGCTACAAACCTCTTACAAAGGAGCCTTAAAGGTGAAGAAGGTCCATCTCCAAACACTATGAGGTGAGTTTGAATCCTTGCACATGAAACCATTCGAGTCTATCTTCGATTACTTTTCAAGAGTAGCAGTTGTTTCTAATCAATTGAAAAGAAACGGTGAGAAGTTAGAAGATGTAAGAATAATAGAGAAGATACTCCGCTCGTTGGATCACAAATTTGAGCACATCGTGGTGACGATTGAAGAAACCAAAGACTTGGAGGAGACGACGATTGAAGAACTCCAAGGATCACTACAAGCCTATGAAGAAAAGCATAAGAAGAAGCAAGGTATCTCTGAGCAACTCCTCAAGTTACAACTTAAGGATACGAGTGAAGGCCAAGGCAATGGTAGAAACAACCATGGCAGAGGCAGAGGCAGAGGACAAGGCTGCGGACGAGGAGGAAGCCGTGGTCGTGGACGGAGTTGGAATTACAATAACAATTCTAACAACAACTATGAGAAAGGAGAAAGCTCCACGCAAGGTCGTGGAAAAGGAAATTCGAACTCGAGGTATGACAAATCTCAAGTCTGATGCTATAATTGTCAAAAGTTTAGGCATTATGCTTCAGAATGTAGAGCTCGAAATGATCAAGTTGTAGAGAAGGCAAATTTCGTGGAGGAGAAGATTGAGGAGAAAGAAATGCTATTATTAGCATACAACAACAACAGTGATCATCAAGACAACACATGGTATCTCGACACCGGTGCAAGCAACCACATGTGCGGAAAAAGAAGCTTATTCGTGGAGCTGACTGAAGAAGTAAGTGGCGATGTCTCATTTGGAGATGACAGCAAGATATCGGTGAAGGGGAAAGGTAACATCCTCTTTCGTGCTAAAGATGGTAGCCACCAATTAATTTTGAATGTCTACTATGTGCCTAATATGAAGTGCAACATTCTAAGTTTAGGCCAACTCTTAGAAAAAGGCTATGATATTCACAGGAAAGATTGTAGTCTTTTAATAAGAGATGGCAAAGGAGATCTAATTGCTAAAGTACAAATGTCAAAGAATAGAATGTTTCCTTTGAACATTCAGCACGATATTGCGAAGTGTTTGAAGGCGTGTTACACAGACGCATCGTGGCTATGGCATCTTCGATTTGGTCATCTCAACTTCGGAGGATTAGAGCTACTATCGAAGAAAGGAATGGTTAGAGGCTTACCATGTATCAATAATCCTGATCAATTATGCGAAGGATGTTTACAAGGGAAGCAATTCAGAAGAAGCTTTCCAAAGGAGTCAGACTATAGAGCCAAGAAACCGCTCGAACTCATCCATACCGACGTGTGTGGTCCTATCAAGCCAAGTTCTCTCGCTAATAGTAACTACTTCCTTCTTTTCATTGATGATTACTCAAGAAAAACATGGGTATATTTCTTGAAGCAGAAATCAGAAGTCTTTGGAGTATTTCAGAAGTTCAAAGCAGCTGTGGAAAAGGAGAGTGGTCATAAGATCAAAGCCATGAGATCTGATCGAGGAGGAGAATTCACATCCAATGAATTCAACGAGTTTTGTGTAGCACATGGAATCCGTCGACCCTTAACAGTTCCTAGATCCCCCCAACAAAATGGTGTGGCGGAAAGGAAGAATAGAACAATTCTTGACATGGCACGGAGTATGCCCAAAAGCAAGAAACTACCTAAGGAGTTTTGGGCGGAAGCAGTGGCATGTGCAGTCTACCTATTAAATCGTTCTCCTACAAGAAGCGTGTGGGGAAAGACACCACAAGAAGCATGGAGTGGAAGAAAGCCCGGAATTTCCCATCTTCGAGTCTTCGGGAGTGTAGCTCATGTTCATATACCAGATGAGAATCGAACCAAGCTTGTTGATAAAAGCAAAAGTTTTATTTTCATCGGTTATGACTCAAGCTCAAAAGGCTATAAGCTATACAATCCGAATGAGAAGAAATTTATGATCAGCCGAGATGTGATATTTGATGAAGAAGGAGAATGGAACTTTGATTCTCAAACGGAAGACTTCAATTTTTCTCCATTCGAGGAAGATGAGCCGACGACACCTGAGCAACCAAGACAACTTCAATAAGGCCTCACAACTCCACCAACTTCTCCTACTTATAGAGATAGGCCATCATCATCATCATCATCATCTCCATCCTCAAGCGAGACTGAAGTTGAAAGAGAAGTGCATCGTACGAGAAGTCTTCGAGAACTCTATGAGGTGACTGAACAACTAGACAATCTTACATTATTTTGTCTATTTGTTGACTGCGAGCCAGTGACATTTCAAGAAGCTGCAAAAGAGAAAAAGTGGAGAGATGCAATGGATGAAGAAATCAAGGCCATTGAGAAGAATGATACATGGGAACTCACTTCACTTCCCAAAGGACACAAGGCGATAGGTGTCAAATGGGTGTACAAAACAAAGCGAAATGCCAAGGGAGAGATTGAAAGACAGAAGGCAAGGCTTGTTGCAAAAGGCTATTGTCAAAAGGCTGGAATTGACTACGATGAGGTATTCGCTCCAGTTGCTCGATTGGAAACTGTCAGACTAATAATTTCTTTAGCAGCTCAAAACAAGTGGAGAATTCATCAAATGGATGTAAAATCGGCGTTCCTAAATGGTGTTCTTGAAGAAGAAGTTTACATCCAGCAACCACCAGGTTATGAAGTCAAAGGCCATGACGACAAGGTGTTGAAATTGAAGAAGGCCCTTTATGGGCTAAAACAAGCACCAAGGGCATGGAATAGCAGAATTGACAAGTACTTCCGAGAAAATGGCTTCAACAAATGCCCCTTTGAGCATGCTTTGTACATTAAGATCAAAGATGGAGATATTTGGATATTCACTGGAAGCAACCAAAGAATGTTCGATGAATTCAAGAAAGTGATGACGAAGGAGTTTGAGATGACAGACATGGGGCTCATGGCGCACTACCTCGGCATAGAAGTAAAGCAACGAAAGGATGGAATATTAATTTCACAAGAAAGCTATGCGAAGGAGATCTTGAAAAAGTTCAAAATGGATAACTGCAAGCCGATAAGCACACCGGTGGAGTACGGGATCAAGATGTCCAAACATGAAGAAGGAGAAAGTGTAGATCCAACATTTTTCAAAAGTTTGGTTGGAAGTCTACGCTATCTTACATGCACGAGGCCAGATATCCTTCATGCAGTCGGATTAGTAAGCCGCTATATGGAGTCACCAACAACCACCCATTTCAAAGCCGCTAAGAGAATTCTTCGCTATTTGAAAGGTACAACAGACTTTGGCTTGTTTTATTCGGTATCTAATAATTACAAGCTTGTTGGATATAGCGATAGCGATTGGGGTGGAGACGTAGATTACCGAAGAAGCACTAGTGGATTCGTGTTTTTCATGGGAGACATTGCTTTCACATGGATGTCAAAGAAATAACCGATTGTAACTTTGTCTACATGTGAAGCAGAATATGTTGCAGCAACCTCGTGCGTATGTCATGCAATTTGGCTTAGAAATTTATTGAAGGAGGTTGGGTTAATGCAAGAAGAGCCGACTGAGATCCGTGTTGACAACAAGTCAGCCATTGCCTTAGCAAAGAATCCTGTATTCCATGATCGAAGCAAACACATCGACATCCGCTACCATTACATAAGAGAGTGTGTTGCAAGAAAGGAAGTACAAGTTGAATACATGAAGACACAAGATCAAATTGCGGATATATTCATTAAGCCGCTCTCAAGCGAAAACTACGTCAGATTGAGAAGCTCACTCGGAATGACAAGATCAAGTTTAAGGGGGGGTGTTGGATTATAAACTTGATCCATATCAATGGAAACCAAAAATCCAAATCCAATCAATTGGAGTCCAAGCCCACAAATTCAAAATGTAGTAAATTTATTTAGGTATTTTAAGTATGTAGATTTTTGTGTGCGATAACCAAATTGGAGGCTATTAACTACAACCAATTTGGAGGCCATTAAATTAACTAAATAAGTTGGCTATTAATTGTATTAGTCGGAGGTGGTGGTAAGTAATTGTGTTAGTTAAGAATTGTGGTTATTAATTGTGGGAGTTGGGAGTTGTATAATTCACCTATAAATAGGGGAGTTCTTTAGTTGCTTTTCATTAACAAAAATAAGAACTTCTTTAGAGAGAAAAGAAGTAAAGAGTGAGTTGTACTATTGTATTTTGAGTGAGTGTCCTTGTAATATTTTTGAGTTTAATAAAAGTTGTTTGTTTGAGCGTTTTAATTGCCAACAGTGTTGAAATATCAACACCAGACTCTACATGGCTATTCTACTGACCAAATCCATCCTTATATTTCATTTATTTGTTTATTTGATTTGTTAATTAGTTGGCAGTAGATAGCAAGTTGGCAGCAGATTTGTTTTGACCCAGTAAATAAGGTTAACGTTGGAGTAGAATATTGTGACCGTTGGGGCATATCTGCTAAATCTCCATGATACTTACGTTGAAACCATCTGTGTATTTGAAGCTAATACATAGGCAGCTAGTTCATTGAATAAAAGCATTCCTTTCTGCTGCATTATTCTTTCAATTGAGTTATATTTTCCTACTTCTGTCATTTTCCAGCTCTAAAAGTTCTACAGCGTCCCATAAGGGAGGTAACTCCGTCTAATTTTATGTATGGGCAATGGCAAAAAACATGGGACATTGATGTACCAAATTAGGTCAAATTTTTGTGGAAGATAGCATCACGTACAGTGCTACAAACAAAAGGAGTGCAACTAAATGTGCATTGTCCACTTTGTGATGAGGCTCAAGAAACAATTTATCATGCTCTTATAGGACGAACTGTTGCTGGACAAGTATGGGATTATTGTTTGGCACAAGGGTGGCCATTTACAAGCTCTAATCAATGGTTTGCATGGCTGATTAATTTAGATGGTATGTCAATAGAGAGGCCAGCCATGCTTCTTTGGGCTATTGGTATCGTCGAAACAAAGCGGTTTGGGATGGAGTAGCAATGACAGTATCAAGAGTTGTCAACCATGGGCTGGGATCCCAATTAGAATGGTTAGCGGCAAGAAGAGAAAGACTTGAACCAAGAGTGGAAGCTTCGGTAGAGGTTGTTGGATCATAAACTTGATCCAAGTTAAAAAAAACTCAAGAAACCCAAACCAAATAAAAATGAGTCCAAGCCTACAAATCCAAATTGTAGTAAATTATTTAGATATTTTTAAGTATGTAGATTTTATTTTGTGGATGGAAAATGTATGATGTGTTAAAAAGTTGTGTTAGGTTCGATGAATGGTTAGAAAGTGTGAAATGTGGAGAGTTAGTTAGAATTTGTGGTAAGTAAGTGTGATATGTGGAAGGTTAGTTGAAAGTTGTGGTTAGTAATGTGTTAGTTGTAAAATGTGGTTAGTTTTTTGTGGTTGTATTATTTAGGTGACTTGGCTAATTTATAAGCCTTGTATTAGGATACAAATTCACCTATAAATAGGTGAGTGTTTAGTTGTTTATGAATCAACAAAAATAAGAACTTCTTTAGAGAGAAAAGAAGTAAAGAGTGAGTTGTAGTATTGTATTTTGAGTGTGAGTGTTGTAATATTTTTGAGTTTAATAAAAGTTGTTCATTTGAGTGTTTTAATTCCAACAAAGTGGTACCAGAGCTAGGTTGAAAGCTCGAGTCCTCCTCCCGAAAAGAATTTTTTTTCCCGAGTGCGGAAAAATCAAATTGAAACTGCCCAGGCGTTGCAGTAGCTAAAAATCCCAAAAAGTGTCGCAGTAGACTGCCAAAAGTGTTGCAATACGTCCAGTGTGTTGCAAAAGACTCCAGAAGTGTCGCAGTAGACTGCAGAAGTGTCGCAGCAGAGACTAGAAGTGTCGCGGCAGACTCCAGAAAGTGTCGCATCACACTCCAGAAAGTGTCGCAATAGCTCCTATACGTCTAGAAAAGCTATTTGAGTAAGATGGCGAATAACGTGACATCCTTTCAAGTTCCAACACTCAACAACAACAACTACGACAATTGGAGTATCAAGATGAAGGCTCTTCTCGGGGCTCATGATGTTTGAGATATCGTAGAGAAAGGAATCAAGGAGCCCGAAAATGAAACCTCTCTCACACCAGATCAAGCTACAACTTTGAAGGATTCCTGAAAGAGAGACAAGAAAGCTCTCTCCCTCATCTATCAAGCATTAGATGATGACGGTTTTGAAAAGATTTCAAGTGCAACTTCCGCCAAGCAAGCATGGGAGAAGCTACAAACCTCTTATAAAGGAGCCGAAAAGGTGAAGAAGGTCCGTCTCCAAACACTAAGAGGTGAGTTTGAATCCTTGCACATGAAACCGTCCAAGTCTATCTCCGATTACTTTTCAAGAGTAGCAGTCGTTTCTAATCAATTGAAAAGAAATGGTGAAAAGTTAGAAGATGTAAGAATAATAGAGAAGATACTCCGCTCGTTGGATCCTAAATTTGAGCACATCGTGGTGATGATTGAAGAAACCAAAGACTTGGAGGAGATGTCGATTGAAGAACTCCAAGGATCGCTACAAGCCTATGAAGAAAAGCATAAGAAGAAGCAAGGTATCTCTGAGCAACTCCTCAAGTTACAACTTAAGGATACGAGTGAAGGCCAAGGCAATGGTAGAAACAACCGTGGCAGAGGCAGAGGTAGAGGACGAGGCCGCGGACGAGGAGGAAGCCGTGGTCGTGGACGGAGTTAGAATTACAACAACAATTCCAACAAATATGAGAAAGGAGAAAGCTCCACACAAGGTCGTGGAAAAGGAAATTTGAACTCGAGGTATGACAAATCTCAAGTCCGATGCTATAATTGTCAAAAGTTTGGGCATTACGCTTTAGAATGTAGAGCTCGAAATGATCAAGTTGTAGAGAAGGCAAATTTCGTGGAGGAGAAGATCGAGGAGAAAGAAACGCTATTATTAGCATACAACAACAACAGTCATCATCAAGACAACACATGGTATCTCGACACCGGTGCAAGCAACCACATATGCGGAAAAAGAAGCTTATTCGTGGAGCTGACTGAAGAAGTAACTGGTGATATCTCATTTGGAGATGACAGCAAGATATCGGTGAAGGGGAAAGGTAACATCCTCTTTCATGGAAAAAATGGTAGCCACCAATTAATTTCAAATGTCTACTATGTGCCTAATATGAAGTGCAACATTCTAAGTTTGGGCCAACTCTTAGAAAAAGGCTATGATATTCACATGAAAGATTGTAGTCTTTTAATAAGAGATGGCAAAGGAGATCTGATTACTAAAGTACAAATGTCAAAGAATAGAATGTTTCCTTTGAACATTCAACACAATGTTGCAAAGTGTTTGAAGGTGTGTTACAAAGATGCAACGTGGCTATGGCATCTTCGATTTGGTCATCTCAACTTTGGAGGATTGGAGTTGTTATCCAAGAAGGGAATGGTTAGAGGTTTACCATGTATCAATAATCCTGATCAATTGTGCGAAGGATGTCTACAAGGGAAGCAATTCAGAAGAAGCTTTCCAAAGGAGTCAGACTATAGAGCCAAGAAACCGCTCGAGCTCATCCATACCGACGTGTGTGGTCCTATCAAGCCAAGTTCTCTCGCTAATAGTAACTACTTCCTTCTTTTCATTGATGATTACTCAAGAAAAACATGGGTATATTTCTTGAAGCAGAAATCAGAAGTCTTTGGAGTGTTTCAGAAGTTCAAAGCAACCGTGGAAAAGGAGAGTGGTCATAAAATCAAAGCCATGAGATCTGATCGAGGAGGAGAATTCACATCCAATGAATTCAATGAGTTTTGTGCAACACATGGAATCCGTCGACCCTTAACGGTTCCTAGATCCCCCCAATAAAATGGTGTGGTAGAAAGGAAGAATAGAACAATTCTTGACATGGCACGGAGTATGCTCAAAAGCAAGAAACTACCCAAGCAGTTTTGGGCGAAAGCAGTAGCATATGCAGTCTACCTATTAAATCGTTCTCCTACAAGAAGTGTGTGAGGAAAGACACCACAAGAAGCATGGAGTGGAAGAAAGCCCGGAATTTCCCATCTTCGAGTCTTCGGGAGTGTAGCTCATGTTCTTGTACCAGATGAGAATCAAACCAAGCTTGATGATAAAAGCAAAAGTTTTATTTTCATCGGTTATGACTCAAGCTCAAAAGGCTATAAGCTATACAATCCGAATGAGAAGAAATTTATGATCAGTCGAGATGTGATATTTGATGAAGAAGGAGAATGGAACTTTGATTCTCAAATGGAAGACTTCAATTTTTCTCCATTTGAGGAAGATGAGCCGACAACACTTGAGCAACCAAGACAACTTCAACAAGGCCTCACAACTCCACCAACTTCTCCTATTCATAGAGATGATTCATCATCATCATCATCATCATCATCATCATCATCATCTCCATGCTCAACCGAGACTGAAGATGAAAGAGAAGTGCATCGTACGAGAAGTCTTCGAGAACTCTATGAGGTGACTGAACAACTAGACAATCTTACATTATTTTGTCTATTTGTTGACTGCGAGCCAGTGACATTTCAAGAAGCTGCAGAAGAGAAAAAGTGGAGAGGTGCAATGGACGAAGAAATCAAGGCCATTGAGAAGAATGATACATGTCACTTCACTTCCCAAAGGACACAAGGCGATAGGTGTCAAATGGGTGTGCAAAACGAAGCAGAATGCCAAGGGAGAGATCGAAAGACACAAGGCAAGGCTTGTTGCAAAAGGCTATTGTCAAAAGGCTGGAATTGACTACGATGAGGTATTCGCTCCAGTTGCTCGATTGGAAACTGTCAGACTAATAATTTCTTTAGCAGCTCAAAACAAGTGGAGAATTCATCAAATGGATGTAAAATCGACGTTCCTAAATGGAGTTCTTGAAGAGGAAGTTTACATCCAGCAACCACCAGGTTATGAAGTCAAAGGCCATGAAGACAAGGTGTTGAAATTGAAGAAGGCTCTTTATGGGCTAAAACAATCACCAAGGGCATGGAATAGCAGAATTGACAAGTACTTCCGAGAAAATGGCTTCAACAAATGCCCCTTTGAGCACGCTTTGTACATCAAGATCAAAGATGGAGATATTTTGATCGTGTGCCTCTACGTGGATAATTTGATATTCACTGGAAGCAACCAAAGAATGTTCGATGAATTTAAGAAAGTGATGACGAAGGAGTTTGAGATGACAGACATGGGGCTCATGGCGCACTACCTCGGTATAGAAGTAAAGCAACAAAAGGATGGAATTTTCATTTCACAAGAAAGCTATGCCCAGGAGATCTTGAAAAAGTTCAAGATGGAGAATTGTAAGCCGATAAGCACACCAGTGGAGTACGGGATCAAGATGTCCAAACATGAAGAAGGTGAGAGTGTAGATCCAACACTTTTCAAAAGTTTGGTTGGAAGTCTACGCTATTTTACCTGCACGAGGCCAGATATCCTTCATGCAGTAGGGTTAGTTAGCCGCTACATGGAATCACCAACAACTACCCATTTCAAAGCTGCTAAGAGAATTCTTCGCTATTTGAAAGGTACAATCGATTTTGGCTTGTTCTATTCGGTTTCTAATGATTACAAACTTGTTGGATATAGCGACAGCGATTGGGGTGGAGACGTAGATAACCGCAGGAGCACTAGTGGATTTGTGTTTTTCATAGGAGATACTGCTTTCACATGGATGTCAAAGAAACAACCAATTGTAACTTTGTCTACATGTGCTGAATATGTTGCAGCAACCTCGTGTGTTTGTCATGCAATTTGGCTCAGAAACTTATTGAAGGAGATCGGCTTGACCCAAGAAGAGCCGACTGAGATCCGTGTTGACAACAAGTCAGCTATTGCCTTAGCAAAGAATCCTGTATTCCATGATCGAAGCAAGCACATCGACATCCGCTACCATTATATAAGAGAGTGTGTTGCAAGAAAGGAAGTACAAGTTGAATATGTCATGACACAAGATCAAGTTGCGGATATCTTTACCAAACCACTGACAAGTGAAAACTTCATCAGACTGAGAAGTTCACTTGGGATGACTAGATCAAGTTTAAGAGGGGGTGTTGGATCATAACTTGATCCACGTTAAAAAAAAAAAACTCAAGAAACCCAAACCAAATAAAAATGAGTCCAAGCCCACAAATCCAAATTGTAGTAAATTATTTAGATATTTTTAAGTATGTAGATTTTATTTTGTGGATGGAAAATGTATTGTGTTAAAAAGTTGTGTTAGGTTTGATGAATGGTTAGAAAGTGTGAAATGTGGAGAGTTAGTTAGAATTTGTGGTAAGTAAGTGTGATATGTGGAAGGTTAGTTGAAAGTTGTAGTTAGTAATGTGTTAGTTGTAAAATGTGGTTAGTATTTTGTGGTTGTATTATTTAGGTGACTTGGCTAATTTATAAGCCTTGTATTATGATACAAATTCACCTATAAATAGGTGAGTGTTTAGTTGTTTATGAATCAACAAAAATAAGAACTTCTTTAGAGAGAAAAGAAGTAAAGAGTGAGTAGTAGTATTGTATTTTGAGTGTGAGTGTTGTAATATTTTTGAGTTTAATAAAAGTTGTACATTTGAGTGTTTTAATTCCAACAGAGGTTTGGTCCCCTCCACCATCGTAATGATAGAAAACTAGGTGCTGGATGTGTTATTCATAATTCAAATGGCATTTGTATTGGCTCAAAATGTGTTCTACTAGAGGGAGGAATTGATTATGAGCAAGCTGAAACGATGAGTTGCAAGGAGGCCTTATCTTGGATCAAGCGTTTAGGATTGTCTCAAGTCTTAATTGAATTGGATGACAAGCTTCAATCTCCCTTAGGGCTTGTTTACGAATGATTGCGTTAAACTGAGAAATGAAATATAGAGTGTTAAGTTTGCTTTTGTTTGTAGGTCGTCGAAAGAAGTAGCACACCGCATTGCTCGTGCGGCTAATGGTAGTATTATTACATTAGAAAGAAAAAAAGTAAAAATGTGTTGACATAGTGAAAATCAATTTCTTCATTTTTATTTTGAACATCAGCATATACATTTGAGAGAGGATAATGTTTGTTTTAGTTTCCTAAAATGCTGGTTGACGTTTAACTTACGTTTCAATTAATGTATTATTATTGTTGGAATGCTTTCTAATACCTTTAATCTGTACATTTTAACCTTAAATATACCTAAACTTTAAAATGGATCTTTGAGGTATTTAAACTTATAAAAAGTGGATATCCGTGCTGCCTCAATCCCACTTACCCAGCCGCATCATGGAGACTCGCTGCCAATGTGGAAAATTTGGAAAAGTCAAACCAATGAGCGAATGACACGAGGCATTGATTATCAAATTTCAAAAAAATCTTGACAAAACTTCTTTTACGTCCATGTAATTTTAATTCAACTAAAAAACATCAAAAATTTGGAAAAGTCAAACTAATGGCATAACGACACATGACATAAACCAACAAAATTTCAAAAATAATGATAGTTCTTTTAAGTCCGTGTAATTTTAATTCAACCAAAAACACCATCTTCTACAATTGATTTCAAAAAAACCTTGATAAAATTCATTTAAGTCCCTATAACTTTTATTATATAAAAAAATAAATTTGGGGCAGAAATTTTTTAGAAAATATTTATGGAATGGCCTGAAAAAAGTGAAAATACGTTTCGGGACCCGGTTTCGTAAAAAATCGAAAAATCCCAAAAAATTAAGAAATATCCAGAAAATAAAGAAAATAAATTTGGTGCAAGAATTTTTCAAGAAAATATTTCCGGAAGGGCCCGAAAATATGTGAAAATATGTTGCGGGACCCGATTTCGCAAAAACTCGAAAATTCCCAAAAAATTATGAAATATCCGGAAAATAAAGAAAATAAATTTGGTGCAAGAATTTTTAAGAAAATGTTTCCGGAAGGGCCCGAAAATATGTGAAAATACTTTTTGGGGCCCGGTTTCATAGAAAATCGAAAAATCCAAAAAATTATGAAATATCCGGAAAATAAAGAAAATAAATTTGGTGTAAGAATTTTTCAGAAAATATTTTCGGAAGGGCCTGAAAATTTAAAAATACGTTTCGGGGTCCGGTTTCGTAAGGAATCAAAAATCCCAAAAAATTATAAAATATTCGAAAAGTAAAGAAAATAAATTTGGTGCATAAAATTTTGAAAAAATGATTACGGAAGGGACCGAAAATGTGAAAATACGTTTCGGGGCCCGGTTTCGTAAAAAATCAAAAACTCCAAAAAAATTATGAAATATCCGGAAAAGAAAAAAAATAAATTTGGTACAAGAATTTTTCAGAAAATGTGAGCTTTCCAAGCACACCCTAAAGGAGGAAGAGGGTCATTTTGTAATTAAAAAAGTATTTAAGGATTTTTCAATAATTTTTTTATTAATTATTGAATTTATATAAAATTTTTACTATTTTTTAGGTCAAACACGCGCCCCTTAGTCAAAAGGGGACACCTCACCTGCCACATCAGCAACAGATAGCACAGAGGTCCACTTTTTACAAGTTAGATACTTCGGAGGTCTACTTTAAAATTTGAGTATATCTAAAATAAAAGTGCGCAAATTGAAGATATTAGAGAGCCTTCAACCATTATTTTTAATAGATTGACATTAAAAGAAAAACATGAGTACTACTGTTTAATTTATAAAACATAACTAAGAAAGGGCATTTTTTTTATAATTCAAGGGTACGTTCATTAAAAGATGAAAGTAAGGTAAGGTTGTTTTAAAGTTGAACCGAACTAAATTGAAATTGGTTAAATTAAATTGAACTGAACTAATGTGTTGAACTGAACTCCACTAAACTTATTTCAGTGTAATTTATAACTATGCATAGCTGAACTATATTGACGTGGCTTAAACTGAAGTCGTCTGCACTGAATTAAATTAAATTATAGTCAAAAAAAAATGACCTAATTCTTTAATTTACAATTTTTTTATCTAATTTAAAGACAATTAGAAAGTTCAATTTCTTTATTTCTTTTTAATGTGATCAAAGAAACAAATGAATAATTTTTTGGTGAATATTATAATTACTTTATTTTATTTGCAATATTAAAGTTATCGGTGGGGAAAAATTTAATTCAAGGTAAAGTAAGAAAAATTAACTAAGTTACCATACAAAAATTAATTTGTCTCCAACCTGGAGGAATTGGGAAAGAATAAGGTGAAAACTTATAATTTTTTTTGAATGAAAAACGTATAATTTAGAAGAAAAAAAAAGTCAGAAAATCCACCGTGCTTGATTGGTCCTTCATTCTGGACATGTTCATCTGACGGATTGATCGGATTTCGTCGAGCTTTTGATTAAAAATATTAATTCAGTCCGGTACAACCCACACTCTAAAGCTTTGAGTTTGGCTGATTTACAAAGTCATTCTCAAATCTGACCCATAGTCCCTATATAAATCTTTTGTTTATTTAATTGAAATAAAATAAAAAAATTATGCCTAACTAAATTATTTACCTGATGTCCTAAATAAATCATTGAACTTATGATAATTAATTTAAAAATTTATTAATATAAAATATAAAAATTGAATAATTATTTAATATAGTATATAATATAATATAAAAATTTATTGTTTACGGGACGGACTCTGGTCAAACTTAAATATTTATGCAAAAAATTAAACATAACTGATAAAATTTTGGGCTTTAGAAGACTCGGGTTCGAAATAGGCCTAGTAAAAATATAAATCTCCAGGCCCGGCCCATGGGAGCGGGCTTCCGCCCACAGGTCTACTTCATTCAAACACTGTTCATCTCCGCTGCTCTGGCTCGCCTCCGCTGATCGCCGTCCTTGAATGCTTTCCTTCCTCGGTAAGTCTTCTTTTGTTTTTCTTCAATTAGGTTACTTTCCATCCCTGAAATCCTTTAATTGGATTTGTTTTTTTCCCTAAATTGAATTCGAAGTATTCAAATAAGATTAGATAAAATAATTAGAAATGGATAAGAAGTAATTAGTTCAAGTTCAGTTCGTTTGATATGAAGAGATCGGTTTGCAATTTTGAGAAAGCAGTCAACCACTATATAAAGTGCCAAGTGTATCAAAGCAAAATTGTCCGGTAAAGAATATTGATTGATGTATTCAGTGTTGAAGTGATCCTTTAGATAAATATTGTAATGCGTCTGCTTCTTACCAGTAAAACTCCCCCTACTCTAAGATCTTATTAGGTTTTAAACTGGAGCAAAAATTAGGGGAACTCATTGGACATGTTCGATTAAATTTAACAAGGACTATTAAGTATTACAATCTTAGCCTATTTAGAGTTTAGAGCGGAACCTATCAATAGTGTCAGATTTTCCGTGCTATGAGTATAGTATCCACGTCAGTTAACAAGTAACAATTGTTGGGATGACTGTATAAAAATACATTTGTTTAACAGTTGTTAAGGAAGTTGTTATTTAGATTTTATATCATTTTATTTGTTGTCATATATTTGTAATTTTTACGGGTATTTCGCTCCCTAACCATCAGGTCCTGGCCATGAATTTCTGTGATAATATTCAATTGGAAAAATTTACGATTTTTTCCCACACCATTTCAGCCTTATGTCCATCCGGTATTCTTCTCGTCATTGTCTCTCGACTGACATGTTTAGACCGCTTGCAGGTTCCATTTTGCTTGGAACTTTCAGAAGGAAGAAAATTTAGTTGTATTCTTTCGGTTACCTTAATATAGAAAGAACTCAAATGAGATTGGGTTTTCGTGTGGTTTTACGGTTTAATTCATGTTGGCCTGGGTGAAGTGTTAGAGATCATGTTATTATTTAGTTTGGCCAGGGTTAGAATTGCTAAGGAATGGATTAATATGTAGTTCATTAAGAAGTTGATTCTCAGAGTACAGTAAATTTATATTAGTTGATCATTACTTTGCTTATGTTGTTTTAATCTGTCTACTTAGTGCTTAATATATGTGGACGGAGGTGAAACTTGATAAAAAGCAATGGAGATATGAATCATATGATAATGTGCAATTTGAAGGCAACTAAAATTTTAAACTCTTGCATTAACTTAGTTGACTACTTCACTAATGTGTTCATGCAAGAAGCGTTTAAGCTAGTTTGCATTGTATGTGTATGAGTTGAAGTTGCATAGTATGTGGATGTGTATTTGGCTTTGCTAGAGTTGATATTTTTGTCTATGTTTGCGAAAAAAGTTAAGTTCAAGGAATAATTAGAGTATAAAAGTATGCCTAATGAGTTGTAAGTCGGAATTTGTTTCTTAGACAGCCTGCCAACCAGTTCCCAACAAAAGAAAGAAAAAAAGAGACTCCCAAACTTCAATTTTGTTTCTAGATATGTTCTTACCCTTCCTTGATGAGGCATTATACCCGGAGTGGTGCCTACCCGGAGTGGTGCCTAGTGCCTCAAGCAATTTTGAGGCTCTTCGCATTGAGAATGCCTAGGGTTTTAATCAAACTGTTGGAGAACTCGTATTGATGTACAACACCAACCTATATGGAAAATACTGATGCCATAAAGTGGCACAACCATCCTTTTATGGCAATCTATATATTGCTTTTGGTCAAAGGAACAAGCGAATTTCTTGATCGTGTCTTTTATTTTTGGGTTATCTTCAAAACTCTTATGGTTTCATTCGTCTTTAAAAAGGTTCTTGTGAATTTTTTTTAAAGAGCCTTTGTGGTATGAAACGTTAGCAAAAAGGGTTTTCATCCTTAACTCTCTGTAAAAAAAACTGACGTGGTAGGGGCATTACAGGAAACTAAAAATCTGACTAAAAAATTTCAGGTCAACCCTTTCCTTCCTCCCCAAATTAATGAACCCTAATCTATTTTCTTCACTTCACTACCCAAAATTGAATCTGAGTTTAACAAACAGCAAATCTAGCACGAGATTTGAATTGATGTGCATTGGCCTTTGCATCCAAAGCTATTCAAGCCATATGAAAATGATGTAATTAAAAGAATTGAGTGAATTCATGTTCGTTTGAACGGGTCAATCAATTCAACACAGCACCTACACCATCGTCTTCGTCTCCTTGTGCACTGGTCCCAGCGTGATGTCCCCACTCCTTTTATTTCTTTGCTCTTGGCTATTGTGTTGTTCTTCTTCCACCCCAAAACAGCCTGTTTTAGCCCCTTTTTTCCTTTATTCCAAGTTTTCGATTTAATTCGTGATGGAGGTAACCAATTCCTGCTAACCTAAACTACTCCCTTAACCTTTTTCTTTTTATTTTCTCTACAAGAAAAGGAAAAGGAGCAGTGTATAGGGTGAACTTTCCAACTAATCAAGTTTTCATTGATGTAATTTTTCAGTGTTTTTCTGTTTTTCTTACATTTATACTGGTCGGTCCTTTTTGTGATGCTGCTGTGTTATCTTTCTTTTTTCAATTTGACAGCAATTTATCTGGGGAAGAAGGGGTTGACCTGAAATTTTGGGTTGTGAAGTGAAGAAAATAGATTAGGGTTCATTAATTTGGGGAAGAAGAAGGGGTTGACCTACGTCAGCTTTTTTTTACAGAGTTAACGACGAAAACCCTTTTTGCTAACGTTTCATACCACAAGAGTCCTTTTTGAAAACGAGTGAAACCGCGGGGGTTTTTGAATTTAACCCTTTGTTTTTTTATTTCAATTGTGATGATATTTATTCTTTCATTTGATTTTAGACTTTAACTTGTTTGTTAAACTAACTTGTCATTGTGCATTTTAGTTGTATGTCAAACAAGCAAATGTTAAGTGTAAAATATGAGAAATAATGAAGCTATCTCTACAGTCAAAGTTAGGCATATGAGAAATCTGTAACCATTACTTTGCCTTTTTCACCGTTGGATTGAAATAACCACCACTCATCCTATGATGAAAAAGTGCAAAGTAATGGGTACTTTGTAAAAAATAAAGTAATCATAGAATGCACCTCAAAATTATCTAATTAATTGTTTTCAAATTGCCTCCACGGAATGAGGAATGAGGACATCATTGGTGACGGTCATAGTCACAGACAAATCTGTACTAAGGCCAGGGCTTGGGGTTGCTATATATATTTCATTATTTGCATTCATTTGTATAGGAGAATAAAACTGATCGATAGTGACTTTGTAAAATGAGTTAATGAATCTGTGACTCTTTGGCTTCCATTTTAAAAGATGATGCACTGTTAATGGAATCTCGTTTATTTGAGGTTGATGTCTCTATGGTCATTTCCTTTTGTACAAATGCTGCATGTCTCCACAGATTTTATAAAATGTCGTTCTACATAGCTCACAAGGGTTATTACATTGCAGAGTAAACAAGATGCTGTACATTGACCATCACTTGACATAATCATATTTTTCTATCTATAGGCGTTGGGTTTTACATGGACAGGTAATGATGAAACCGCAAGAAAAGGTTGTTGCAAAACCAGGTATATTTAGTTATGAGATGTGTTTTTAGCTAACTAGAATTTTCTTGAGTTGAAATTTCACAACTTATTATACATGGAACTGGTATATGCTAATAAACTGCAGGTTCTATGTGCTTCTTGTCTGGTTCTGTTGAACCGTGAAAATGAAGTGGGCATGTGGCAATGGCTCTTTGGGAAGAATGTTGCAGGTTTAGTCTTTCATAATAGTGGTACTAGAGATGGATTTGTTGGGATTGCTGCACCTCTCTTGCAAAAATACTTCCGGTTTGTGCTCCAGAGTGCTATTATTCCTTTATGATGCATTAATCTGGACCTCACTAATGTCTAGTTAAATTTTTTATATGACAAGTAGAGTTACTGGTTTGAACCTTGCTTTTATTTCTTTTGTAGATTGATCTGGCAATGTTCGGTGGAGAAATGTTATGCCAGGGAGATTTCTTGCCAGGATATACTCTTTGACTCTCCTCTAGGAATCGGAAAAAGACACGGACACGGGAAACGCCATTTCTAAAAAAATTTAGGTTTTTAAAGTGTGGGGAAACGTATATATAATAAAAAAATATAGGGGTATATTTATAAATCTAAAAAAATATAAAATTTTCATGAATATAATTTCATTCTTTTATAAAATAATGAGATGATAAAATACAACACACTTAAAATATATTTATTAGTTATAAAACAATGCTACAGAAAATATTTATAATTAAATTCATTTAATTAAGGTCACATTGCATTTGAAAAATTTTAATTCAAAAATAATATTTATATTTTAGTGACTTGCACAATAAATGCATAGGAAGTTTAGTTTTGGAATGAACCAAAATTGGGTCATAAGGTTGATAGAATTGCTATAAAATGGTTTCCGGAGTTTGAAGAAGCGAGTTTTCAAGTTTCTTTTATTGTGGAAACTGCCCCGGAAACGTCTCGTAGGGGTTTCCGAGAGTTTTCGTTTCTGAAATGCATGGGTACGCCGAAACGTCATGTGTCAAGAGTTTCTGTGCTTTCTAGATTGTCCTATAGTGTTATATGGTTCCTAGGATTGATTTACCCCATCTTTTTCTTACAATGTACTAGTAGCAAGTAGCAACTTTATGTGACTGTGAACTTGTAATGTAGCTGGATGCTTTCCTTTGCTCGATCAATGACGTAGAGGTCAGCAAAGCTATTGATCAGAAGTGCCGAGGTTAGATAATGATCAGTGGCGTACTCTAATTTATGTAACATCTCATTGCTTAACATCCATTACATGCATTAAAATTAGATTACTTAATATTTTACATCTTAAATTTACAAGAAATGGATTAGTTAAAACAATAGTTTTTTTTGTGATACACAATATGATATTTTAATGTTTAAAAACTAGAACTATAGAATTTTAAGAAATAAGTAGAGTATTATAACTTTATAGATATAAAGTGATTTAATAGATGAAATATTTGTATTATTTATTAGTAACATTTTTTTTGGTAATGTGATATATATGAACATAGTTGTTAAAGGCACGCCTCAGCCTGAGAGGCGTCTTACGCAGGGCGACCACCTTCGCGCCTAGCCATAGGTCAGGCGAGGGCGTGTTCAACAGGCGAGCGCCTTTGTGCGCCTTGACAGAGAGCGCCTAGGCGCGCCCAGTGGACAGAATTTTTTTAGCAGGGTTTATAAAGTAGATTTGATCTGAGACGTCCATATTTTATAACTTATATTTGATCTTAGCCATCAATCTGTTTTAAATTGATTTCATCTGGGCCATTCTTTTTTTAACTCTTGTTTAATCTTAGCCATCGATCTGTTTTTTATATATTTGATCTTGACCGTTCAGTTTTTTCACTAATATATAATCTTGGCCATGTCTCAGTTTTAGGGTTACAAGAGACAAGTTACGGCATAAACAAATCAAAAGCTCCTCTTTTCTCTCCACCACATTCGACTTCCAGTATTTATTATTGCCACCAAGCTTCAACGATTTGTCATCAAAAGTCATCAAAAGGTACTTATTGTCGTTACCTTCTTTCTACTCTTCTACACGTACACTCTCTTCTCCACTATTTTAACTTGTGTTTTTCTTGTTTTAAACATCAACAGTATTGGTTCTACACTTGCGCTCTCTTCTTTCTTTTTTTAACTTATTCTGAATTTGAATCCAGACTAATAAAATACTACTTGTCTATTGGTTTGTGACTTTGTTCTTCTAGCTTCAATCTCTTCTCCACCAGAGTCTGGTTTCTATTTTAACTAGTGTTTCTCTTGTTTTAAACATCATCAGTATTGTTTCTACACTTGCACTCTCTTCTTTCTTGTTTTAACTTATTCTGAGTTTGAATTCAGACTAATAAAATACTTCTTTCTTGTTTTAACTTCAATCTCTGTTTCCTAATGAATTATCCTGGTTACTTATTTTCCTTGTAATTTTGTGCAGATGGCTAGTAGTAGTACTGTGGTTGATACTAATCCCACCAAGGACCCAGGATGGAAATACGTCACAATTGTGAATGGAAATAAGAATGACTTGAAATGCAATTTCTTTGATGTAGTTACAAAAGGAGGTATATATCGAGCTAAGCAGCATTTAGAAGGAGGGCACAGAAATACAAGAGGTTGTAAGCAAGTTTCAGATAATATTCGTTTGGAAATCCAAGCTTATATGGCAAGAAAAAAGGCGGCTGCTACCCGTAGCATTAATTCTTCAATTCCAGAATATGAGGATGTTGAAATTCTGGGCGATAATGAAGATGAGGATGTTATAGCTTTTGAAGTATACGCAAGACAACCACCTAACAAGCTAAAATCAAAGTTACCACCACCCAAAAGACAAAAAGTAAAGGGTCCATTGGATTTAATTTACCCTTCCGTTGAAAAAAAGGTTGTGAAAAGCAGTAAGGGAAAAAAATTAAAGCAAACAACGATCAATAATGCATACAAGAAAGAGGTGAGAGAACAAGCTTGTGTGGAAATTACTCGATGGATGTATGATGCTTCAATCCCTTTTAATGCTGTAAAGTATCCAAGCTTTGCACTTATGATTGAAGCTATCGGACAATATGGTTGTGGTATGAAGCCATCTAGCTATCATGAAGTTCGGGTTCCTTTTCTAAGCAAGGCAGTGGCTGATGTGAATGATAGGCTGGAATCATATAAAGTTGAATGGGCAAAGTATGGTTGCTCTATTATGGCATATGGTTGGACAGACAAAAAGAATAGAATGTTGATCAATTTTTTGGTCAACTCTCCAAGTGGAACTGTTTTCCTAGAGTCTGTAGATGCTTATGATGAATCAAAGATGGGAGATATGATGTACCAACTATTCGATAAAATAGTGGAAAAAGTAGGGGAAGAACATGTCATCCAATTCATTACTGATAGCGCCGCTAATAATGTGAAAGCAGGTTAGGAAGTTACTTCAAATTTGTATTTTTTTTAATACATTTAGATTCAGTAGTGTATGAGTTTATAAACCTACATGTTATTTGTTGACTAGATTAATTTGTACAATTTTTTGTTTGAATAGGTAAACTTCTAATGACAAAGAGGCCCAATTTATATCGGACTCCATGTGCAGCCCACTGTCTTGACTTGATACTAGAAGATATTGGGAAGCTGCCAATAGTGAAATGAACATTGAAAAGAGCTACAGGCTTGAATTCCTATATCTATGTTCGACCAGGTTTAGTGAGCATGTTAAGGAATTTCACTGGACATAAAGAGCTTGTTAGGCCTGGAGTTACAAGATTTGTAACCGCGTTCTTAACTCTTCAACGTCTACACCGGTTAAAAGCAAATTTGAGAATTATGTTCACTTCTTCAACATGGCTCGAAAGCAGTTGGGCAAAAGAGGTTGTCGGCAAAAAAGCTTGTGAAAAAGTTGTGTTGAGGGTTAGATTTTGGAAAGATACTGTGTTTATCTTGAAGGGGTTTGGCCCTTTAGTCAGAGTGCTTAGATTGGTTTATGGTGAGAAGAGAGCAACAATGGGTTACATTTATGAAGCAATGGATAGGGCTAAAGAAGCAATTACCAACTCCTTCAAAAACGAAGAAAGATACATAAAAGTGTATGAGTTGATATACAAAAGATGGGATATCCAACTTCATAAACCCTTGCATGCTGCTACGTATTATCTTAACCCAGAATACTTCTATAAACATGAGCTCCATGGAAATGTAAAGGTTTCTCTAGGGTTATATAATACTGTTGAAAGGTTGGTTAATTGTCAAAAAGAATCGGATTTAATTCTTGATCAACCGTCTCTTTATAAAAATGTTGAAGGTCTCTTCGGAAATAAGTTTTCTATTAAGCATCGAGACAAAAAAGCTCCAGGTAATCAAATCTATAATTTTTTTTAAACTTTAGGATTAGTTTTAAAAGAATTTGAATTTTGGTATTATTATATTCGTCAATTGACTTCATGACTTGTTATTTTTTTGCTTTTGAACTACAGCTGAATGGTAGGGTTTATATGGATCTTCAGCTCCAAATTTGTCAAGGTTTGCCATTAGGTTCTTAGCCTCACTTGCAATGCATCTGGTTGTGAACGTAACTGGAGCATCTTTGAACATGTAAGAAAATTGCCTAATTATATTTTTGACTTGGGCATTTAAGCTTTGCCCAATCGTCCCTATTCTTATTTGACAAATATATATTGTACATTTGTGTTTCAGGTTCATAGCAAGAAGAGAAATAGACTTGACCAAGAAAAGTTGAATGATTTGGTGTTTGTAAAGTACAATCGAGCACTACTTCGTCTATATGAAGCTCGTGATCGTATTGATCCTATATCTTTGCAAGATATCGACGACGCTAATGAATGGTTGGTTGGCTGCCCAGATAGCATGGATAATGAGGAGTCAGATGACGATAAAGTATATTCAGATGATGATTTGACATGGCTTCATGTTGATAGGGCTGTTGGAGCTGAAGAGAGTGTTTATTGTACTAGAAAAGCAAAGAAAAAAGCCACCAATTCTTCAAGTTCTAAGGCAAAGGGAAAGGCACCAATCTCAGCAAAAGATGATAATGATGATGATGATGAAAGTGAAATCGAGGTTGATGATGAGTATCTTAATAAAGAAGAGGATCAAGAGGATGATGAATTAGGCAATGATGATAGTGATCAGAAATTAACTATTTAGATACGAAGACTTTTGAAAGCTTAAACTCATGTTTTGCTAGGTTTTTTGGTTTTGCAATATTAATATTGGAACATAACTTGTAGTTATGTTCGTATTAATATTGAAGCATAAAATTTCATGCTAACTAATTATAACTATACTGCTACTGTCTACTCCTACTTATAGCTTATTTGTTGCATTTTCTAGCATATTTAACATGTTAGAGTCTATCCTGATTTCTTTTTTAATTTTGATGCGCCTAGCGTTCACTAGGCGCGCGCCCCGCCTTGAGGCACGCCTGAGGTCCTGGCGCCTTGACTGCTCCTTGCGCCTCGACAACTATGTATATGAACTAATATGAGATATAAAAGAATAGATATTATTATAATTATTAACAATATTAGTCATGTAATTAGAAGAAGGGTATGGTGGTCATTAGGGAATATATATAACAAGAGGTGGAGATAAGGATGATGAAAATTAGTCTGATATATTTTAGAAAGGTGAGAAAAGGGCCTTAGAAGAGAGAACGCAAGTCAAGGGAGCACAAGGAAGAAGAGAAGAACAGAGCTAGAAGGAAGGATTCAAGGTAATTTTTGATTTTGTAATATGATTTTCGAGATGTTAGAGATAGAATTTAAGGTTGTGACAAACAGATGAATTGATTCTCTGCATCTCTAGATTACTTCTATAAAATTTGGGAATTTTTAGATGAGTAAATCAATAGCTATGATTTTTATAAGATGAAGTGTGCAGAATTGGATGATCAAAGAGATGAGGTGAGTTTCGAAATTAATCTGGGATTGTTATACTAATTAGAAATTTTTAAGTTTTTGATAAGTTATTCCCTTACGTGTATAGTTTAAGTAGAAAAAAGAATCAGGTCTATTCATGTTGTATATAGAAAGTTATGGTCGTTTTACTATGTTGTTGTCCAGGTTTAGCGGGACTGAAATAGGTTTTGAAGGAAAATTCCCTATAAACCGTATAAGACTCTGAAATTTTTGAGGTTTTAGTATGTTATAGCTTTGTGTATTAGAGATAGAATAAAAGAATAATAAGATCATTTGGTGAAGTGAATTAAAATTTATGAAATTTTAAATAGAGTAAGGTCATAAGAACACTAGTTCTAATGTTGTCTGTGAATGTAAAATTCACCATAAATTGTATGATGCTTTGATAATCATGAGTTTTAATTATGTTATACCTCTGTGTGTTATAAGTAAAACATAAGAAGAATCCGATAATTTGGTTTAGTAATTCAAGAGTTATAAATTTTAGAGTTCAGCAAGGTCATAAAAGAATAGAGTTCTAGAGTAAGGATATATGGATGGAATTAGAAATTCACTATAAATTGTACATATGTTGGAAAGTTTTGAAACTTTGATATGTTACATAATCAGGTGTTAGGAGTAAAAGAAAACAGGAATTACTTCGTTTGGTTTAGTGATTTGAGAGCTATGAATCCTTAAGTGAAATAAGGTCAGAAGTACTCATTCTAGAAGCAGGAATTTATTTAATGATAATTTTTATTAGAAATACAATAAATTGTATGTACATTTGATATGTGTTTATATCTATAGGAGTCCAAAAGTAGGAAAGAATTCTGAGAAAGGTCCAACTCTTTCCGAGAGAATTAGCTCGAATAATCCATGAGTATAAACATGAAATGAATTTTTGATTGTGATCTGTGTTGATATGTGACTATATATGTGAGTGGAACTTGATATATATGAAATGTGTTGACATGATTTAAATGTGAAATGAGTAGTTTGATATGAATTGTATTGGATATGTATTGTTATGTGAATATAAACTTGATTCGATTGTTAATGTATATATGATGTATGACACTTGTGAACTAAATGTGATTTATGTGACATATGCATTTGCGCATGATTAAATCGAATTTAAAGAGAAGTTGTGACATACCTATCCAGACATTGCAATACATGTTCTGTTATATCGACCTATATGGTCAACGACATGGATTATCTAGACCTATGTGGTCACCCACATGGATCACTTGCTTATATGGACCGAAAGGTCACCCACATGTTTACAGGCTGGCCAGCGAAATCATTTGTTATATGTTACATGTTCCTGGGGCAATGGCTTGGCAAGTAATGTCACAACAAACAAATAAATGAATCATACATAAGCATATTTGAATGCCTACGAGTTGACCTTTCGAATGTGTGTGTATATGTGATTTGCAAAATTCATAGATTGTTTATATTCACTGAGTTGCGCCTCATATAAAGTGCTAAATTTTTCAGAGGTGATAAAGTTTGTACTAGAAGCTCACTACTTGTAGATATCATGGAAGAAAGATTGGCTGGTTGTGTTCCATCTTGTTCTCTCTCCTCACATGACAAGCATATAGTATAATATGCCGGATTTTGGTTTTGCTTTGTATAAGATTGTTTTAGAAAAAGATATAATGTTAGAAGTAATAATTATATATATATATATATATATAAATGAAGTATAAATATTTAAAAAAAAATTATACGTTGGGATTACGATTTTGGCAATTAGTTTATGGTATTGGGTTGTTTCAGTTGGTATCAGAGCGGGGATATGATCATATGGGCATCATATGCATACGTATATAGAAGTTAATACATTTTAGGATTGTACATTTTATCACCTTTACATTGGGCTGATGAAAATGATAACCCGATGAGAGAGGAACCAGCAAAAGCGCCACCTATAGGATCACGTGTGTCCATAAAATGTACGTCAAGAGGCTCTGTGGTAGAAGAGCCTCCAACATTTGCTCAAAGGAAGATTTCGTTTTATAAATAGAAGAAGAATGGTACAATAGAATATAAAGGAATTCATGTAAATGAAATGATTGTTATAATTCAAGTGTATGAAACTGTTCAATCTAATTGATAAAGTGGTACTAGTTGTTGATCTGATTAGATGAAATATTAGAGACTTTTTGTATGTGATATTGGGTTTGAATTGGTTGATGAAGCAACATGTCATTATTGATTGTTTTACCAAAGAAATTAATTTAGAGTCGTCAAGTTAGTCACGAATTGTTTTCAAGGTAAATGTAAGGTAATGCCTACTTGTCTGATTCTTGCAATAAGGATTTTATAAGAACCAGTGTGTCTGCTTGAGGTGCTTTAGTATTATTTTTCAATAAGAATGATAGTACTACTTGAATTGATTATGGGCAGTTGAATTGAGTCACTGTGAAAAACAAATATTCTTTACTTCATATTGGTAATTTATTTGATCACTTACAAGGAGCCAGGGTATTTTATATGATTAATTCGAGGGATAAGATAGATGGAAAATATGATATTAAACTCTTCAAAACATCTAGAATTTCAAAAAAAACATAAAGGAAAAAGAATAGCAAAATAAGAGACAGGGAAGTAAAAGGAATTAGGTAACTAGTTGAACTTATTATCCGATTTTCTTGATATTAGAGATTGAATTATGGTTCAAAATATAAAAGAGAAAAGAAGAGAAATAGATAGAGAGAATGAAAGGCATAAGAATCAGCTATTTCAATAATTTGTGATGCGATTTTGATATGTTAGAAATAGAATTAGAAGTTGTCATATTAAAATGAATCATTCCTCTATAAGATATGGTTTTGTTTGCAAAATTGGCCATTTTGAGAAAAGTTTACAGGGAGTATGATTTTTTTTTGTGGTGAAGGTGTTTAAAATAATATGATCAATGAGTTAGGGTAAAGTTTAAAATTGATCTGAGAACATTTTACTATTTCGAATGCTTTAAAATTTGATATATTGTTCAATAGTATGTCCTCTATACATAGCAAATAGAATCAAGTCATTTGAGGTTGTATAGAAAGAGTTGTAGTCCTTTTGCTAGGCACTATACATGTGAAACGAGACAGATTTAGGGAGAAAAAGAAAAAATTCAGCATAAGTTGTATACTAATTAGATGGTTACGAAATTTGAGTATATTATAGTCAATTGTGTTACATATAAAATGAGATAAGAACCAGATCATTTGGTTCAGTATTGTAAGAGATATGAATTTTCGAAGTCATTAAGGTAATGAAGGATATAAATCTAGATTAAGTATAGTTTTGAAAGAAATGAGAAATTCACTATAGGATTAAGTATAGTTATCACCTTGGAAATGCATATTAAGATTCATAAAGAAGGGAAAGTTAAGTACACCGTACATAGGACCATATGAAATTCGTGAAAAAGTTAGTTCATTTACTTATAGATCGACATTACCACAAGAATTAGCTCAAATTTACAATGTTTTTCATGTTAGCATGTTAAGGAAGTATCGATCAGACCCTACACATGTACTGGAGGATCAAGAAATAGAAATTTCACATAATTTGAGTTATGTAGAGAAACCAATGGAGATTATAGGATATAAGACCAAACAACTACAAAACAAAGAAAATTTTGCTAGTCAAAGTACTTTGGAGAAGTCATTTAGTGGAAGAAGGTACCTAAGAAACAGAAGAATAGATGAGAAAGGACTATCCATAATTTTTTTCAGATACAAGCATTTAATTTCGAGGTTGAAATTCTTTAAGAGTGGGAGAATTGTAACATCCCATTGCTTAACATCTATTACATGTCATAAAAATTAGATTACTTATATTTTACATCTTAAATTTATAAGAAATGGATTAGTTAAAATAATAGTTATTTATGTGATACACAATATGATATTTTAATGTTTAAAAACTAGAACTATATAATTTTAAGAAATAAGTAGAGTATTGTAACTTTATAGATATAAAGTGATTTAATAGATGAAATATTTGTATTGTTTATTAGTAACATTTCTTTTTGGTGATGTGATATATATGAACTAATATGAGATATAAAAGAATAGATATTTTTATAATTATTAACATTGTTAGTCATGTAATTAGAAGAAGGGTATGATGGTCATTAGGGAATATATATAACAAGAGGTGGAGATAAGTCTGATATACATTAGAAAGATGAGAAAAGGGCCTTAGAAGAGAGAACGCAAGTTAAGGGAGCACAAGGAAGAAGAGAAGAATAGAGCTTGAAGGAAGGATTCAAGGTAATTTCTGATTTTGTAATATGATTTTTGAGATGTTAGAGATAGAATTTTAGGTTATGACAAAATATGAATTGATTCTCTACATCTCTAGGTTACTTCTGTAAAATTTGGGGATTTTTAGATGAGTAGATCAATAGCTATGATTTTTATAAGATGAAGTGTGCAGAATTGGATAATCAAAGAGATGGAGTGAGATTTGAAATTAATCTGGGATTGTTGTACTACTTAGAAAATTCTAAGTTTTTGATAAGTTATTCCCTTATGTGTATAGTTTACGTAGGAAAAAGAATTAGGTCTATTCATAGAAAGTTATGGTCCTTTTACTATGTTGCTGTCCAGGTTTAGTGGAGAAACAGGTTTTGAAGGAAAATTCCCTATAAATCGTATAAGACTCTGAAATTTTTGAGGTTTTAGTATGTTATAGCTTTGTGTATTAGAGATAGAATAAAAGAATAATAAGATCATTTGGGGAAGTGAATTGAAAGTTATGAAATTTTAAGTAGAGTAAAGTCATAAGAACACTAGTTCTGATATTATCTGTGAATGTAAAATTCACCATAAATTGTACGATGCTTTGATAATCATGATTTTTTATTATGTTATACCTCTATGTGTTATAAGTAAAACATAAGAAGAATCTGATAATTTGGTTTAGTAATTCAAGAGTTATGAATTTTAGAGTTCAGCAAAGTCATAAAAGAATAGAGTTCTGGAGTAAGGATATATGGATGGAATTGGAAATTCACTATAAATTGTACATATATTGGAAAGTTCTGAAACTTTGATATGTTACATAATCCGGAGTTAGGAGTAAAAGACAACAGGAATTACTTCGTTTGGTTTAGTGATTTGAGAGCTACGAATCCTTAAGTGAAATAAGGTCAGAAGTACTCATGCTAGAAGCAAGATTTTATTTAATGATAATTTTTATTAGAAATGCAATAAATTGTATGTACATTTGATATGTGTTTATATCTATAGGAGCCCAAAAGTATGAAAGAATTCCGGAGTAAGGTCCATGTGAGAACAGGATTTTGCAGTCCCTCTTGCGAGACGATGATGATGTGTACCCGATTTTAATGCCTCAAAATAAAAGTTCTCTTTAGAATTTTTATTACCAAAATAATATTCCTAGCGAATTTTATACTTGGTAGGGTAGAATTCAGTTCGGCGTGGCCGGTAACGAGTCCAGTAGGAGCTTGAACCGATGATTTGTGCCCAAATAATAAATACCCATTAAAATATTATTAAAAATAAAAAAGATGCATTTCCACCTACTATTAAACCACTTTTGACGACTTTTTGGGATCCTAGGCCCACTGCCTGTCGGCATGCTGGAGGCATCATCCATACCGCCGGCAGCATCGCCATGTCGCCTGCGGCATGGCCTGAAACGGGTCCCTCCACAGACAGCCTTTCAGCCACTTTTGGCGGAATTGGTCAAAAAGGCCTCAAAAAACACCCCATTTCACCTATAAAAGCACACCTTGAGCTGCAATTTAGAGGAGGGGGGATCATCTAATGTTAGAATTTGAATGTTAGAATGAGAAAATAGATTTTAGTGAGATAAGAATTAGATAAGACAAAAAAAGATTCCGATCCATTTTTCCTGGTTTTTCTTCTTTGAATTCTCTGATTGTGAGCTTAAAATCAGTAAACCTTGTAGTTAAAAATCAACTTAACTGGAATTAGAAACATGAAACACTCGAATTTACTACTAAATCGTCGTAACAAGCTCCCTGGAGACATTTCTTTTCGGTTCACGAAGAGGTGGATTCACGGCCTCGAGGTAAAAATTCTGAGTCTCATAGCTCTTTGGCATTAATATTACGGATTTGTGTTAATTTTTGTTGATTTATATTCTTTTTTGGGATTTTGGTCATTTTGGAATGTTATCCACTGCTGCTGCAAGAAATGGAACTCGCCGGCGGTATCACCCATATCGCTAGAGACATCACTGATACCGTTGGTGGCGTCACGTTCCCCAGAAACTTCACTTTCTTATGGGACCCTTTCTTTATGATACTCAGAGAGTCTTGTAGCCTGCCTACAAACTGATGTCGCTAGTGATATAATTGATGTCGCCGGCGGCATCAGCCATGTCGCCAGCGGCAGCAACCATGTCGCCGGCGGCATCAGTTGTATCGTCGGCGATATGACTTTCTGGACAGCGGTTTTATTTTCATTTATTCCCGGACTAGCTTATATTTTGAAGCTAGAACATATAATGCAATGATGGAAGTTCAAAACCTCTTGAAAACAGACCCCACCCCATAACGTGTGGCATTTTCACTTATATTCCAGTTAAGGCAACGACTGAACCTAAAATTTGATTAAAAATGGAATTTCCCCGCAAACGCCGTTTAAATCTCATTTTAGCCATCCAACCGGGCTTTATGATACTGTAAATAAAATATGTCATATCCGAACTAACAATCTTCTGTAGGTAGACGTATATCAAACATTCGGCCATTTTTTTATTGCATGTACAGGACTTGGAAGCCTTGTAATAATTTTATTTTCCGCACTTATTTTTTTTAACGGCTGTAAATATTTTATTCATCGCTTCAATTGCTTGATAAATGCGAAAATAACAAAATAACTGATAACACGAATAAATAGGATGGATTAAACCGATTAAGAAAGAATGAAGTATCTTAACTTGGCCTAATGAAAAATAGATAACATCATCCGAACTCGGAATCTCTACTTAAGGTATGGTCCAACCACCCGGTGAGAAAATCGTACCAAAAATTTCCCGATTGAGCTGAACCGGGTGGCGACTCTATTTTAAGTACGGGATTTCGATCTCGTATCTTTTGAGCATTTAAACATGCAAAATCGTTTTCCAATCACATCACTCGTACCTCCCTCGTCATTCCAAGAGGCCGGTCTAATCAGACCGGCCCCGCAGCCGCCGTGCGAAACGTCGTCCGCTTAGAGTGCCGACTCTACTTAGGAATTATCTCTTTAAACTTGAACTTTCTTTTCATAAAGTTTAAAGGATTTTGATGATGTATTGAAATCATTGGCCAAATTAAAATTTCATTCCTTTTCTTAAGACGTTTTATCCGTACGCGTGCAGATAGTTCGGTAATTTTTAGTGCCCCATTTTACCCGAGAAGCTCACGAAGTATCACTCATGCCCTGTTGGAATTGAGGATGCCTAGTGGGTGGATCACTCGTTTTAACCAACATGTAAACTCCTACGATCACACCTATTTTGGGAGTGGTTGGGTAACGTGGAATTAAGGTAAACGAGAACCTTCTACATAAAAAACCCTATACCAAAGCCGCGCTAGAAAAAGCCTTAGCACATCATTCCCTTAGGGTAACCAGAACAAATAAAACAATTGGGACGTGCTTCTTTCGCCATTACCAGTGAAGAGGCCAAAACTCCATCCTTCTAAAGAGGCATTATGCGGGAGTCATAAGGTTGGAAGAGGGACGATTTGTGTGCTATGTGCCCTGTGATCATGCACCCCCATGCATCGGTTTCAAGAGCCATAAAGGAAGCAACTTACCCTTACTACTTCCGCTTATGGAAGAGGTTTAGCAACATACGTAGGACTTCTCTCGTGCCTCCGTTGCATCACCACATATCACTGTGTATGATGTGAGATACAAACGTCCTACGTATGTTGGAGGGATAAGTCACCGCATCATCTCTAACCACATTTACGTGCAGCCATACGTATCACACATTGCTCCCAAGGGACAAAAGGCATGCATACCATCCATACCATTCACAAAACCATTCATGGTCTGATCCACTGCCTACCATTTCACCTAGAAGGAGGTGTACTGATCATCGCACCCCGACTTGGAAAAGGATAGAACACTGCTTAATACGTCAGCCTCTCTCCCCGATTGTCATCACGGAAGTCGAAGGAATTCCACACACCGATTCCAGTGGGGAGTCAGATTCAGAACAAGTTCAGTTAAGCCAAAATCCTTCTCAACCAGCCATATCTTTTCTAAGAAATGAAGGGACCCCTCCTCCAGAAGAGCCTTTTGTCCCTACTTCCAGCTCAGGAACAGGATCTCAACCACCACCTAGTTTTGACTTTGCCAGTGCTATGGCACAATTTCTAAACTCGAACGCTTTCCAAGCTTCTATCCAAACTACTGTTCAGGCAGCCGTTAAGCGAGCTCTTGAAGATAGAAATTCTGATCGAGTATCGGCATCTGATATTCAGGCTCAGAACGGTTCGGCACAGATGTTCACCAGTCTGGTAGGGACGAGACCCATTGCACCTATGTCTTAATCAACCCAGCCTATGGCGAGCCCATTCCAGTTTGGGCAAGCTTCAGCTTTCTTATCAACTTCGACCATTCCATCAATTGTGCCTTTTAATCCAAGACCCTTCGCTCAAAGCTCTACTCCTCCGGTATTTACTCACCAAAGCCCAGTTTCTCAGCCACTACCCTCTTTCACACCTCCGCAGTTCATTATAACTCCTAAAGGCATAATCTACCCCCAAAATCCTTTTGCCAACTAGCTGACCATTCGCCCTCCGCTACCTGCGACGCCCAACGACCAGGTCATGCAACCGCCGGGCGTAACACCCGAGGAAGCAGCTTTTGTTCGACAAATGATAGCCTCTCAAACTGTCAATGACCAGGTTGCGCATTCTCCTGGTGCGACACCTGAAGCCCCGGCTATATCTCATAAACCGGTCAGCGACCAGGTCACACAGCCTCCGGGAATAACACCCGAGATCCAAGCTTACATCAACCGCCTCATCACCGATAAGAAATCTGAAAGAGATGAAGACTAGGTCCTCGATAATTTCATTATGTCGAACATAGCTCATTATGATGGTTCTGGAGCACTGCCTCTCACATTATAATGTATGAAAGAGTGATGCGCGTGAATAAGTTAAGTGATAAGGTGCTTGCTGAAATCTTTCCCTACTCCCTTCGGGGTCCTGCCCTCGAATGGTATCACACCTTACTGCAATATATTATCGCCGGCTGGAATCTCTTATCCAAGGCATTAAAAGTGCATTATCATTTTAACACTATGATGGAAACAACCCTCCAGCATCTTGAAAGGGTCCGCCAAATACCCAACAAAACTTTTAAGCAATACTTCAATTAGTGGATGTCAACTCAGGTCTTAATAAAATCTAAACTAAGCCTTGAGGAAATGATTGTCAAGCTCCTCGAAGGGTCTCTATCCCTATTTCGCAAGGAAATAGCTACTGATTCCTTTCTTTCTTACAAGGCTGTGTTCGAGAAAGCTGAGAAAATTGAGCGTGAGGCAGAGCGTGAGAAGGCCGAAAGAGCGGGGAAACCATGGTTCAGAAAGAATGAAGCTCAACACTCAGCCCTAGCGCCGGCTAAGCCTAAAACACCGGCTGTAATTCAAGCCATTTCTCATACCCCTGCTGCGCCCCTCACAATCACTCTGACTCCGTCAATGGTTGCTACAATCCAGCCTCCTTGCCCCCCCTTTGTTTTGACTAACCCTTATAAGTTGACCCTGCGGGTTATCTTCCAGCGTTTGAGGGAAGTGGGTTTCATACAGTTCCTTCAGGAATACAAGCCACCTAGACCTGAAGATAAAAGCAACTTCTGTAACTATCACGTTCAGGTAGGACACCAAACCAACAATTGCAAGGCCCTGCTATCAGTAATTCAACGCTTAGTTAGCGAAGCAAAGATCACTGAACCGGAGAAAGTTTCGAGCACTATGAATAATCCTTTGCCAAATTTTGGGAATAAGGTTGGCATGGTCCAGTCTGGTTTATCTGAAGCCACAATCTTCGGTCTCCTTGCTCAGAGGTCGGACAGTAGTAACGCTATCCTGGTCATCGGTTTGGGTCTCCCATCTTACTCAGTGTTTGATCTTATCAATCATGCCAACCCAGGGTTCAACTCTATCCAGAGGATGGAAATCGATCCAAACCAACCAAAGCAAGAGAGCCACAGGTCCAAACCATTCGTGGCAAAAATAGTGAAAGTTGAGAAGAAAACATTATTTAGCGTAGATTCCTTTGTTTTGAAGGAGAACTATTCTGATGAAGATGGGGAAATGGCTTGAGAGACCAAGGCCATAAGCACCGACTTATTCAAGGTTGATCAAAATGACCTCTTTAGCATGGATAAGTATAAGCTGTAAAATCCAGATTCGGACTCCGAGGAGCAACAGTATCTGTTTGAAACACGAGCTTTTAAGAGTGTCTTGCTCGACAATGTCCTTAATATCACTCAAAGTGGTCGTGTATATCAGCCTGAAGACCGATATCTTTGCTTAAGTAAGGACCTGGTTCCTAGTAGAGTTGGAACTACTGCAAGACCCCCTTCTCCCCCTCTACCTATCCCTACCAGTCTTGAGGTTGACCCCCTCATTACCCAGTTGAAAAACACCCAAGCCTGATACAGCATCTGGCAACTGGTAATTGACTCTGAAGGGCATCACAGGGGCTTGATTAAACGACTCCTCGATTTGGAAGCTAATCCGACCACCTCGATCCTTGAGATGTGCACCACAATAGGAGAAGGAATCCTTCTGAGAAAAGGGCCTCAGATTGTGTTTGACCATTTTGATCTTACGTTCGAGGGTAGGGATCACAATAGGGCCTTATTCATCCGAATCCGAATTCTCGATAAGGTTATCCCGTGTGTTATGGTGGATGATGGCTCTGCTCTAAATCTGTGCCCTCTAAAAATTCTTCCTCATCTGGGACTATCGAAGGATATGGTTGAAAAATCTATCACAGTTATTAGGGCTTATGATGATTCAAAGCGCAATGTAATTGGGACATTTGAGGCAGAGGTCACTGTGGAAGGCGTGACAAGCAATGTGCATTTCACTGTGCTTGACATTCCTGTTACCTATTCTCTATTGCTTGGCCGACCATGGCTTCATGCTTTGGGCGCTGTTCCCTCTACACTACACCAGAAAATCAAGCTATTTCATGAAGACAGAATGGTAACTATAGAGGCTGATCCCACTTCTGTTATGGCTATTATGGAAGTAGAAGCTAGTTTAGAAAAAGGCCTTCAGATTGCCATGATTAGCAAAGATCAGAAGTCTCCTCCCCTTTGGCACAACTACCTTCATGCAGGTATGGGTAAGCTAATGAAAAAATCTGGTTACAAGCCTGGCAGAGGTGGAGGAATACACAAACAGGGAATTATTGAGGCATTGGAGCCGAAAATCCTTACCCATCGAGCTGGATTGGGATACAAGCCTAGAAAAGCCTATCGCCGCTTCCCCTCCTGCTACTGTTATATGGTCACTATTATATGGTCACTGTGTATGAGATCTAAGGTAAGAGGCCTTATAAGGGAGAGCCTGAGCCAATCAAGTATGGCGGAAAAATATGGCTCGGCTTTGAAATCTTTAAAGATGTCTATAACTTCGAGATCGGTCGCATGATAGTTTCAGCTGAACCCAAGCCTACTAAGCATGATACGCCTGTTAACATTATTTCTGATAAGGCTAAGGGAAAAGGTAAAATGCATCCCAAAGTTGAGTCTGAGGGAAGTAATGAAGAGTCTACGGATCCAGAAATTAAAAATGTTGTGGCAACCATAACTGAAGCTATGGCACTACTGATGAAGAAAGGCTGGAAGAGTAAGGGAACTGGGGAAGAAGATGCTATGGCAGAGATAGTAGGGAAACTCGCCAGGGCTCTCGCCAAGAAAGCCGACCTGTCTAGGGGGGCATCACTCACCATTGCCCAAAAGACTGCTCTAGAGCACGATCTGGGTGCCATTTTGACAGATAATATAGAGGATGCTCCTCCTATTGATGTTACTACTGAAGTCCCTCTGCCTGTGGAGGAAGATATGGATGATGTAATTCTTAATATCTCTGATGTATTTGATGCAAACAATGCTGCTTACGAGGCTTTTAATGCAATGACTAACTCTCATTCTGCTTACTTATTTGATGTCTTTCCTGATGGATTCATGCATTCACATAACAATGAGCATAATGTTTTTGGCATTAGTGATACATTATTAAGTAAAATAAACCTAAGTACAGATGACAATCCCAAAATGGTAACCATTTCCAAAGATTTAACTCCCGAGGAAAGAATTGAGATGATAAAAGTGCTTAAAAAACATATTAATGCTTTTGCCTGGTCGTATGAAGACATGCCTGGGGTTGACCAATAAATTGCCGAACATAGGATCCCAACTGATCCTAAATTTTAGCCTGTCAAGTAGAAACTTCGCCGGTTAAGACCAGAATGGGCAGAACAGGTTAAGACAGAGGTTTCAAGGTTGATTGAGGCTTGATTCATTTAAGTGGTAGAATACCCGACTTAGTTGTCCAACATCATCCCAGTTCCGAAGAAGGATGGTAGGGTCCGTGTTTGTGTGGGTTTCTGAGATCTCAATAAAGCCTCGCCAAAAGACGACTTCCCTCTCCCATACATCGATGTCCTGATTGATAGCGTCGCTAGGGCGGCTATGTATTCATTCATGGATGGGTTCTCGGGGTATAATCAGATTCTGGTTAATATTGTCGACAAAGTCAAAACAGCATTCATCACTGAATGGGGGTGTATTGCTACAAGGTATTGCCGTTTGGATTGAAAAATGCCAGGGCCATTTATCAATGCACTGTAACTGCCCTTTTACATAACATGATCCATAAAGAAGTGGAAGTCTATGTGGACGATATGATTGTGAAGTCCGCTACTCGAGAGGAGCACCCTACTATTCTCGACAAGTTCATGACTCGGATTGAAAAGTATAACCTCCGCCTAAATCCAAAGAAGTGCGTGTTTGGGGTTACCTCTGGTAAGCTGTTGGGACACGTGGTTAGCCAAAAAGGGATTGAAATGGATCCAAACAAAGCTAAAGCCATCAGGGACATGCCTCCACCTAGGACCAAGAAGGAAGTCCGATCCTTTTTAGGATCCTTGCAGTATGTTAGTCGATTCATTGCTCACCTCACTAATATTTATGAACCCATCTTTAAGCTGTTAAAGAAACAATAACCTATGGTATGGAACGACCACTGCCAAGTAGCGTTTGATAGAATTAAGGTGTATCTTGTCGATCCACCCGTCTTAACACCCCCCATCCCAGGGAAACCACTCATCCTTTATCTGGCCATCGAGGAAACTTCCGTCGGGGCCATGCTTGTCCAGGAACATGATGATAAGCACGAACATGCCATCTATTACTTGAGTAAGAAGTTATTAGATTATGAAATTCGGTATTCGATTATGGAAAAGACCCGCACTACCATGGTTTGGCTCACTAAGAAATTGCGACATTATTTCCAATCTTATCGCATCCAAGCCGTGGCCAAGATTGATCCAATGAAGTTTCTTCGTCAATCCCCTACTCTAGCCGGTAAATTATCCGATGGCTACTTCTCCTGTCTGAGTTTGACATTGAATATGTAACCCGAAAGGTCATTAAAGGGCAGGTCGTAGCCAAATTCCTGGCTAATCAACCCCTCAGCTCTGACTATAAGGAAAATTTGGAGTTTCCTGATGAACAGCTCACCTCTGTTACAACCCTTGACGACGTTTGGACAATGTATGGGGAGCAGGTCTAGGGGTCATCATCGTCACGCCAGATAATGAGATAATCCCATTGTCCAAACGCTTAGAATTCGCTATCACCAACAACGGCGCTGAATATGAAGCTTGTCTGTTCGGCCTTGAGGCTCTTCTTCAGGTTCTGGCCCACCGTGTATCCGTCATCGTAGATTTGGCTCTGGTTGTCCTTCAGGTTATTGGAGATTAGAAAATTAAAGAAGAATCTCTCCATCCTTATGTTGAGGCTATCCGTGAATTGTCTGAGAAATTTACCTTGTGCTTGTATCATCATATCCCTCGGGATAAAAATCAAATGGCTGATGCTCTCGCCACTCGAGTGTCCATATGGGAAGGACCCCAGCAGCAGCCTATGCGCCCTTTGGTTTTGTTGTCCACCAAGATCCCATATCATGTTCAATCGGTTCCTCCAATCCTCACCATTTCATCTGAACCTTGTTGGTATTCTGACATCATCTTATTCCTTCAGACCGGCCAATACCCTATGGGTTCTTCTGACTCAGACCGTACCACCCTACGGTGGCTCGCTATCCAGTTTTGTATTATGAATAATGATCTGTTCAAGCGCACCAGCGACGGCCTACTTCTCTGTTGCCTCACTAACTCCGAGGCCTAGGACGTAATAACCTAGGTCCATACCGGTGACTGTGGCCCTCATATGAATGTTCTTGCTCTAGCAAAAATAATCCAGCTACTGGGGTATTTTTGGCTCACTCTCTCAGCCGATTGTATCGCCCAGGTCAAACAATGCCACCAATGCCAAGTTTACGGAGATATGCAGCATCTGCTGCCCATCAAACTCCATCATTTATCCACCCCTTGGCCATTCTCGGCATAGGGGATAGACATAATTGGTAAAATCCATCCTTCTTCAACAAACAACAATAGATTCATTATAGTAGTAGTAGATTACTTCTCGAAATGGGTTAAAGTCGAATCCTACACCAATGTCACCTCCAAGCAGATGGCCAAGTTCATAGAGAAGCACATCTTTGCTCGATATGGACTCCCACACCATATAGTCTCGGATAATGGGGTACAATTTCAAGGATCAACTGCTTCTCTAATCGTGAAATACGAGATCGAGCACTATATATCTTCCCCATACAAATCGCAAGCCAATGGGGCTGATGAGGTAGCTAATAAATCAGTAAAGATGATTCTCTCTAAGATGATAGACGGTTATAGGGATTGGGCAGATAAGCTACATTTTGCTATTTGGAGATATCGCACTAGCATTCGCACCACTATAGGCCAAACTCTGTTCTCCCTGGTCTACGGGATGGTGGTCTTGCTAGTTGAAACTCAGGTGACCTCCTTAAGAGTCGCTCTAGAGGATAAATTAAAAGAATATGAATGGACTCGGGCAAGATTTGAACAGTTGAACATGATGGATGAGCAGAGGTTAAAGGCCCTTGACAACCTCCAGACTTACCTGTAGCGCATGGCTCGGGCATATAACAGTTGGGTAAGACATCAGAAGTTCCCCCTGAAGGCTAGTGATCTGGTCCTTAAACAACTGAAACATTCTACCACCGATGCAAGAGGTAAATTCAGGCTAAACTGGGAAGGTCCATATGTAATAAAGAAGCTACTTAGCAAAGGGGCAGCTAAGCTTATGGACATGGATGGGAACAAGTTTGTGAACCCCGTGAACCAAGACAGGCTTAAGAGTTATCATATCTAATTCAAAAGAAATAAATCAGAAAAGCGGCACACCAAATATATATATAAATATACGTGATAATTACCCGCTTTTCAGTCTTTTACTAATCGGGCAAAAATTAGGGTGACACCCGATGATTGGTATCCTGCAAACCAGCCGTGCAAAAATTAGGGGGTGGGACAAACCCGCTAGATCGAAAACCTGAAAAGGGCAATCTAGGCAAAAGTTAGGGTATGTGAGTAAAGAGCGAGTGCCTTCTAGAAAACAGATCACGGCTAGTTGGCACCGGGAGTTAAATCAATGGGAATGTCAACCAAACATCATGTACTTTATTTTATCTCAATTAATGAAAGTTTCTCTTTTGTTGAAATCTAAATGCTTAGGCTTATGTGGATCCTGTATTCACAGGATTAAGACAACTTCAGCAAGCCTTGGACAGAGTTCATTTTATTCCATATTAGATGAAAAAAAATAAAAAATAAATAATAAATAATAATAATAAAAGAGGTCTGATAGTTCTGACAAAAGTAAGGCTCAAATCGAACTTCCCGCATCATCATCACAGTACCTAGAGGTCTGTCTCGATGTGGTAGTAGAAAAGGGCTCCTCCCCCTGCTCTGCACGTTCCCCCTCAAAGTGGGCCCATGACCGCTTCCGACGGGTCGGCAAGCCTCTCATCTCAGCAAGCCATCCCCTGTAATATGTGTCAGTCTCGATGGTTTCCGCGTGATCATAATCCAGAATCTCAAATACAGCCTCCCTGGACCACTTCTCCCGAATATGGTTCACCCACCTAGCTTTGTAAACTCCAATCTGGTTGTGGGGCAGTTTGATTGGGACTCTTTGTCTCTTGCCATACTGACGGTACAGCCTATAAGGGGTGTAAAACGAAGATTTCTCTAGACTAATCAATTGAACACAGGCTCCCCAGGATTCTACAACTACATCCTGAATTCTCCACCATAGACTAACCCACTGAACCTGTGCATCAGTATACCCCCTCAAAATAGGCACCCAATCATTGTATGTCAGCTCATCGAAATCAGCCCGCATAAGCCCTCTCTTCCTTAGATGGACGGGAAGATACTTTTTCGGGTTCCCTCGTGGCGCCTCCCTCAGCCTCAGTTTCTCCATCAGCCATACCTATAATTCAAAACTTAGGTAAGGATTAGGGAAATAAATGTGCAGAATTGGAAAGAACAAAAGGTACTTGTAATAATATGAGCTGATCTCCGATAAGTGACGGGTCAACAGAAGCAGCATCTACGTTCAGTAAAACATCGGCCAATCCCACAGCCATGGGAGAAGCCCCTATCGACATAGGGCTGATGAGTGAAATCAGCCTGAGCGGAGCAATCAGGCTCACTCCACACATAAACTCTGCCATGAGTAGCAATGCCACCATGAATAGCCAAGCAAGGTGGGATCGGGGCACTCCACGGCACCACTCTAGAATCGCTCCGAGCTGGAACCCAGGTTTGTCGGGAAACTGAGACAGAAATGGGTCCACAGAATCCAAATTCCATAGCCATCGAGGGATTCCATCTGCGCCAAAATGAAAGTCCGGCAGCGCCAACATAACGCGTTTAGGACACGGTGTCCCCAAAATAGCGTGGAATTCTTCGAGCAAGGGGCAAAGCTCGAATGATGAAAATTGGAAAATGTGGTCCATTGGATCCCAAAAAGATAGCACCACTCGAAGGAACTCGCAGTTTACAGGCCACGCCGTGACATATCAAAACCCCCAAACCCTGAATTTTTCAAGCTTCTTCCAGTCCGCATTTCCTAGACTTTGCAGAAAACCCTATAGCTTTTGATTGTGGGTTGCCATGACAGGAATTGACAGAATGGTCGAAATCATATTACTTGAGAAGTGATACCACCGGTGATATGAGTGATGCCGCCGGCGAAGTAAATAATATCGTCGGTGATATGGATCGAATTGGGCGATATCAGCTGATGCCGCCGGCGATATGGGCTTTCAGACAACCCTGTATATATTATTTTACCTAGTTGAGTTTGGGCGACATGGGTCATGCTGCCGGCGGCATGAAATTAATTTTCCTGCAACATTAGAAGCAGTTTTTCCTATTGCAGACCTGTACTAAACCTGTAAACAACCCTATAACCCATTTCCAACACTTGTCCGAATGCAATCCATTTTATTTGAAGTAAAAAGCCCGAAGGCACAAACCATCCAAAAATTCTGAATGTCTAGACCACAAAAACAAAACCTAACAATAAATCCAAGTTATTCTAACCCTAATGTACAAGGTTACAAACGAAGAACTGAAAAGCAAAACAAAAATATAAAACTAAGCATGCCCGCCACTACCGGCCGAGCGGGATGAAATGTCATCAAGGCTTACAAGCCAATCTCTAACATCGTCCTCATCTTACTCCCTTCCCTCTGTCATGGGCACACTGCTAGACTCCTTGACCGCAGCAAATGGGCGTCGGCAGGCAGACATCTTCACCTTACTACGACTGGTGCTACTGGGGTGCAAACAATCCAGATTTTGCTTGCTCCTCCATTTATGAACGATGGTCGCCAGCTGACCCTCAAGGTCACACACAGATGCCGGAGTCCTGCAGTCTCCTCTTCATATCTTCATCGGGCTGCATCGGCATCTGATAAGGAAAGGGCCATGAAATCCTGTAAACTAGAGAAAACATCAACAATGCATATCATTCATAGCATCCATACATGCATCTTATCTTATTTTAACATAGGCATAAATAGGGAATGTACCTGAACGAGGCGCGACTGCCCGATAAGCGTATCCCGGAGAGTAAAGTTGTTCTCTACAAGCTGCTCTACATGGCTTCGCGCCACCTGAAAAATCCAAAAGGTAAATCATTAGACACTCGCATCCAAGGGTAAACAAGAAAGCAATTATCAGGCCTTACGTAAGTAGTGTTTTCTGGCATAAAGATGGGAGCATGCCGGCTCGAGCCTATATTCCTGGGGAGGAACTCGCCTCGAGAGTTCATCAGTAGGAATGTGGTTTCTATTGGGTTGACCAGATGCCCCTCCATGAAATCTATACCCTCTGGTACACTATAGTATCGGGTCCCACTCTGGTTATCCCGGCCTCTCTTCCTCACAGGTTCTTGAAAAACACGAAAGACATACATCAGTAATGTTCCTAAATAATTTCAAAATCAGGCACACATACACAATCATACCTGAAAAGAACACTACCCCCCCTTGGGACATTGGCACACTCCCGCCAGCTACATTCGCGCCTGCCTCATCCTCCCCCTTGGGCTCGACTCCAACATCACCTTCAAGCTCTTCGTCTTCCTCGTCTTCTTCCTCCTCGACATCCATGACACCTTTGAGGCATCTTTTCTCCTCCTCCAGCCGTTGTTCATTATGATACTCAATTGTATCATTCCTATGGATGTGGGGACATAAGGGGAGTAGACGCTGCTGGTGCTGCTCGTAGAGGCCAGGGGCACTAGGGATCACTCGGCCGTTCCCCTCGATATAATCGGCCTTATCGGCCTCAGAGGTGATCACCAAATGGGACTACCATAAGCCCCAGGGAGGATCAGTAGGCACCTATCTATTGGCAATGAGAACGGATCTCCAGCCCCAAACGCGCTCACCCAGATACCACTGCTGGGATAAAGGACACTCCATGACGAACCGACGGTCGTCCACCTCCCTCCTAACCCTCGCAACCTCTGTTAGATTCTCCACCTTGTCGTATGGATCTAGGACAAGCTACACCAACAATTAACCAAAATAACTAATATAAGTTCATATTTGTTTTGTTCTAAAGTGTAAAAATAAGGACTAAGTTAAAAATCGCATACCGAGCTCAACCGCGCGCTCCTCAGGACCTCCCTATATTTTATAGGGTACTCGGCCTTCTCACCAACACCCCCGCACTAGCGGGCGAGAAAGTGAGAGCCCGACGATACAATCTTCTTAAACCTGACCGGCGGGAGAATCTGGTGCTCAAAGGCCCAAGCCTGCACAAATAACAACCAATTAGTTCAAAAAGCACCAATAATAAATGAGACGCGCACAATCAAGTAAAATACTTCCAAAGAGATATGCCTGGAGTAACAGATGGCAGAGTCAGAGAGCTTTCACATTCTTCCGAGCTCCCACATCCAGCCCATGGTATATTTGTGCCAAGATGGCCCTTGGCCAATTCTTCCTCCTAATGCCCGCCATGTCCTCCACAGCGATTATCAGCACGTAATTGATTTTGCTCCCCAGATTGGGAAGAACAACATAGTGAGCAAAGAAATTATGAAAGACCAGACATAAGCCTCTCTCTCATCCCCAGGCACCACATCTACCCGGGTCCAGTATTGGTGCAATTCACCATAAGATAGCCGCCCTGAGACGGGCTTCAAACCAAACACCTCCTTCACCCGCCTTACCACGGGCCTCTCGATATGGTATTTATCTATGTAAGCATCGAAGTGAATGACCTTGTCCATCCAAGGAAGCCCGGTTATAGCAATGACATTGGAGGGTGTAATCGTCGCTTCCCTAAAAGAGAAGTGGAAAGTGTGGGTGGTCTGAGATCACCTCTCGGTTAGGGCTGTCACGGCTGAATTAGAGAGCTTGGGCATCAACATTGGCATAATTCAGGCTAGGTCTCTAAATCCCCGTCTCATTAATGGCGAGTGCAAGATCGGGGTCCTTCTCCGAAATATGGTGCCACCGCTCGCCGATGGTGCCCATCCCCCTATTATAAGTCAGTTCATACGGCTACAAAATCAGAAAAAAATAGATAAGTCTTGCTTATTTTCTCATCGCTGGAACCTGATGGAAAGCTACTGATGTCACTTCTGTTAGAAGCGATATCACCGGCTGCATCACTCTATACTGCTAGTGGTATGGATGATATCACCGATGATATCGCTTCAAACAGAATTGGCATTAGACTTCCTTAGGCCTTTTTACAAGGACTGATGTTGCCAGCGACATCACTCATATCGCCGGCGACATCACTACCTGCGGGCAGAACTTGCTTTCCCCAAAATCGCACCCATCATGCCTAAACAAAAAAAATCGCAATCGATCAAACAATAAGCTTGGAAATGGTAAAAATCGAACCTAAAGCATGCAATATCAGTTTATAATCAGTCTATTTCACACTTATGACTCCTATCATAGCATGATTTCAAAGCCTAAGGCTAAATTGAAACCCAACCCAAAAAGAGGAGATTTGGGTTTTTTGGGATTACCTGAATATAGCAGAGGTGCTTCTCCTTCTCTAGGGTTAGATTGGTGATAGCAGAATTGATCCCATAGCCATACATCTTGGCCATCTCTCTCAAGCCATAAGTAGCAGGGACGTAGAGAATTTTCAACCCTTCAATAGAGGAATCAGGCAGATTCTCCCTAGCCTTAGCGGATTTGCCCCTAAAAGCCTTGGCGATTCTCTTCATGATTAGAATGACAAAAAAGAAATCAAAAAATTTGGAGAAGAGGAGAAGGAGGGGTACGGTTTCCGTATGTGAAGTAGAGAAAGGGGTTTACTCCCTTTTAAACTACCGCACGGAATTTGAGGAGTTTTAATTTATCTGAAACTGCTCACTCATGCCACTGGCGGCATTAAGCTATACCGCCAGCGACATCATTCATGCTACCGGCGATATCACCCCCTCCAATTCAAATTTTGAAATTGCTTGACCAGTCAAAAATGCCACGTGGCCATTCATACCGCCGGCGGCATCACTCCATACCGCTAGCGACATCATTCATGCCCCGGCGACATCACCCCCTCCAATTCAAATTTTGATCAAGTCCGACCAAAGGACAAACTCTCCACAAAACTCGAGTCCGACCAAAGGGCAGCCTATCCATAAAGCGCAAGCCCGACCAAAGGACAACCAATCTACAAAACAAAAGTCCGACCAAGGGACAATCTCTCCACAAAGCACAAGTCTGACCAAAGGACAATCTCTCCATAAAGCACAAGTCCGACCGAGGGACAAACTCTCCACAAAGGTCAAGTCTGACCAAGAGATAACCAATCTATAAAGGATCAAGTCCGATCAAAGGGCAGCCTATCCACAAAGTGCAAGCCCGACCAAGTGGTAACCAATCTACAAAACACAAGTCTGATCAAAGGACAATCTCGCCATAAAGCACAAGTCTGACCAAGGGACAATCTCTCCACAAAGCTCAAGTCCGACCAAGGGACAACCAACCTACAAAGGATCAAGCCCGACCAAGAGGCAACCAATCTACAAAACACAAGTTCGATCAAAGGATAATCTCACCACAAAGCACAAGTCCGACCAAGGGATAATCTCTTCACAAAGTGAAAGCCCGACCAAGGGGCAATCATTTCACAAAGCATAAGTGCGACCAAGTGGCAATTTCTCCGTAAAGCATGGGTCTGACCAAGGGACAACCAATCCATAAAGCATAAGTCCGACCAAGGGGCAACCAATCCACAAAACTCAAGTCCGACCAAAGGATAATCTCTCCACAAAGCATAAGCCCGACCAAGGGGCAACCAACCCACAAAGTTCAAGTCCGACCAAAGGACAGCCAATCTACAAAGCATAAGCCCGACCAAGGGGCAATCACTTCACAGAGCAAAAGTCCGACCGAAGGGCAATCTCTTCACAAAGTGAAAGCCCGACCAAGGGGCAATCACTTCACAAAGCATAAGCCCGACCAAGGGGCAATTTCTATATGAAGCTCAAGCCCGACCAAGGGGCAACCTCTCTACAAAGCACAAAGTCCGACCAAGGGGTAAGCCGATCACCCATTAGGTATCATTCCTATCCCTTGCTCTTTCGAGTGATCATACTGACCTGTGGCAGCAGTGATCCCCCAAGGGGCAGCCTGTGAGCACGGGATTTTGCTGTCCCTCTCACGAGACGATGATGACGTGTACCCGATTTTAATGCCTCAAAATAAAATTTCTCTTTAGAATTTTTATTAGCAAAATAATATTCCTCGCGAATTTTATACTTAGTAGAATCCAGTTCGGCTTGGCCTATAACGCGTTCGGTAGGAGCTTGAACCGATGATTTGCACCCAAATAATAAATACCCATTAAATTATTATTAAAAATCAAAATGATGTCTTTCCACCCCCTATGAAACCACTTTTGATGACTTTTTGGGCTCCTAGGCCCGCTGCCTATCGACATGCTAGAGGCTGATGCCACCAATGGCATCAGCCATGCGGCCGGTGATATCACTATGTCGCCGGCGACATCATCCATAATGCCAGCGGCATCACCATGTCGCCAGCGGCATGGCCCGAAACGGGTCCCTCCATAGACAGCCTTTAGGCCACTTTCAACGGAATTGGTCAAAAAGGCCTAAAAAACACCCCATTTCACCTATAAAAGCACACCTTGAGCAGCAATTTAGAGGAGGGGGGATCGTCTAATGTTAGAATTTGAATGTTAGAATGAGAAAATAGATTTTAGTGAGATAAGAATTAGATAAGACAGAAAAAAGATTCCGATCCATTTTCCTGGTTTTTCTTCTTTGAATTCTCTAATTGTGAACTTTAAATCAGTAAACCTTGTAGTTAAAAATCAACTTAATTGGAATTAGAAACCTGAAACACTCGAATTTACTACTAAATCGTCGTAACAAGCTCCCTAGAGGCGTTTCTTTTCGGTTCACGAAGAGTTGGATTCACGGCCTCGAGGTAAAAATCCCGATTCTCATAGCTCTTTGGCATTAATATTACTGATTTGTGTTAATTTTTGTTAATTTATATTCTTTATTGGGTTTTTGGTCATTTTTTACTATTATCCACTGCTGCTGCAAGAAATTGAAGTCGCCGGAGACATGTAATGTCGCCGGCGATATCACCCATGTCGCTAGAGACATCACTGATACCGTCGGTGGCGTCATGTTCCCTAGAAACTTCATTTTTTTGCGGGACCCTTTCTTTATGATACTCAGAAAGCCTTGTAGCCTGCCTATAAACTGATGTCGCCAGTGATATAATTGATGTCGCCGGTGGCATCAGCCATGTCGCCAGCAGCATCAATTGTATCGTCGACGATATGACTTTCTGGACAACGGTTTTATTTTCATTTGTTCCCAGACTAGCTTATTTTTCGAAGCTAGAACATATAATGCAATGATGGAAGTTCAAAACCTCTTGAAAACAGACCCCACCCCATAATGTGTGGCATTTTCACTTATAATCCGGTTAAAGCAACGACTGAACCTAAAATTTGATTAAAAATGGAATTTCCCCACAAACGTCGTTCAAATCTCATTTTAGCCATCCAACTGGGCTTTATGATACTATAAATAAAATATGTCATATCCGTGCTAACAATCTTCTACAGGTAGACGTATATCAGACATTCAGGTATTTTATTTATTGCATAGAAAAATGTACAGGACTTGGAAGCCTTATAATAATTTTATTTTCCGCACTTATTTTTTTTAACGATTGTAAATATTTTATTCATCGCTTCAATTGCTTGATAAATGTGAAAATAACAAAATAACTGAAAACACGAATAAATATGATGGATTAAATCGATTAAGAAAGAATGAAGTATCTTAACTTGGCCTAATGAAAAATAGATAACATCATCCGAACTCGGAATCTCTACTTAAGGTATGGTCCAACCACCCGGTGGGAAAATCGTACCAAAAATTTCCCGATTGAGCTGAACCGGGTGGCGACTCTATTTTAAGTACGAGATTTCAATCTCGTATCTTTTGAGCATTTAAACATGCAAAATCGTTTTCCAATCACATCACTCGTACCTTCCCCGTTATTTCAAGAAGCTTGCCTGTCGGCCCGGCCCCGCTGCTGTCGCGCGAAACGTCGTCCGCTCATAGTCCAACTCATTCCGAGAGAATTAGCTCGGATAATCCGTGAGTATAAACGTGAAATGAATTTGTGATTGTGATTTGTGTTGATATGTGACTATATATGTGAGTGGAACTTGATATGTATGAAATGTGTTGACATGATTTAAGTGTGAAATGAGTAGTTTGATATGAAATGAGTAGTATGTTACATTAAAAAGTATTGTTCATCTATTTTTAAGCCTTTTGTTAATAATTCAAAGCCAGATATTCCTATTATGAATAAAATTAATTAAAAGTTAGATATTCCTAATGCAATATGTAAAATTTTACATCTATATGTATATTTAATAATTCTCGTAGTTATTTTTTACGGTACCATTATTGCATTTAACCTTTCTTTTCAAGCAAATATTTTTTATAAATTTTTTGTGTCGAGCGTACCTCTCGGCTGCTCTAACGCCAATATAACACTCCCATGCGAAGAACAGTGTTCGGGGTACGTAGCTAATGTCTCTTCTCTCCCCTTACTTTACACTAAATATTCAATTAATTGTGATGCTATGAAACCGTAGGGCGACAATTTAGTGACAACTACTCTAACTGGACCAGGAATTGTCTTTGTCCAAAGTTTACCGTTTCAAAGATTTTGGCAGTGCATTGCTAGGTAACTTGTATGTTATGTTAACTGTATTCATGGAGAAATACTATTACTGGAATTGAAAGATTGACTAACAAGGTGTAATTTTGGGTTTATGGTTTTTCAGAGTAGTGAGTGATGAGAGAAAATCTAAAGTTGTTCATTCAGATAGCTTTATTCTTTTGGGTAAACTTAAAAAAATATCATGTGGTTTGGTTGTTTTGCAAATAGGTGCTTGTGTAATTTTTTTTTCAAAATGGTGCATGTGGTTTCAAAAGTTTGTAAAAAATGATTTCCAAAATTTTGAAACCACATTTTGAAGGGTAATCTTGTCCATTTTGAAGTGAAATTTTGCAACTTAGTTAATGAAAATATAATACACCTTTGTGATAAATTTTAGAATTTTTTAAGAAGCATTAATATTTTTTTAATAAATTTTGATTATAATTTTAAAAATCAAAACAAAATGAAAATTTTCCGAATTTAACTCAAATCTTAAAATATAATGCTTAAATAATATAGTTAAAATATAGGAATGTTAAATTAATTAAAAAAACTGGTGTAACACTGTAATTTTCAAACCACATGCATCCTTTTGAAAACTTTTGAAACCACTGACACCCTTTTGAAAAAAAACAATTTCTACAAACACCTTTTTATAAAACAATCAAATCACATGGCATGCATTTTAAGTCTACCCTTTTCTTTTTCCTAGCCTATGCTGTCATTGTCTCCTTAATTTTGACTGATGTTTGAATTATTACGTCACTATTCCATTTAAACAAATGCTAATGAAATATTGGTTAGTTCTTTCTCTAGTTCCTCCTAGTGTGATTTTAGGCTTTTATTTTGGTGCAATCTATTTCTCAATTTAATTTTTACTTTTTTTTCTAATTTATTTTTATATTAACTAAAAAATAAATTACGTATGGATAAATTTATAAATTGATATTTAAGAAGATTGAAAATTGCATTATAAAATATAAAGGATAAATAACAAATTTTTATTGATTCCGATGAGAAGCTTTTGAAAAGAAAGAGAGGTGGTATTCTTTTTCTATTTTCACTGTGCATTGTAACAATTCTAATTATGATATTTGATGAGGTTGGTATTTATATTTTTTAAACTAAGATAAAATTGTTATCTAAATAATGATTTTTTTAGATTGAATGGACAATTTAATTCATAGATTGCAGAGATTGAACTCATAATCTCTACGATCTAGCGCTACCAGTCTGGCCCAAGCTTGAGCTTAAGTCTGCTACAGTTCGAATTTTTTGAATCGTGCTTGATTTTTATATAAATACTCAAGTCCGACATATTTATATATTATATATAATAATTATTTTGAATTTTTATATTCTAATCTATTGAACTTTTATAATATCTGTTATTATTTGTTAAATTATTCAAGGAAAAATGTAATTATATGACATGTTCATATTTGCATGAAATTTATTATTTTATTGTTTTTAGTTTACCGAAAAGTTAAAAAGATTAATTGTTTATAACTTTAGTCGAGGCTTGGAAATGACCGCCCAATCCAAACCCAAAGTTTTAAAGTATGGACTAAGCAGGTTTGGATTGATGTTTATTGTAAAACCCGATGAGGTTCGCCTGACACCCGACGAACAAATCTAGTTACAAATTACAACCCTTACTAAAAATTATAGATATCAACAAAAAGAGAAATTTAATTTAGAAAATACAGCATGGAAAAACTTATAAATATAATAATCAGTAATCACATCTTCCTCCTAAAAATGAAGAAAGAAATTGAAATCCTAAATTCAAACTTCAGATTTTTGAAAGTTTAAATTTGGGACACTTGACATAAGCTTACCAAACCACATCACATGGGCTTTATCCCCAACCCATCCGCAAAGCCATTATCTTAGAAATATAAATATTACAAAAACTCAAGCCGATCGATCAATTCTACTCAACCTAGAAAAAGCTCCGCATTCTCTACATCTCGCTTTCGTCTTTGCAAAACCTAATTCAGATTCCACTTCCCCACGATGATTGCTTCTCGCTGTTGTTCCTCTGGAAGTTGAATTTTCTGCTACTCTATTTATTTCGTGGATTCCTCCGTTGAAGGTTCGTCGCTCGCCTCTCATCTGGAAGAAGGGTGTCCCGATCTCTGTCTTTTGGGATTACGGAGGATTTGTTTATTCGGCACCCGAGGATTTTGCTGTAGCTTAGCATCTGTATCGGATTTTCCCGAATGATTGTTGAATATTCATGCCGGTGGACTTTGTTCTGATTTGCTGATTTCGCCTCGTCGTTGATCGATTGCGCTTACTTTAGTCACGTGGTTTTCTTTCTCATGTTCCTGCGATCTGCTAATTCTCATTCAGAATTCATAGAAATTTCCTTCAAGTCCAGCGGATTGTACAGATTGGATTTGTTTTGTCTGAAGAGGAAATCATAGTGTTGCTTGTTTGAAATCGGTGAGGAGAAGAAGAAGTGGCGGAAAGCTCTTCATTTGTTGGTTTGATCTTTTCTGAGTACTTGAAGAAGATAGAGAAAAAAAATAGAGTTCAAACTTTGTATTCTTATATTTTGTTTTCATTTGAGTTCAATATCAGGCCAATTTTTTTGCAGGCCTTTGATTGGTTATCGTTTGGCTTCGTGTGCTATTATCCTTTTGATTTTAATTCTATTTTTATAAATTTATGTGAAAAAAGAAAAAAATGGCTGTTTATTATAAGTTTAAGAGTGCACGAGATTACGATTCAATTGCTATGGACGGGCATTTTATATCGGTTGGTACTTTGAAAGATAAAATATTTGAATCAAAGCATTTGGGAAGAGGAACTGACTTCGACCTCGTGGTCACTAACGCCCAAACCAATGAAGGTTGGTCTTATTCTCTATGGGTTTAACGAATCCTTAATTTTAATTTGGAGGGTTAAGTAATGATAGATTGTTTTAGTCCTATATGATTCAGGTCTTAGCCTTAAACTAGAGCATTCTTAATTCAGGGCTTTGACTCTATCTGATACCCATAGCTGCTGAATTACTCAACTAATTGCTTAGTTTTGAAACTTGGGGTTGAGCACTTTTAAAACTCATCTTCTCATAAAAAAAATGTGTTTTTTAGTTAACTGTCCAGTGAGGAAAGAAAATTCTGCATAAGTTAGCAACTGCTCAGTGAGGAAAGAAAATTCTGCATAAGTATGTAAATACTTAGAGGAAAATATATGATGGGTTATTCAGTGGATTTGCTTATTACTCTTGGCGCTCCTATTCTTATGCTGACATTTCATTTTTAGGACTGGCACGAAAGTTGCAAGTTTTTCATATTTATTGTCCTTGCAGTGTTTTATAGGTTTGTCATTCTCTGTTTTGCAATTTTCAGAATATCTTGAAGAAACAATGTTAATTCCAAAAAATACGTCTGTGTTAATACGTCGAGTTCCAGGAAGGCCTCGCATGCACATCGTTACTGAGCAAGAGTATAATCTCAAACCTTTAGTTTCTTGTTCAGTTAACTGACTTTCTGTTTTTCTTTTGGTTTTGACAGAAGCTTAAATGCAACAAGAAATGTTTGTTTGATTGTTGTACATCAACTTTTTCTCCTTAAAATGTTGAAATTCCTATCTTTATATTGTAGCAGTTTTGTTCTTCTTTAGAAACTATTTAAATCTCTGATCTGGTCCTAGAGATTATATTATGCTGGTCCCACTAGCTGAAGACTATTTTCGTTTTTCTACATCATTTCTGATGGAAATTCTAAGGTAATGGTATTTGCAGGCCGAAGGTGGAAAGTAAGATTGAGGATACCCCTGCAGAAAAGAGCAATTTTACAGCTCCTGATTCATCTGCAATTGTAAGCTTTTGTTGGCAGTTCCACCAACTTTGCTTTGTAAATTAAATCTTTGATAACATAGCTACTTACAAATTTATAATTTATGTTTATTTATTGTGGTTATATAATGATTTTTGTATTACAGAATGAAGAAGACGATTGGGATGAATTTGGTAATGACTTGTATGCTATTCCTGAAGTAGCACCAGTTAAGTTTAATACTGCTGTTCCCGATGCTCCTCCTACAAATACTGCTGACGAGGAAAGCAAGATTAAGGCTTTAATTGATACTCCAGCCTTAGACTGGCAACGGTTAGATGCCCAGTTTTTTTTCTGACAATGTTTCTAGTTCCTATTATTTTCTTATGCTAAATTTTAATTTTCACCTGTATTTTCAGTCAAGCTGCTGATGGTTTTGGTCCTGGTAGAGGTTTTGGCAGGGGAATGGGTGGAAGAATGGGTGGACGTGGTTTTGGTGATTGCCCTTTTCTTATTGACATCGCTATTTTATTGTTTTTTCTTTTGTGCAAATATGCAATAATACAAACTAAAGAAAAGTACATCACCTTGTTTTTGTTTGCATATTCTTTACTAGAATATTTCCAGGCTATATTTCATTTGGCTACCCAAGATTTTAATTGCTTCCAGTATGCAAGTTATAAGAAATATTTTTCTCTTTGGTGTTTATTAGGTATGGAGCGGAAAACACCTCCACCAGGCTATGTATGCCATAGGTGCAAGGTTCCAGGTATGCTTATATTTAAGTGATTCTTTTCCCACAGGACAATATGTTTTATTTTTTTTTTTGGTGTATAGTACTGGTTATATACTTCTGCTATCCTGCTAAATTTTCTGCCTTTGTTTTGTTTAGGTCATTTTATTCAGCATTGCCCTACAAATGGTGATCCTACCTTTGATATTAAAAGAGTTAAACCTCCAACTGGTATACCTAAGTCAATGCTTATGGCAACCCCTGATGGCTCCTATGCATTGCCTAGCGGCGTAGTTGCTGTTCTGAAACCTAACGAGTAAACTTCTTTTTTGATGCTTGTGAATATTTTTCATCCATATAGTTCTTATATTAGCTATCAGGCTGGATACATATAAAAATATTAATTTTAAACAGGGCTGCTTTTGAGAAAGAAATTGAAGGCATACCCTCCACACGATCAGTTGGTGATCTTCCCCCAGAACTTCACTGCCCACTGTGCAAGGAAGTAATGAAAGACGCTGTCTTAACAAGCAAATGTTGTTTTACGAGCTTTTGCGATAAGTGTAAGTTTGCTGTAACTTTTATCTCATGTTGTTTGTTTGCTACAAAGATATGCATTGCAATATAAACAGGTTTAACACAGCAATAATCAATTCCAGCAGTTTGATATTTGTTGGAAGTGCCATATTTTTCCTGGTTTTTAAAAACAAAATATCACAAGGTTTCTTAACCAGTAATTGGACTTTTTTGTTGATGTATTTTGAAATGTTAAATCCAGGTATCAGAGATCATATCATTTCTAAAGCAAAGTGTGTATGTGGGGCAACAAATGTTCTTGCCGATGATCTACTTCCAAATAAAACTCTCAGAGATACCATTAACCGCATTTTGGAATCTGGTAACAGTAGTGCTGAAAATGGAGGAAGCACATACCAAGTTCAAGGTTTGTTTTCAGAATTGCATGGATTTGTATAAATCTCTACGTGTATTCATATCATTATTGCTTTTCTATCTTAGACATGGAGTCTGCTCGCAATCCACAGCCTAGGGTTCCATCACCTACACAATCTGCTGCATCCAAGGAAGAGCGTAAACCCTCTCCTTTTGTTGAAGAAACTCCAAATCCAGTTTTGAAAGAAAAACTGGATGAAATGAACCCTGTTGTTGCTCAACAGCAAGTTCCTGAGAAACCAATGATTTCTAAACCTGCTGATGTATTGGAGGCTACTTTTGACTCAACGAGTGTGAAGGAGCCCGCATCACAGGGTAGTGTGCCATTGGCTGAAGAGGAAGTGCAGCAGAAGCTGGCTCCTGGTGAGGCAGGTAGTTATTTCTGGGCGAATTGTATATATACTGCTTTATCTTCTTGAGCAAATAAGTACCGATAGTTTTAATTCGGTAGAGGAATATCGCATTGTAGTGGTCTAATCAGATTTTATCTTTGTTTTCTCAGTGAAGAAAAAGAAAAAGAAGAAGGTCCGCATGCCTCCAAATGGTAGGAATTTTTGTAATATGGGCTAATCTGCATTTTTAATTCACTTATTGCTTGAATGCTAGTTTAGATAATAGTTGGGATGATCCCTCATTTATGACATGTATTAGTTCCTTGTTAGTGTTGAGTTCTTGATGAGCACATTGGTTGTAGATTTATGGAAAGCTTCTCAAGATCTTGCAGCTGAGAATTATGTGATGCCTCTCGGACCTTCTGGGTATAATCCTTACTGGAACGGGATGCAGCCTGGTATGGAAAATTTTATGAATCCTTTTGGTGCTCCCATGCCTTTCATGGGTTATGGGATGGGGCCTTTGGACATGCCATTTGGGGGTGTTATGCCTTCAGCTCCTTTTGCTGCACAAGGTTACATGATGCCCCCCGTTGTACCCCCTCAGAGGTATGCATAATAATATTTGTTGTTCTGTGCTAACTAGGGATTCAGGAAACCTGATCAGATCAATATTTTTGTCACTTGAAGGGATCTTGCGGACTTTGGAATGGGCATGAATCCTGGACCTCCAGCAATGAGCAGGGAAGAATTTGAGGCTCGGAAAGCTGATTTGAGGAGGCAGCGTGAGAATGAGAGACGGCCTGACAGGTAATACAGCTTATTGATCCCTGTTACAGTTGTATTTTGACAAATCATGTGGATAATCCTTTCTTGTTTTCTAATTCAATCATATGTAACTAAATGGATGCTGTGTGGAAGTGTGAATGAAGTGAACTTAAATAGCTAATCAGTTATCCTGAATTTGAACTGTGGTGTTGGTGCATGTTAAAGCACTCTAGAATCTTGTTTGTTTGTAGTAATTTCTTTCACATCTAAGGAAAATTAGGTCATCAATTGAAAAGGTGCTGCAAATTTATATGATATACTTTGTGATACTTGGCTTTTAAATCCTGAGTTACACTTGTATAATCTCTGTTTCTGAAAATGAAGGAAGATCTAACTTTCATATGATATAATGCTCCTTGAAAGTTGAAACTTATAGCTGTTGTTGGTTATTTTATTTCAAGTTTGACTTTAATTTCTCGATAATGTAACTGGTCTTTTTAATTATTACTAATTTTTTTTCAGGGATTTTCCCCGAGATAGGGAATTTGGTAGGGAAGTGAGCAGCGGTGGTGACATTTCTTCAATGAAATCCGTATGTCCTTTTTGTTGTGCAAAGTTATTTTTGTGTCCTGTAGCAATGCAAATTATGGCAAGATTAGAAACCTGTTTTTTGTGATCTTATCTACTTCGTATATACATATGGGTTTTCTGCATGTAGGTTTACGAAATGATTTTGTTGCATTCTGTTATAGCATAATTATGAAATACGAGGAAAGGTGGAAGAAAATCTTGGAATTCTGTTGGTCCTCTCCCCTGCTGTGCACAGAAAAAGGGTATGGTGGAGAGGAGTCAATGCAACCTCTCAATCAGGCTGGTGCCAACAGAATCCTGCCCCGGCTAAAATGAGTTAATAGGTTTTAAAGCTGCAGTATAAATTTCTGCTGCAGATTTATCTATATATTTACTAGTTTGTGAAGAATGTGCCCCCCTTCTTAAATTGTATATTTTCCCAGTTTCCATGAATACCTTATTAAGTTTGTGAAAGCCGCTCTTTTTTTATTTTACTCAAGAAAATACCCCAACTAAATTTTGTTGAAGGCCTGCTAGTGAATCATATGGCTTTTCTACTGAAATGATTTCTAAGATCTATTTTCCTCGTTATTGATAGGGGTTGAACTTCCAAATATCGGCCTCCTATTTTATATAAATTGATTTTTTAAAAAAATATTTTTATAAGGAAATCCGAAAATGTGTTTTACGAGATGAGAGTGAGCTTGGGTTTGAAATGCTTTTGTAGAAAGTAGTTCTTTTTTTGTAAAAGAAGCCAGTTGAGAAGGTGTGACAATGGTTTAGAAGAGGAGGGAGGCGTTGAAATGTTGTATTATAGGTTGTATCATTTTTGTGAATTGTGATTCAATTGGTTTGATATCCCCTGATGGCCGTTTTGTTTACTTGGCAAGTTTTGTAACATAAATGCATCAATTAGGCATAACTCTCATCTGTCTCCTTGCATACAATCTTAATAATTTTTAAAATCATATTGGAAATAAAAAAAAGAAGAAAAAAAAAAGTTAAGGTGAAAGGAAACGGAAACATTAGAGGTACAAGTTAGGAATGATTGGCGTTGGGCCCATTTGTATTTGGGATTACAAGGCCCTCGTTTATGTAATTTATTGTTTTTGTTGGTAATTTGTTCCTTTGCATTGCAGAAACCTCTTCCGCCGTCATCTAGTGGTGATCCACATTCTTACAACCGCCATCGACCACAGAAGCTCTCCCCTGGACGTCCTTCACCGCCGCCTCGTCCTTCCAAGAGGAAATCAGACCACCTCGACCGTGATAGAGATCGTGACTACGATTACTACGATGATGACCGCGACAGATACAAAGGTGAACGCGAACGCCGCCACCACCACCACCCCCACAAGGGTTCAGAAACCTCTGCAAAAGCTACTTCCGACGTAACGGCGAAAACAACTTCTTCCACTGCTAAACCAAGCTCAACAACAGCCGCCGCTGCCGCTGCTGCAGAACGCAAGGCCAAGGCAAGCGTTTTCTCTCGCATTAGCTTTCCAGAAGCAGAGCTTCTTGCTAAGAAACGCAAGCTTTCTTCTTCTGGTGAAGCTGCTGCAACAGGTGGTCCGGCTGGATCTTCCGGCCATCACAAGTCTTCTACACCAGGGAACGGCTACTACGATGATCACACCTCTTCATCTCTGAAAGCGGCAACTGTGAGTGGTAGCAGGAAAACTTCTGCTGCTCCGATGGACTATGAGTCGAGTGACGATGATAGGCATTTCAAGAGGAAGCCTTCCAGATATGAGCCGTCGCCTCCACCGCCTGCAGAGCATTCTAGAGGCTCAAGGGACAGGGATCGCAAGCACAGATAATAGGCCTTTGGATTTAATAGAAGAAAAAAAAAGGAAAATCGAAGGGAAGCAAACCACAACGCCCTGCCGATGGGATGGATTTTGTGGCACTTGTTATGCTTTTAGCTTGGCATAGGGACGATAGAGATGGGGGGAATCGTTAGCGATTGTTGTATATGAATTGCTCAATACTATTAGAGGCTGTTGCCCGTTGTTGCTTTCTATAGTCTTAGAGGCTAAAAAAAAGAAAGAACTCTATGGAAATTTGAGTTTGTTGTTCCGACAGTTTGGATATTATTCTAATAAAAAAATAACTTTTCATTTCGTAATTTTCACGATGATTAATTACTCGATTTTGTTTTAATATATTCTTTTGCAGGGCATGAATACTATTAACAACTTTTTTAGTAGTATGGTTTATCAATTTGATTATATATGTTACTTGGTTGTTTTTTTCCGGCATGGGTCTCTCCGAGGGGTGATTGATTCATTTTCGATTACGAATGTGCAATAATAAATTTTTTGTTCAACATATATAGTTTGTAGTATTGTCATAGGTTTATTGATGAATGATTGTGTTTGATGTTTGTTATTTACTTAATGGCAGAATATAATCAATGTAAGTGCTCAAAGTATATAAGTGCAAGGTTAAGAAGATCAAACACAAATTTTTTATACTGGCATGGCTATGCCTACATCTAGTCCCCGAAGTTTCCTCCTCTGAGCTAAAATCTACTATATCACTCCTTCACAGGCGGAGAAGCCGTTACAATTCTGGAATCCTGCTCGCACAGAGCACACTCTTTTTGCTCCTGATTCCTCAAACTAAGAGTACCTTCCTCTTAGATTCTTCTACCTCACCAATTTTGCCAAGTTGTGAGCAGGGTTGAAGACCTCAACACTCTCGCTTAGTTTGCTATGACTCAGAAGCCTCACTAAGTCCCCCTTGCCTAGCTTATGATCACCTTCGTCTTTAGTGGATTGATGAATTTGTGCTCTTGTACTTTATTATCAAGTAGCACTTACAACAAATTTGAAATGAATTGTTCTAATCGAGCTTTTGAATTACAAAAAATATAATGAGGTGTGCACTCTATGATGTTTTTGAGAATTTGCACTAATATGTTATGATGTGTACACTTTATGATGTTGCTCGGCCCATTGAGTGTTGCGGATAGATGTGTATTTATAATCTCTTGCTGAAGTTGAACGTTGATGCGCGCCTTGATGAGAGGGAGTGTGTTTTACCATTGTAATAAGATAAATTCTTTCCTAAGAACGGTTGCCTTCTGAGGAGACTTCTAGTCGTTGTCTCTAAACGGCTTCTTTCTTCTTGACCGTTGGATTTGTAGTTGGACTAAGATCAATCCTTCCGTTAGATAAGTCCAAACTTGGTCAGCTCTATCCGTACTCTGACTTCTGCCCATTTTACCGGTTTCGTGCTTCCAGCTTTCCATGTGTCAGAAATTAGGTGGCAGAAAGTGACTTTTTGCTCTTGTTTGTCAACTCACTTTTCCAGAGATGTCTTATCTCTTTTAGTGAAGGCCAGATAGCAAGTCTTTTAGGATTTGAGAAGTTTAAGACTGGTATTCTTAGAAAGGTGGCTCAAGTGAGTTGCGTAGGGATTATCAATTTCTCAAACATATTAAATGAGTCTGAGGACATTGATGCCAAGTGCTTCCTTTTTCATAAGTGTGAACAACTTCAGGTATGATGTCTTGAGCTTCTGATGTATATGATTCTGAGGAATCATTGGTGTTTCTCAAAATTAGCTTTCTAATGCTCTTTATCTAGCATGTTCTTTCTTCTGACAGATATTCTTGTAGATTTATGGTTGTCCTTTGATTGATACTTCAAAGGTTAAGATTAGATTTCTTAATTTTGAGCTTGCCTTATATTCAGTGAACTTTTCACTTGAATGTATTCTTCTGGTGAGTGCTGAGTACTGAGGACAAATATAGTGGATTTGTCTTTTGAGGCTGTTGAACCAAGCACAAGGATAGGCCGAATCGGTGGATGACTCAGTAGTGCTTAAGTCTTGATCATACCAATTAAGTTAAGTTTGAGTTGATAATGATGTTAAAATAAAGAGTCTATGATTATATGGGAGTTATTGAATTCAAGGGTAGAATTTCAAGTCTCCGCTGACCTAGCTATTTAGGTTTAACTCTGAGTTATTTTGGGCTGAGCTGTGTTGTTAGTCGCTTACTAAGCGCTATTCACTCAAAGCTCGATATTTAGATTGTGTTTCAGTTGAGTTATCTAATTATTCATTTCATTGAGTTACTTTCTAAAAGTCAAAGGCACTGACTTTTTCATTTAGAGAAAAATGGAATCTTTCCTTTTTAGTTCTACTTTTACAGACATTAATGAAAGAAAGACAAAAGGAATTAATGCCTTGACAAGACAACCACTTTTAGAAAATGCCAAAGTTCTTCAAAGATCAAACTGCATAAAGTAATTTTCAAATTTAGAAATGTTGCAGATTTACCAACCTAGTATATCGTGACTCTGCAAAGTTGTCAAATTACCAGAGGAATGAGAAGATGATATGTAGCAATTCAGCGCAAGATCTCTCTACCAGAAGACTGGCATCAAACGACAAAGAATTCAAATTGAAGCTCAAATTTTAATCTATTTCTTAACGGATTGATTTCTATCTCACAACGGTGTAATTCTATCTCTTAACGGATTGATTTGAAGAAGCAACGAGTGGATAGCTGAGCTGGCAATTTGCAGTAGATGCCAAGACAAGTTCAACGGCTACATTCTTGATTTCAACTATAAAAGGAGCAAGAAGGCAAGCATTAAAACTTGGTGAATACACCTGAATATTTAAGAAGCAAAACTCTATCAATTTCCATGCTTTAAAGAAGTTCATTCAAGAAAGCATCTACTTAGCGAGAATCTGCTTTGTAACAAGAGAGATTAAAATAGATCATTTGAACTGTAATATCAGATTATTTTTAACTAGATCAATGTTTCAATAAGTTGATCTAGCTCTTGTATAGACTCTATTGAGTTATGGTAGAAGAGGGTATTCTACTCAGCGGGCGAGTGATTACAGTGAGGAGGGTACTCAGTTGTAATTGGGATACTCTGTGAAAGGCTTCTCCGCCTAGGGTAAAGGAGTTGAGATTAGTGGATTAAATCCAAGACACTCTCTTAGGACTGGATGTAAGCACGGGTTGTCGAACCAGTATAAAATCTCTGTGATCTTTACTTTATTGTTAAAGCTTTACTCAGATTCTGTGTTGTCTGTTGACCTGCTCATCGCAGTTTATTTAATCCCAAAAAAGTTACCTGTTTTATTATAGCAAGTCATTCACCCCCCTCTAACTCACTAAGTGTACACATAGGGACCTACAAAGGCCTTTGATTCTGATGCAGTCTTGTCTTTGCTTGTGAGCGCTTTGTCTTTTGTTATGAGAGCTGACGCTTTTGTCTTTGGGGATTTCTTTGTAGATTCTGTTTGAGATCCTTGTGATCTTTGGGAGATATACTTCTTTGGTTGTGAGGTGAGTGAGGATATGATATCAACTTGTGTTGAATTATCTCATATCTTTTAGTATCCCTCTTAGCTTGGTTTCCTTGCGAGCGCAAACTTTTCTTTGTTTTATCTTTGATTCTAAGCACAACTTGTTTTCGACTTTGGGTCGCTTAACTCTAAGTTATTCTACCTCTGAGCTTGATATGAAGGCCTTTATCTTATGGTAGCCTTTAAACTTTTGTTATCTTCAAACCCTTTTTGCTATCTTCAAGACATCTTGGATCTTCATAGTTTTGAGCTAGAGCTATTCTTTCTGGGTTTGGAGGAGTTCTTTTCTTCTAAGCTAGATCCAACACTATATTTTGTCACTTCAATAGAAATTATGAATAATACACCAACCAACTAATTAGGGCTTAAATCCATCCCACCCTAAGTGGGGTCAGCTATTTGGATCATCCGACGCCATGAAGATCTATTAAAAGCCAAAATTTCATTCATACCTAGCATACGCATATCTTTCGAAATAATTTTTCTCCAAGTAATCTTAGGTCTACCTTTGCCTCTACCCTTACTCTCTAACCTTAAGTTCTTATAATTACTATTTAAAGCATCTATTGGTCTACGTAAGACATGGCTATATTACCTTAGTCGTCCTTCTCTCAATTTATCCTCAATATGTGCCACACCAGTCTTTTAGCGGATGCACTCATTTCTAATTCAATCCATTCTTGCATGAGTACTCATCCACCTAAGCATTTTCATTTCGGCCACATTCATCCTTTGAATATGTTGCGTCTTAATAGCCCAACATTCACTCTCATATGTCATGGTTGGCCTAACTACGGTTATGTAGAACTCACCTTTCACTTTCAAAGGTATCTTTTTGTCACATAAGATTCTGGTAGCAATTCTCCATTTCATCCATCCTACATTGATTCTATGGTTTACATCATCATTGATCATTGTGAAAGATAAAGTCTAAATATATAAGTCATTTGCATTTTTGCACAACTGTATCTCCTAATTTTATTTCTCCCCATCTCACTTGCTTAGATTGAACTTGGTGTGCTAGTACTTCGTAATACTTCTACTTAACTTAAAACCTACTCTCTAATGCACTTCTCCACAACCCTAACTTCTTGTTAACCCCTTCTATTGGTTCCAATACGTACTCTCACTGAGTCAGAGGGGGGTGAATGACTCATTCAAGAACTAGTAAAACTTTGATAATTATGGCTCCGCTGAGTGAGCTTAGCTGGCTGAGTGAAGTAGCTGGAAAATACTATTAAGTGAAGGACACAAAGATTTTTATACTGGTTTGGCAACCTGTGCTTACATCTAGTCCCGAGAGAGTGTCTCGGCTTTAATTCACTAATCTCAACTCCTTTACCCTAGGCGGAGAAGCCTTCACAAATTCCCTAATTACAGTAAGTACCCTCCAAACTATAATCGCTCACCCGCTGACTAGAATACCCTCTTCTATCAATAACACACAATAAGCCTAAACAAGAGCTAGATTCAACTTATAGAAACGTTGATCCAGTTATAAATGATCTAATATTACAATTGATTGATCTATGCTGTTCTCTTTTGTTCTAATCAGATTCTCGTTGAGTTGTGCTTTCTTTCTTGAACTCCTTTTAAAGGTTGTAAATTGACAAAGTTTTTGCTTCTAGGAAATTCAAGTGTAATCACCAAGTTCTAACGCTTGAATTCTTGCTCCTTTTATAGTTGGATTGAGAAAGTAGCCATTGAACTTGTCTTGGCATCTTCTGAAATTGACAGCTCAATAGTTCACCCATTGCTTCTTCAAATCGATCCGTTAAGAGATAGAATTGCACTGTTGTGGAATACATTTCAATCTGTTAGATTGAAATTCGAGCTTTAATTTAAATTCTTTGTCATTTGTTGCCAGTCTTCCATTAGAGAGAACTCACACTGACTTGCCACGTGTCTTCATCCCATTCCCTCTGGTTTTCTGACATGCTGCAGAGTTCACGATACAAGGTTGGTAGATCTGCAGAATTACCCGAAGTGGCAATTGACTTGTTACAGCTTTGCATTAGAAGACTTTGTCATTTTCTTCATAACTCTGTGTCTTGTCAAGGCATTAATTCTTTTTGTCTTTGTCTCATTAATATTCCTGCAAAAAGCAACACTAAAAGCAAAGATACTTTTTACCTTAGAAGGTAAAGTCAGCAGCGTTGACAGACATAAAGTAACTCACCTGAAATGATAAAATGAAGTGTTTGAGCGGACGACGGTTCGCGCGGCTGCGTGCGCGGGGGCCGGACCCGGTCGGGCCGGCCCGTTTTTGGTGTGTCGGGGAGATGAGTGATGCGGTTGAAAAGAAAATGATTTTGCATATTATAATGCTTAAAAGATACGAGATCAAAATCCCGTACTTAGGATAGAGTCGCCACCCGGTTCAGCTCAACCGGGAAATTTTTGGTACGATTTTCCCACCAGGTGGTTGGACCATACCTTAAGTAGAGATTCCGAGTTTGGATGATGTTATCTACTTTTCATTAGGCCAAATTAGGATACTTCATTCTTTCTTAATCAGTTTAATCCTCCCTATTTATTCGTATTTTCAGTTATTTTGTGGTTTTCGCATTTACCAAGCAATTGAAGCGGTAAATAAAATATTTACAATTGTAAACGAAAAGTAAGTGCGGAAAGTAGAATTATTACAAGGTTTTCAAGTCCTATACATTTTCTACTTAACAAATAAAATACCCGAATGTCCGATATATACCCACCTGCAGATGATAGTTGACACGAATATGGCATATCTTATTTATAATATCATAAAGCCCGATTGAATGGCTAAAATGAGGTTCGAATGGCATTTGAGGGGAAATTCCATTTTTGTCCAAATTTCAGATTCGATTGTTGCTTTAATCGGATTACAAATGAATATACCACTTGTTGTGGGGCGAGTCTGTTTTCAGGAGGTTTCGAACCACCATCGTTACACTATAGGTCCTAGCTTTAGAAAATAAATTAGTTTGGAAATAAACAAAAACAATGCTGCTGTCCAGAAAGCCAAGCCGCCGATGGCATCTGATGCCGCCGACGACATAGTTGATGTCACTGGCGGCATGGATGATGCCGCCGGCGACATCGATTGTGTCACGGGCGACATCAGCATGCAGATGGGCACAGGGCTTTCTGAGTACCGTAAAGAAAGGGTTCTGCGAGAAAGCGAGGTCTCCGGGGAATGTGATGCTAACGGCGATACCAACGATGCTTCTCGCGACATGGGTGATACAGCCAGGAACATCACATGTCTCCGGCGACTCCGATTTCTTGCTACAACAGCGGTTAGCAGTCAAAGTGACCGAAAACTCAAAAATGAATATAAATCAACAAACATTAGTGCAAAACAATAATAACAATGCCAAAGAGCTATGAGACTCAGGATTTTCACCTCGGGGTAGTGAATCCAACTCTTCGTGAACTGAACAATAACGCCTCTAGGGAGCTTGCAATAATAATTTGATTGTTAATTTAAAGGTTTTAGGTTTCTAAATTCTATCCAATTGATTTAACCCAAAGACCAACTGATTTAAGCTCACAATCAGAGAGTTCGAAGAAGAAAAATCGGGAAAAATGGATTAGAATCCTTTTTCCGGCCTTTTCTAGTTCTTATCTCACTAAAATCTATTCTCTCGATTTTAGCCTCCTAGTTGCTCAGTTTAAGCTCCTTCCCTCTATAATTTCAGTCCCCCCACTCTAATTGCAGTTTTAGGTGCCTTTTTATAGGTGGAATGGGTGCTTTTTGGGGCCTTTTTTAATTATTCCACCGAAAGTGGTCGAAAAGGCTGTCTGTAAGAGGACCCGCTTCGAGTCATGTCGCCGGCGACATGGTGATATCGCCGGCGGTATGAGCTATGTCGCCGGCGACATGATGATATCGCCGGCGACATGGCTGATACTTTTGGCGGCATCAGCCTTCAGCATGCCTTCAGTTAGTGGGTCAATAAAAGCCAAAAAGTCGGAAAAAGTGGCTTAATAGTGGAAAAAAAGGCATCTTTATGACTTTTAACAATATTTTAAAGGGTATTTATTATTTGGGTGTAAATCATCGGTTCAAGCTCCTACCGGACGCGTTATCGGCCACGCCGAACTGGATTCTACCAATTATAAAATTCACAAGGAATATTATTTTGGTAATAAAAATTCTAAAGAGAACTTTTATTTTGAGGTATTAAAATCGGGTACACGTCATCATCGTCTCGCGAGAGGGACTACAAAATCCCGTGCTCACAGGCTGCCCCTCGGGGGATCACTGCTGCCATAGGTCAGTATGATCACACGAAAGAGCAAGGGATAGGAATGATACCTGAGGGATGACCGGTTTGTCCTTTGGTTGGACTTACGCTTTGTCGATTGTTTGTCCTTTGGTCGGACTTACGCTTTGTCGATTGTTTGTCCCTTGGTCGGACTTACGCTTTGTCGATTGTTTGTCCCTTGGTCGGACTTACGCTTTGTCGATTGTTTGTCCCTTGGTCGGACTTACGCTTTGTCGATCGTTTATCCCTTGGTCGGACTTACGCTTTGTCGATCGTTTGTCCCTTGGTCGGACTTACGCTTTGTCGACTGTTCGTCCCTTGGTCGGACTTATGCTTTGTCAATTATTCGTCCCTTGGTCGAACTTACGCTTTGTCGATCGTTTGTCCCTTGGTCGGACTTACGCTTTATCGACTGTTCGACCCTTGGTCGGACTTACGCTTTGTCAATTGTTCGTCCCTTGGTCGGACTTACGCTTTGTCGATCTTTTGTCCCTCGGTCGGACTTACGCTTTGTCGATCGTTTGTCCCTTGGTCGGACTTACGCTTTGTCGATCGTTTGTCCCTTGGTCGGACTTACGCTTTGTCGATCGTTTGTCCCTTGGTCGGACTCACACTTTGTCGATTGTTTGTCCTTTGGTCGGACTTACGCTTTGTCGATCATTTGTCCCTTGGTCGGACTTACGCTTTGTCGATCGTTTGTCCCTTGGTCGGACTTATGCTTTATCGACTGTTCGCCCCTTGGTCGGACTTATACTTTGTTGATCGTTTGTCCCTTGGTCGGACTCACACTTTGTCGACTGTTCGTCCCTTGGTCGGACTCACGCTATGTCGACTGTTTGTCCCTTGATCGGACTTATGCTTTGTCGATCGTTTGGCCCTTGGTCGGACTTACACTTTGTGGAGAATTCGCCCCTGGTCGGGTCTGTGTTTTGTGGAGAATTTGCCTTTGGTCGGGTCTGTGCTTTGTGGAGAATTTGCCTTTGGTCGGGTCTGTGCTTTGTGGAGAATTTACCTTTGGTCGGGTCTGTGCTTTGTGGAGAATTTGCCTTTGGTCGGGTCTGTGTTTTGTGGAGAATTTGCCTTTGGTCGGGTCTGTGCTTTGTGGAGAATTTGCCTTTGGTCGGGTCTGTGCTTTGTGGAGAATTTGCCTTTGGTCGGGTCTGTGTTTTGTGGAGAATTTGCCTTTGGTCGGGTCTGTGCTTTGTGGAGAATTTGCCTTTGGTCGGGTCTGTGCTTTGTGGAGAATTTGCCTTTGGTCGGGCTTGTGTTTGGTATAGTGATTGTCCTTCGATTGGACTTTCGCTTTGAGTAGGGAGGTTTTCCCCGTGGTCGGGCTTTCGCTTTGAATCGAGAGGTTGGCCCCTTGGTCGGGCTTTCGCTTCGAATAGAGAGGTTTGCCCCTTGGTCGGGCTTCGGCTTTGATAGAGAGGTTTGCCCTTTGGTCGGGCTTGTCACTTCATATAGTGATTGTCCTTTGGTCGGACTTTTCACTTTAAAGAGATCGCCCTTTGGTTGGGCTCGTATTTAGTATAGTGATTGTCTTTTGGTTGGACTTTCACTTTGCAGAGATTGCCCTACGGTTGGGCTTGTTCTGAAGAGATTTTTGAAGAGATTGCCCTTCAGTGGGCTTTCGTCTTGAAGTGATTGCCCTTCGGTGGGCTTTTGTCTTGAAGTGAATGCCCTTCGGTTGGGCTTTCATTCTGAAGAGATTGCCCTTCGGTTGGGCTTTCATTCTGAAGAGATTGCCCTTCGGTTGGGCTTTTGTTCTGAAGAGATTGTTGAAGAGATTGCCCTTCGGTGGGCTTTCGTCTTGAAGTGATTGCCCTTTGGTTGGACTTTCACTTTGCAGTAGGTTGCCCTACGGTTGGGCTTGTTCCGAAGAGATTGCCCTTCGGTTGGGCTTTCGTCTTGAAGTGATTGCCCTTCGGTTGGGCTTTCATTCTGAAGAGATTGCCCTTCGGTTGGGCTTTCATTTTGAAGAGATTGCCCTTCGGTTGGGCTTTCATTCTGAAGAGATTGCCCTTCGGTTGGGCTATTGTTCTGAAGAGATTGTTGAAGAGATTGCCCTTCGGTGGGCTTTCGTCTTGAAGTGATTGCCCTTCGGTTGGACTTTCACTTTGCAGTAGGTTGCCCTACGGTTGGGCTTGTTCCGAAGAGATTGCCCTTCGGTTGGGCTTTCATTTTGAAGAGATCGCCCTTCGGTTAGGCTTTCGGTCTGAAGTGATTGCCCTTCGGTTGGGCTTTTGTTCTGAAGAGATTGTTGAAGAGATTGCCCTTTGGTGGGCTTTCGTCTTGAAGTGATTGCCCTTCGGTGGGGCTTTCATTCTGAAGAGATTGCCCTTCGGTTGGGCTTTCATTTTGAAGAGATCGCCCTTCGGTTGGGCTTTCGGTCTGAAGTGATTGCCCTTCGGTTGGGCTTTTGTTCTGAAGAGATTGTTGAAGAGATTGCCCTTTGGTGGGCTTTCGTCTTGAAGTGATTGCCCTTCGGTGGGCTTTTGTCTTGAAGTGAATGCCCTTCGGTTGGGCTTTCATTCTGAAGAGATTGCCCTTCGGTTGGGATTTCATTCTGAAGAGATTGCCCTTCGGTTGGGCTTTTATTTTGAAGAGATTGCCCTTCGGTTGGGCTTGATCTGAAGAGGTCGCCCTTCGGTTGGGCTTTCATTTTGAAGAGATTGCCCTTCGGTTGGGCTCGTATTTTGAAGAGATTGCCCTTCGGTTGGGCTCTCGTCTTGTGAGGTCGCCCTTCGGTTGGGCTTGTTTTGAAAATCTGGTTCGGAGGGATAACATCGTCGGCGATATGGATGCCACGCGGCAGCTTTGACTGGTCAGATAATTTCAAAATTTGAACTAAATGAGGCGATGTCGCCGGCGACATGAGTGATATCGCCGGCGGCATGGATTGATCTTGCGGGCGGTATGGATGCCACGTGGCAGCTTTGACTGGTCAGATAATTTCAAAATTTGAACTAAATGAGGCGATGTCGCCGGCGACATAAGTGATATCGCCGGCGGCATGGATTGATCTTGTGGGCGGTATGGATGCTACGTGGCAGCTTTGACTGGTCAGATAATTTCAAAATTTGAACTAAATGAGGCGATGTCGCCGGCGACATAAGTGATATCGCCGGCGGCATGGATTTATGTCGTTGGCGACATGGACCATCAGTTTCAGATAAATCAAAACTCCTCGAATTCCGCGCGGCAGTTTATAAAAAGGAATGGATCCTTCTTTCTCACTATTCACAAACCGAATCCCCCTCTTCTCTCTCCCAAAGCTCTTTGGTTTCTAACTTTGTTTTCTCAAATTATGAAGAGGATTAGCCAGGCTTTCAGGGGCAAATCCAAGGCTAGGGAGAGCCTGCCCGATTCTTCCGTCGAGGGGTTGAAAATCCTTTCTGTTCCTGCTGCATTCGGCCTGAAGGAGACGGCCAAAATGTATGGCTATGGCATTAACTCTCCTATCACCAATCTGACTCCGGAGAAGGAGAAACACCTCTGTTACATCCAGGTAATTCCACACAAAAAAACCCGAATTGCGTATTCGATGTGATTTTGCTTTAGATTTGAAAACATGCCATGATAGGGGTTTAAAGTGTGGAATATATCAGTCACATTGCATGCTTTAGGATCGACTTTTGCCTTTTTGGATTTGTTCGATTGATTGTGATTTTTGGCGCGAAGGGTGCGATTTAGGGAGAAAGCAGGTTCTGCCCGTGCACAGTGATACCGCTGGCGGCCTGATTGATGTCGCTGGCGACATCAGTATTGTTGCTGGCGGCATCAGTCCTTGTAAAAGGCTTTGAGAGTCTGATGTCGCTCTGTTTTTAAGGTGATGTCACCGGCGACATCAGCCATGCCGCTGGCGGTATGGGATAATGCCGCCGGCGATATCGCTTTAATATAGGCGACATCAGCAGCCTTTTTGACAGAAACGCACAGAATTGATCCGTTTTGTTTTCTATTTTGCAGCCATACGAACTGACTTACACCGGGGGAATGGGCACCATTGGTGAATGGTGGGACCACATCTCAGAGAACGATCCCGAGCTTGCGCTTGCGATTAACGAGACGGGGTTTGGGGATTTGGCCCGGATCATGCCCATGTTAATGCCTAAGCTTCCTCATTCTTCAGTAACGGCCCTAACTGAAAGGTGGTCCGAGACCACTCATACCTTCCATCTCTCCTTCGGGGAAGTCACAATTACCCCTTCTGATGTGGTAGCCATGACCGGCCTTCCTTGGATGGATGAGGTTATTCATTTTGACGTTTACATGGACAAGTACCATGTTGAGAGGCCCGTGGTGAGGCGGGTAAAGGAGCTGTTCGGTCTGAAGCCCGTTTCTGGGCGGCTGTCCTATGGTGAGTTGTACCGTTATTGGACCCGAGTGGATGTGGTGCCCGAGGAGGAGAGGGAGGCATGTGTCCGTTCCTTTGTGATCTCACTACTCACCGTGCTGTTCTTCCCAATCTCGGGGAGTAAGATCAACTACATACTTATTACCGCGGTGGAAGATGTGCCGGGAATTAGGAGGAAGAATTGGCCGAGGGCCATCTTGGCCCAATTGTACCACGGGCTGGATGTGGGAGCCCGGAAGAAGGAGAAAGCCCTTCGCCTTTGCCACCTGCTACTCCAGGTATAGATTTTTGGAAATATTTCCCTTGATAACATGTGTATTTATTTATTGCATGACGTCCTTTGAATTGATCGGTCGTTATCTGTGCAGGCCTGGGCGTTTGAGCATCAGATCCTTCCGCCGATGGAGTTTAAGAAGGTTGTGCCACCGGGCTCTCACTTCCTTGCCCGCTGGTGCGGGGGTATCGGTGGGAAGGCTAAATACCCTACGCTGTATAGGGAGGTCCTAAGAAGCACGCGATTGAGTTCGGTACGCGATTTTTTTTTTTTTAATTATTATTTTAGCCTATGGACTTATGTTGGCTGTTTTGATGTAGCTCGTCTTGGACCCGTTCGATGGGGTGGCGAACTTGACTGAGGTTGCCCGGGTCCCGCGGGAGGTGGATGACCGTCGGTTTGTGATCGAGTGCCCCCTGTCTCAGCAGTGGTATCTGGGCGAGCGCGTCCGAGGCTGGAGGTCCCTTCCGGTTGCTGCTAGACTGGTGCCTGTCGATCCTCCGAGGGGCTTGTGGTGGCCTCATTTGGTGATTTCTGCCGAGGCTGACAAAGCCGATTATATTGAAGGGAACGGCCGAGTGATCCCTAGCGTTCCTGGCCTCTACGAGCGGCCTTTTCAGCGTCTACTCCCCGTGTGTCCTCGCATCCACGGCAACGATACAATTGAGTATCACAACGAACAACGATTAGAGGACGAAAAGAGGCGCCTCAAAGGCATTGTGGATTTTGATGAGGAGGATGATGAAGAGGATGAAGCGCTGGAAGGGGACGTTGCGGTCGACCCTGAGGGGGAGGACGAGGTAGGCGCGGGTGTAGCTGGCGGGAGCGTGCCGATGTCCCAAGGGGAGCAACGTTCTTTCGAGGTATGATTGTGTTTGTGTGTATGATTTTGAAGTCGTTTAGGGACGTTGTTGATGTGTGACTTTTACGTTCTGTAGGAACCCGCGAGAAAGAGGGGCCGCGATAACCAAAGCGGGACCCGACATTATGGCGCGCCGGAGGGAATAAACTTCGTGGAGGGGAGATTGGTTAATCCGTTGGAAACCACCTTCCTATTGATGAACTCTCGAGGCGAATTCTCTCATAGGAATGTTGGTTCGAGCCGGCAATCCCCGATTTTCGTGCCTGAAAACGCTACCTACGTAAGATCTAATAATCCTTTTCTTATTGAGCCATAGATGTGGGTGTCTAAGATTTTACTTTTTTTGGATTTGCTAGGTGGCGCGAAGTCATGTGGAGCAACTCGCGGAGAACAATTTTGTTCTCCGGGATACCCTTATTGGGCAATCGCTCCTCGTTCAGGTATTCTATGCACATGTTAGAATGGGATATATGTATGGATGTTATGCATGACATGCAAGGCTAATATTTTCTTCGGTTTGCAGGATTTTTTAGCCCTTTCGTTGTCTGACGTTGACGCAGCCCGGCGGCGGTATGAGAAGGAGACTGCAGCTTTACAGCGCCGCGTGAGCGATCTCGAGGGTCAGCTGGCGGCCACTGCCCAGAGAAGTAAACAAAACCTCGACCGTGCGCATCCTGGGGGTACCAGTCGTAGGGGGTTCAAGAAGTCTGCCGGCCGACGTGCGTTTATCGCGGCTGAGGAGTCCAGTAGCGTTCCCATGACGGAGGGAAGAGAGGAAGACGATGTTGACGATTGGCTCGCAAGTCCTGATGACGTTTCATCCCGCCCAGCCGGTAGTGGCGGGCATGCTTAGTTTTGGTTTTTGTTTTGCTTTTGAGTCCTTGGTTTGTACCTCTGATACATTGGGGTTTTGATAATTTGATTTTGTCATGGGCTAGGTGATTTGGTACAATTTGAGCAATTTGCGCCTTCGGGCTTTTATTTTGAATACAAAGATGGATTGTTGTTTGATAAGTCATTGGAAATGCTGTATAGGATTGTTTACAGGTTTTGTACAGGTCCGAAATGGCAGAAATGTTTCTGATGCCGCCCAGAAAATTAACTTCATGCCGCTGGCGGCATCATCCATATCGCCTAAATTGATCCCATATCGCCGGCGGCATCAAATACATTGCCGGCGGTATCATGATATCGCCGCGGTATCGCTCTCATCGCCGGCGGCTTCAATCTTCCAGCAACCTGTTTTCGGCCATTCCGTCCGTTTCTGTCATTGCAACCCATAACCAAAAGCTGTGGGGTTTTCTGCAGAGCCTGGGGAACACAGATTTTAGGCTCCAATTTGACCCCATGGTTTGCATGGACTATCCTTTCGGGTTTTTGCCCTAACAGATTTATTCCGACCTTTGAGCGCATAGTGTCTTCGATTAAGCTTACTTGAGATGTTTCCATCCTTCGATCGCCAGGTATTCACATAATCACAAACACAAATGTTTCAACATGAAAGACACTTTTATCGAGTGAATCTAATTTGAGTACAAGATGTTGGCAATCATTTCCATTAATGGGACCCCTGGTGTTAACCAGCCTTTACAGGTTTTCAAGTTAACATCTTATTGTTTTTCTCTCGTGCCCTAATTTTCGTCTGAACCGCCCTTTTCGGGTTTTCAGTTCAACAGGCGTTATTGACTTATCCCCTAATTTTTGTACAGCCGGTTTGCAGGGTACCGACCGTCGGGTGTAACCCTAATTTTTGCCCAGTCAGTAGAAGGCTGACAAGCGGGTGATTATTGTATATATATATTTTTAGTGTGCCGCTTTTTCTGATTTATTTCTTTTTTTTAGACCTGATAATGCTTAAGCTTGTCTTGGTCGACTAGATCGATGAACTCGTTTCTTGCCTACGCTCATGACTTTAACAGCCTCGCTTATTTGGTGCCATTTCTGATCATATGACGGCCTCTTCAATCTGATTTGAACTCGACCTTAGTATCGGAAGGTCTCAAACTTCTCAGTGCTGGGTCTATGACTCTTGGAAAGGGCATTGGGTATCTGATTTGCTATTGTTCGCATAGTTGTGCTTTTGCAGATTCTCCAAGTTCTTTGGTGCCCGTTTAATTTTCACCTGGATCACCCAGTTTATTTTGACCTTCAAAGTTTCGTCGGGAGTTTTCGGCTGACCTTATTGCAAGCCGTTTAGTTTGCAGGAGTTTTTGGTGCTTACTCCAAGGCTTCATCGATTGGTTTGATTGTTGTCCTGATCGCTATTTTGATCGCTCCTTCAATTCGTGGTCTGCAGAGCCCTTCTTGTTTAGGCCTGAAATCGTATCCTGTATTAGTGGTGATGGGTTATGAACAAGTGATGTTTGGCTTAAGGACCTTTTGTTTGGTGCCTTTGTAGTGGTTGTTTGCCTTTGGACTTAGTGTTCTAGGAAGTGGTTGTCCCTTGACCTTGTTAGCTGAAGGGTTTGACGGGGTTGATTTGTACCGGGTAAAGATGTGTTTCTCTCCAATTCTGGTCGTGTCCTTGGTGGTGATGTTGGTCTGAGATTTGGCTACGACGTTTGTTTGATGAAGGTTAGGCTCTGTTGGGTGTAAGCCTTGATTCTCTAGACCGATTGATGTTTCATTGGTGGCTTGAAGGTGCACCGTTGTAAGGCCGTTGAGTTAATTCTAGAAGAGACCCATGGTGTTTCAACAATCCGATTATTGCACTGAGCAAACGCATTATCATGGTCTTTAAGCACTTTATTACCTCTCATGTGTTTGACAGGGTTTAAATTATTGGATTTGATTACCACATAATGTACTCAATTTAATTTCATTCAATAAAAATATCTTGAATACTGAAAGCGTCGTACAAGTGCTCATGTGAAGACGCTGATCAAAGGATACAGACATGATATAAGTAAGTAAAATGGAAGTTGCTTATGGAGCTAAAAGGTCTGAACTCTGAAGATTGCAAATCGGGATTCTTCGTCCTCACCGTCAGAGCGCGATTTTCCCCCACCATTTGAGTAGATGGCCTTGATGAGATCTTGAGGAACTTTCCGCTGTTTGGAAAAGCCGGGATTGATCGTCCGTGTCTGGTTGCCAGACTCTGGTAAGGGGCAGGATACCCTTTCAGGATCGATAATCTTCTTTTCATCCACCAGTCGTTGGATGGTATGGACCAAAGCTTTGCACTGGTTGGTGTTGTGACCCGACAACATGTGATATCTGCAAAAGCCTTTTCCTTCTTCTCTCATGGGGGGATTGAATTCGTGAAGAGGTTTAAGAATCCCAGCTTCCTTCAACCCGGTGAAGAGTACATTAAGTGGCAGCTTCCACGGATTTGTTCTATACTTAAGACCGTCGTTTGGCTGAATAATGGCAGCTGGTGCCGATTCCAGATAGGTCTCTTGGTCCACCATGATTTGAGGTGGGGGTGTGGGTGATTCAGTGTTTTGAAAGAACTGGTCTTTCTCTGATTGGACCCTTCCCTCTTTCTGATAGCATTCTTCTATCATCAATTGACGCGAGAAGTCTTCAACTTTGTGTTGCATGACTTGGTCGTATTGAGGAAGCATCGGGGCAGAGGGGTTCTTAAATTGTGACGGGGTGACCAAAGTTGGTGGTAAGGTGTTAAAGAATGGTGGAAGAATTGGACTCTGGGCTCCTTCTCTTTGTCCAGGGTAAGCGGTTGGCGGTGACTGCCAGAGTTTCTCGCTATCAGGTGTCATGCCCGGAGATCGCATGACCTGGTCGAAGTCCTGACATCCTAGGGCCTTCTTGACAGACACATACACTAGCTCTTCGATGATGTTTCGGAACTGATCAGAGTTCAGAAACTGAATGATAGCCGCGGTGATCTCTGATCCAAGAGATGTTAGGTAAGCTGTTGTCCCTACGGTTGGGGGAAGACTAGCCTGTCCTCTGGATGAGGTACGGTTGTCATTGTGAGGAAGAGACATGGCTAGCTGTGAAGGTCTTGGTTCAAGAGGAAGGCTGCTTAGGATCACAAGTCGCGGATCAGACCATGAATGGGTTGTAAATGGTATGGATGGTATGTATGTATGTAGCCGAACTCCATGTATGTTGGAAGTGGTGTGTGATATGTATGGCTGTACACAGATGTGGTTAGATAATGTGATGGATTATCCCTTCAACATATATGAGACGTGTGTACCTCGCGTCATACATAGCGATATATGATGATGCAACAGAGGTACAAGAGAAGTCCTACACATGTTGCTAAACCTCTTCCACGGGTGGAATTGGTAAGGGCAAGTTAATTTATTTTCGGTCCTTAAAGCCGATGTATGGGGGTGCATGATCATAGAGCACTTAGCATGCGAATCGGCCCTGTTCCAACCTTTTGACTCCCGCGTAACGCCTCTTTGGTAGGATGGAGTTTGGCTGCTTCACCGGAAATGGCGAAAGTAGCGCGTCCCAATTATTTTATTCATTTTGGGTAATCCTAAGGGGAATGATGTGCTAAGGCTTTTTTCTAACGCGGCTTTGGTATAGGGTTGTTGATGTAGAAGGTTCCCGTTTACCTTGATTCCACGTTACTCAACCACTACCTGAATGGGCGCGGTCATAGGAGTTTACGTGTTGGTTAAAACGAGTGATCCACCCACTAGGCATCCTCAATTCCAACAGGGCATGAGTGATACTTTGTGAGCTTCTCGGGTGAAATAGGGTACCTAAAATTACCGAACTATCTACACGCATGAGGACAAGACGTCATAAGAAAAGATTGAAGTTTTAATTTGGCCAATGATTTCAATACATCATCAAAATCTTTTAAACTATAAAGGAAGATTCAAGTTTAAAGAAATTCCCCAGCAGAGTCGCCACTGTGAGCGGACGACGGTTCGCGCGGCTGCGTGCGCGGGGGCCGGACCCGGTCGGGCCGGCCCGTTTTTGGTGTGTCGGGGAGATGAGTGATGCGGTTGAAAAGAAAATGATTTTGCATATTGTAATGCTTAAAAGATACGAGATCAAAATCCCGTACTTAGGATAGAGTCGCCACCCGGTTCAGCTCAACCGGGAAATTTTCGGTACGATTTTCCCACCAGGTGGTTGGACCATACCTTAAGTAGAGATTCCGAGTTCGGATGATGTTATCTACTTTTCATTAGGCCAAATTAGGATACTTCATTCTTTCTTAATCGGTTTAATCCACCCTATTTATTCGTATTTTCAGTTATTTTGTGGTTTTCGCATTTACCAAGCAATTGAAGCGGTAAATAAAATATTTACAATTGTAAACGAAAAGTAAGTGCGGAAAGTAGAATTATTACAAGGTTTTCAAGTCCTATACATTTTCTACTTAACAAATAAAATACCCGAATGTCCGATATATACCCACCTGCAGATGATAGTTGACACGAATATGGCATATCTTATTTATAATATCATAAAGCCCGATTGAATGGCTAAAATGAGGTTCGAATGGCATTTGAGGGGAAATTCCATTTTTGTCCAAATTTCAGATTCGATTGTTGCTTTAATCGGATTACAAATGAATATACCACTTGTTGTGGGGCGGGTCTATTTTCAGGAGGTTTCGAACCACCATCGTTACACTATAGGTCCTAGCTTTAGAAAATAAATTAGTTTGGAAATAAACAAAAACAATGCTGCTGTCCAGAAAGCCAAGCCGCCGATGGCATCTGATGCCGCCGACGACATAGTTGATGTCGCTGGCGGCATGGATGATGCCGCCGGCGACATCGATTGTGTCACGGGCGACATCAGCATGCAGATGGGCACAGGGCTTTCTGAGTACCGTAAAGAAAGGGTTCTGCGAGAAAGCGAGGTCTCCGGGGAATGTGATGCTAACGGCGATACCAACGATGCTTCTCGCGACATGGGTGATACAGCCAGGAACATCACATGTCTCCGGCGACTCCGATTTCTTGCTACAACAGCGGTTAGCAGTCAAAGTGACCGAAAACTCAAAAATGAATATAAATCAACAAACATTAGTGCAAAACAATAATAACAATGCCAAAGAGCTATGAGACTCAGGATTTTCACCTCGGGGTAGTGAATCCAACTCTTCGTGAACTGAACAATAACGCCTCCAGGGAGCTTGCAATAATAATTTGATTGTTAATTTAAAGGTTTTAGGTTTCTAAATTCTATCCAATTGATTTAACCTAAAGACCCACTGATTTAAGCTCACAATCAGAGAGTTCGAAGAAGAAAAATCGGGAAAAATGGATTAGAATCCTTTTTCCGGCCTTTTCTAGTTCTTATCTCACTAAAATCTATTCTCTCGATTTTAGCCTCCTAGTTGCTCAGTTTAAGCTCCTTCCCTCTATAATTTCAGTCCCCCCACTCTAATTGCAGTTTTAGGTGCCTTTTTATAGGTGGAATGGGTGCTTTTTGGGGCCTTTTTTAATTATTCCACCGAAAGTGGTCGAAAAGGCTGTCTGTAAGAGGACCCGCTTCGAGTCATGTCGCCGGCGACATGGTGATATCGTCGGCGGTATGAGCTATGTCGCCGGCGACATGGCTGATACTTTTGGCGGCATCAGCCTTCAGCATGCCTTCAGTTAGTGGGTCAATAAAAGCCAAAAAGTCGGAAAAAGTGGCTTAATAGTGGAAAAAAAGGCATCTTTATGACTTTTAACAATATTTTAAAGGGTATTTATTATTTGGGTGTAAATCATAGGTTCAAGCTTCTACCGGACGCGTTATCGGCCACGCCGAACTGGATTCTACCAATTATAAAATTCACAAGGAATATTATTTTGGTAATAAAAATTCTAAAGAGAACTTTTATTTTGAGGTATTAAAATCGGGTACACGTTATCATCGTCTCGCGAGAGGGACTGCAAAATCCCGTGCTCACAAAGTACACACAGCTAAACCAAAATCTAAATATCAAGTGTTGAGTGAATATTACTAAGTCAGCGACCAAGTAGATACTCAGCCCAGAAGCCACTCAGAGTTAAACTAAATAACTAGGTCAGCGGAGACTCAAAATTCTGCCCTTGAATTTACTAACTCCCTTAAAACCATAGACTATTTATTTTAACATCATTATTGGTTTAATTATCTTAAACTAAACTTAATTGTTATGATCAAAACTTAAGCACTACAAAGTCATCCACTGAATCAGTTCAAACTCGTGCTTGGTTCAACAATCTCCCACATTTTGATCATTGATAATTAATTTGAGCGAGAATTAAATCAATAAGATATCTAGATTAGAGTTACCTTATACTCATGCTTGATATGTCTTTTGTTTAACATATTCAATCTGCTTAGTATGAATGCTAACTCCCCCATAATTCTTGAATCTTCTGAGTTCAGCATCCCTCCATACTTCTCATATATTTCCGCAAAGGATCAGAGCATATATATATGAAGTTAAGAAGATCTTAACTTAGAACAGAAAATGTAATCTTTTCATTAAATAATAACTTAAGTACAGATAATAATGAGTCAGTCTATACTAAGTTTTACAATAAGCATAAGTGATTACACAAATTCTATTCTAATCTTTTGGCATAGCCGGGGCTCCCAAATTAGCTCTTCTCTCCTCATAAGCTTGTTGATCCCATCTGGATTTCTTCTCTTTGGGTAGCGCTATCTCCTTGCCTTTCCTTTTCCTTGTCTTATTGTATTCTCTTTGTATATGCTCCAGATCCTTAGATAGGTTGTATGAAAATTCAGTAATCCTCTGTTCTCTCTCCTTTTCCTCCTTTTCATGCTTCTCGGGATCCTTCTCCCCCATTGCCATTGCGTCCAAAATGGCTTGAGTTTGATGATCAAATGAGCTCAAAGACTCTTTAAAGGTTTCTAACTGACCATAGACATTTGATGAAAAACTCTACACAAGTAGCTCATAGATTTCCTGCGATATTGCTTCTTGTTCTCTGAGAAAGGCAAATAATCCTACCAAAGCGTGGGATTAAGATAGATTGACCTGATACTAAGAATTTAAACCTTCTTTGGATATCTGGGTAAGACTAGCCAGAGCCTTAGCTTGATTATTTTCCCTTAGAATCCGCTCTAGCATGGGAGTGCTCCTAAGATGAGTAGTGACTTCATCATGAATTGTTTCTGGTGCTTCTCCATCATTGATGACATTTGCTTGAACTTGTTTGATTTGGTCTCTGATATGACCACATTTCTGGTGAAGTTTTAGCTCTAGTTCAGCATCTGCCATAACAATATCACTACTCAGAGCATCTGAAATGTTAAGCCTCTTTAACGCATTAAGCATAGCACCCTCCGAGTCCTTCCTTAACTTAGTGTGTAACCCATGATGCTTGGTTACCACTATGATCAGAGCGTTAAGTCTATCTACAACTGCATTCAAGCGAGTTGTGTTCTCATCATTCTCCTTGCTCAATATGTTGCACCCATCAAGTACCTTCAGCATGGCCTCAAGTAAGGGATTGAATTTATCAATCATTGAGTTGCGAAAATCCCTCTCATGATTTGTTACTTTGCAGTTACTCTTATAGATCTTAGCCATCTGTTTCTTAAGCTCTGCAACCTCCATCTTCAAACCAGCTACCTGCCTACCTGCATTAGATAATAAAGGCAACATATGGGATACAATTGCCTTTACCAAGGAAAATTAGGTATGTACTGATTTGAAATTGGCCTTCATCTCCTCAACAGCCTCCATAAATCCTCGCACTGGCTCAATAGCCTTGGCGATCCTCCTCAAGACATCCTTAGACAACAAAGATTTTGCTATTTCAGCATATATCCCTAGTCATGGAAATCTTTCTCTCCCCATTCTCTTTATGTCTTCTAAAAGTTCAGCATTTGGATTGAATTGGGGTTATGGTTGAGGTTGTTGTTGTGGTTGGTCAGGAATCTCCTCAATGATTGGAGGACCTCTGACTGGTGGAGGTCCTTCCAAAAGTAATTGTTCATTCACTGGAGATCCTAAGGGTGAAAGATATAAGATGATGGTTGTTTGGTCGGAGTTTGGGTTATTCTAGTCAGAGGGTTGGTTGTTTTGGTTTGAAATGGATGTGCATGGTGTTTGTGAAACAACCTATACCTGATACTAAATCACCAAAATCGTAATCACAATATATAAATTTTTTTGTACTTATACTTCATTTATATATATAACCACTTGTAACATTATATCTTTTTACAAAACAATCATATACAAAGCAAAATCAAAACCCGACCACCTTCTATTCTATATGCTTATTTTGTGAGGAGAGGGAGTGAGATGGAACACAGCCAGCCAATCTTTCGCCCATGATATCTACAGGTAATGATCTTCTAGTACAAACTTTATCAACTCTAAAAAATTTAGCGCTTTGTATGAGGCGCAACTCAGTGAATATAAACAATCTATGAATTTAGCAAATCACAGATATACACACATTACAAATTCAATAACAAATCACATATATACATTAACAAATTCAATATACAATCACACTTATATGAGAATGAATGAACTGGTTATTTAATTATTGTGACATTTCCAGCCAAACTATTGCCCCGGGATACATGTAACATTTGTAGCAATTGTCAATTGATTTGCTGGCCAGCTACGTAACAATTAGTTGACCTTTCGGTCCAGATAAACAATTGGTTGACCTTTCGGTCCATTTGTCAGATATTACAATTGGTTGACCATATAGGTCCAGATGAACAGAACATGTATTGCAATGTTTGATCGGCTATGTCACAACGTCTGTTATACTATTCATATATTCAATTGCAAATATTTGTTATACGAACCATTGAACTTACAATTAGCATATACTAATGCAATTGAATTTTAGCATATATTCCACATGCATATATCATATAATTTCAGCTTTATCAAATACAATTCTCATTATAAACTTATATGCACATGATTCACTTAACAATTCAAATCAAGTTTATATTCACATAACAATACATTTCTAATACAATTCATTTCACACTAAAATAATGTCAACACACTTCATATATATCAAGTTTCACTCACATATATAGTCACGTATCAACACAAATCACAATCACAAATCCATTTCAAGTTTATACTCACTTATACTTATCCAATAATTCAAATTAACCGTTCACAAATATTCACTTGTCGCCACAATTCACATATCAATACCATCTCAATGCAACTTACATTTTATATCAAATATAACCACACAACACATGTAACACTATTTAGATACAATTTCAAATCAAAATAATCATATCACTCAATTCACATTAAGATAATTTATACAAATCTTATCAAATTTAACCACACATCAATACAATTCATATCAAATTCACATATTCATACAATTAACACATCAACACATTTCACCCATAAATTCATATCATGTTTATACTCACAGATTATCCGAGCTAATTCTCTTGAAAATGACTTGGATATTCCTCTGGAATCCCTTCACTGTTTTGAGCTCCTATAACATAAATTCATGTAAAATATAAACATATTCATATTATTTCCTTTTGTATATATAAAAAGATTGACATAAACTAGAATAGAATTACTATCTCCGTGACCTTACTGAGTATAACCGATCATATCTCTCAAACTACTCAACCAAATGATCTAATTCTAGTTTCATTTTACTCTTAACACATAGCTTTATAACATATCAAAAGTTCATAATTTTCTGATTACTTTTCCATTTATTGTGAATTTGATATTTTGAACTCCAATTCTGTCCTGCTTTTCCTGAACTTAGAACCAGTATCCTTGTGACCTCACTTCACTTCAAAATTCATAACTTTCAACTCACTAACTCAATTGCTCTAATTCTTCTTTTGTTCAATTCCAAATACACAATTCTATATCATACTTAAATCTCAAAATTTTTAAAGCCTTATATGATTTATAGTGAATTTTCCTTCAATGCCCTGTTTCAACCCCCGTTCTACCTGGACAGCATCGTAATAAAACGAGTATAACTCTCTCTACACAACATGAATCAACCTAATTCTTTTTCCTACTTAAACTATACACATAAGGAAATAATATATCAAAAATGCAGAATTTTCTAACTAGTATAACAATCCTGGATTAATTTTGGAACTCACCCTATCTCTTTGATCATCCAATTCTGCACACTTCATCTTATAAAAATCATAGCTATTGATCTACTCATCTAAAAATCCCCAAATTTTATAGAAGAAATCTAGAGATGTATAGAATCAATTCATCTTTTTGTCATAACATCAAATTCTATCTCTAACATCTCAAAAATCATATTAAAAAATCATATACATACCTGATTCTTCCTCTCTCTTTGTTCTTCTTCTTCTCTTCTATTCCTACCCTTTCATATTCTGAGTTTTTCTTTGTTTCATGGTTGATTTCAGATACTTATCACTTCCACAATTATCCATAGGCTAAAATGACCATTTTGCCCTTTTTTCATTATATAATATTTACACTTATACTATACTATACTTATACTAATAATAAACAACTCAAGTACTAATTTAATTACCAACTATAATTTCTACTTTTATCTTCACAAAATTTCGAATCCCTTTTATATATTTAAGTTTATATATATATATATATATATATATATATATATATCTAATATATTTTAAACCAAATATACCAAAATTAATATATTTATTATATATTTATATTTCATCTAATAATTTCTAATATGTATGCATAAATGACTAAAATGATGTGTTAAATAGGAAGTTACAGTTTGGCTTTCTGGTAGGGGTAAGGCAGAAATTGGTGTAGGTGAGAGAGGTGTTTGGGTGAATGTGTTTGGGAAATTAAAAGATTCAGCTTTCTTCTTCTTCTTTTCCACACCACCTTCAACAACGGACCCGCTAACTTGAGTTAAAGAATCCTCAGTCAGCTGAGCTCCGTGCTCAACTACAACTTCCTCATCTGCCTTGTCTTCTAGTTCTCCCTCATCCTCATCAATCACTATCTTCATTCTCTTCAACAAACCCCTCTTCCTCTTCTTCCTAGCCTCCTTGAGTTCCTCAGTAGTCAAAGTGACTTACTGGTCGGAGTTCAGCACATTAAATTCAACATCTTCTACTTCTACCACATTATCTTCTTCTCCTTCCTGCTCTTCTTGATTATCAATACCTTCTAGAGCTTCTATCATTTCTTCAACAACATCTGGCACTTCCTTCTCAGCCAAGCTAGCTACAACCTTCTGTAAAAGTTGCTCAGTGCTAGCCTTAGCCTTAGCTGTTGCTGCTGCTTCCTCAGCCTTTCTCGTTTAGTAGCTTCAATTTCCTCTTGCTTCTTTTTTATTCTCTCTTCTTCAGCAGCTCTAACCCTCTCAGTTTCTTCTACATCTTGGATAACTTTTATCCCTCTCTTCACCATCAGCTTCTTCTTGGGCTGACCTACTTGGGGAATAGGAACTGCTGTAGCTTCCTTTCCCTATGTAGTCAGTTCTTCTAGCTGAGCAGCATCTACCTTCCTCTTCCTCTCCCTTTTCAGAGGCATCTCCTCTCAACTCTTGTTCAGCTCTCCTTTCTTCCTCTATCTCCTGAGGAGTCTATTCTCTCTTCTTATCTTCTATAGCTTCCCTAGAAGATCTTATTCTCTTTAGAAAAATAGCTGGAACTGAGCTCGTTGAGCTCCCTTTATTTTCTTTCTTGGAGTCTCTCCTTACCTCCTTCTTTACTACATTCTTTTCAGACAAGTCTTCACCTCGCTCAGCTCTAAGCTTGGTAATTCTCTCAAGCTCTTTATCCATGAAGGCATCCAAGATCAGATCCTCCTCATGAGGCTGAATAGGCTTCATCTCCATGATAGCCTTTGGATCCTTCACTCTCACTACTCCTGGCTTCATCTTCATGTACTTGGTGTTGAGCGACCTTTCATTAGCTCTAAGTCCATGAAAATGAGCATTGCTTAAGATTCTGGACTCAATCACCTTCATCTGAATTTTGCTCTTAGGAGCCCATCCTTCCATATCAATCTCATAGGCTCTGCAGATCTCCATCACCAACTGCCCATACACCAGATTCTTATTTACCTTCAAGAATCTATGCAAGATGGCCATGGGCCAGTTAATGCTCATCCCATGAGTCAGATCATACATCAAAACTCGCTCAAACTTAGAGCAGCTTCGTGTTGAGCCATTAGGCAGTAATACCTAGGTCATAAGCTCATAAGCTTGTTTCCCCTCCTTAGTGAACATAGAAGCGATAAGTTCACCAGCTTTGTAGTTATGAGGAACTTCATAATCTATAGGGATATCAACGTGGTCCTCATCATTAATAACTCAGAGTTTCAGTCCTCTTTCCTTCATCCCTAGAAGTCCAACAATCAGCTTGGGAGTGACATAAACCTTCTTCTTCATTATGGTGGTAATGAAAAGATCCTTCTGACCTTCCACCATATGAATTCCACTGTAAAACCTATCTACGATTTCCTTATAGCATCCATTTGGGAGTTCAAAGAATCCTGTCAAGTGGTGCTAACGTGCCCACTTCCTAAACCTCTCGTCACTGCAGAAACTCAACATGTCTATAGTGGTTGGCTTTTCCACTTTAGTTTTCTCCATGAAGCACCATTTTGTTGGAATATACTTGGTTCCGGTGGGAATTTTGAGTTCTTCTATTTTGTCCATACTAATTGCTAATTGAGCCATATGATCTCTAGTAGCAACCCAGTGAGTATCTTTCTTGTTCCTCACAAAAAGATTAGATTTCATCCCTGAATTGCTTGTCATAGTTGATCTGCTTTGAGAGAAGTAGAGATTTTAGGAATTTTAGAAAGGAAATTGCAGTGAAGGGAATTTTGGTAAAGTAACCTTTCCTCTTTCTGAATTTCTCCTTAAATAGAAAAAAACTCTTCGTATAAACCTGCAAAGCTACGTGTATGACTCATAATCCATGGTCTCAAGATTCAACGGTTAGATTGCATAACGTATACCATAGGATTAACGAATGCGAGAAACACGGGATAACTGCTCCTGAATGTGGATCATTTCATAACTTGCTACCGTTTCCATCAAGTTTAAATTTAAAAGATAACCGGTGATAATTAATGACATATCAAAAATTCAAGCGGCAAAAGAAATACTTAACCTAATTCGCAGAAGCTCAGAGTGTGCCCTAATTTGGTCAGCTCTAGAATAGGTAAGAATGAGATGTATTTCTTCAAATTGGATTGGATATTCTGATTAGCTACCTTAGCATGTTGAATTGTTCCTTTCCAATGGGCTTTATGAATATGTCAGGTCATTGTTCTTTAGTTGGAATATATGTAAGCTTGTCTTCTCCTTTTAGCACATGATCCCTTATGAAGTGATGTCTATTATTGACATGCTTCATCCTGCCATGTTGAACTGGATTCTTGGATAGGTCAATTGCACTCTTGTTGTCACACATGACTTTAAGACAATTTGACTTTATACCATAATCCTCCAGTTGCTGCTTGATCCATAGCAGTTGTGCTACACAACTTCCTACAGCCATGTACTTAGCCTCAGCTGTACTTAGAGCCACAAAAGTCTGCTTCTGGCTGTACCATATAACTAGACAATCACCAAGGAAATGACAACCCCCTATGGTGCTTTTCCTTTCAAGTTTTTCTCTTCTATAGTCAGCATCTGTGTATCTCTCAGAGTGAAGTCTGTGTTACTTAGATACCATAAACCTGCATCAATAGACCCTAGAAAATACCTGAGAATTCTCTTAATAGTAGCTAAGTGAGATTCTCTAGGGTCAGCTTAATATCTTGCACAATAACATACAACATATTAAATGTCAGGCCTACTAGCAGTTAAGTAAAGTAGAGATCCAATAATACCTTTGTAGAGCTTACTCTCTACAGGTTTACCTTCCTCTTCTTTACTCAGAATACTATCAGTGGCCATGGGTGTTGACATTTGCTTGGCTTTATCCATGTCAAACTTCTTGAGTACTTCCTTGGCATACTTAGCTTGGCTGATGAAGATCCCATCATCACCTTACTTGATTTGCAAACCAAGAAAGAAATTAAGCTCTCCCATCATTGACATTTCAAATTCTTTCTTCATCTGCTGACTGAATTATTTGCATAGATTTTCATCAATTGCTCCAAAAATGATGTCATTCACATATATTTGGACTAGCAACACATCTTGATACTTTTTCTTGATAAATAGAGTTGTATCTGCTTTCCCTCTGATATAACCTTCGATGATCAAAAAGTTAGTCAGTCTCTCATACCAGGCTCTTGGAGCCTGTTTTAGTCCATATAGAGCTTTCTTCGGCTTGTAATCATGATCTTGATATTCAGGGTCTTCAAAGCCTGGGGGTTGTCTAACATAGACTTCTTCTTAAATGTAACCATTAAGAAATGCACTCTTCACATCCATTTAAAATAGCTTGAAGTTCATATGGGATGCAAAAGCACAAAGAATTCTTATGGGTTCAAGTCTTGTTATCGGTGCAAATGTTTCTCCATAGTTAATGCCTTCTTGTTGGTTGTAGCCTTGAGCAACCAGTCTGGCTTTATTTCTGATAACATTGCCAGCTTCATCTAGCTTGTTCTTGAAAACCCATTTGGTTCCTATGATTGACTTCCCTTTGGGTTTCTCCACCAAATCTCAAACTTCATTTCTTCTGAATTGTTCTAACTCTTCTAGCATTGCAATCATCTAGTTGTCATCAAACTCATCATCTTCAAACTTCTTTAGTTTAATCAATGATACAAATGTTGAATGGCTCATCATCCTATTTAGCTGACCTCTAGTTAGCACTGGATTTTGCACACTATCAAGAATCTTGTCAACTGGGTGATCTCTTCTTGCTCTGACTTCTTTAGGTAGATCAGGATCATCTCATTGAGCTACAGTCATTGGTTGAGCATCTACATCATCACCAAAGTTGATTGATTGGTTCAAGTCAACTTTATTTTCTTCTTTCTCTTATACTGGATTAGGAATAATTATGGGTTGACTGACTGATCCGCTGACTTGTTCCTTTTCTTTTTCATCATCACTGGCTTATCTACCTATATTGTTAGTTTCATCAAAATCTACATGCATGGACTCCTCTAAGATACCAGTCCTCTTGACATACACTCTATATGCCCTGCTGTGTTTTGAGTAACCCAGAAAGATTCCTTCATCAGCCTTGGGGTCAAATTTAGCCAATTGGTCTTTAGTGTTTAATATGAAGGATCTATAACCAAAGGCCCTGAGATGACCAACCTTGGGCTTGCGTCCCTTCCAAATTTCATAAGGAGTTTTAATCAAAATTGGGCGAATTAAAACCCTGTTTAGAATGTAACAAGTTGTGTTAATAGCCTCTCCCCAAAAATACTTTGGTAGATTATTATCACTCAGCATAGAATGACCCATCTCTGCAATAGTACAATTCTTTCTCTCAATAACCCCATTCTGCTGAGGTGTGTGAGGAGCAGAAAATTGTGGTCAATACCATGCTTGGAATAGAATTCCTCAAACTGCCTGTTTTTGAATTCCCTTCCATGGTCACTGCAGATTCTATTAATTTTAAGGTCCTTTTCATTCATGATCTGGGTAGCCAACCTAGAGAATGATTCAAATGTTTCATCTTTGCTTGCTAGCAAAACAATCCAAGTGAACCTGATCAGATCATCTACAACCACGAGGGTGTATTTCATTCTACCTAGACTTGTTGGCACAACAGGCCCAAACAAATTCATGTGTAGAAGATCAAGGGGATGAGAAGAAGATATATCAGCTATAGATTTAAAGGTCTTCCTAAATCCCAAGTTGGCATGCTGAGAATAGTCTATCTTTTTCAAAGGCTAGATTGGGTAAATCCTCAACAAGTTAATTTCTGGCTAATTTAGACAGACTGGTCATATTGATATGTCCTAACCTTATGTGCCATAGCCATGAGTTTTCCTCCTTAGAAACTAAGCATATATCATTGGAGACGGGTGATGAATCAAATATATAAACATTATTAATTCTAGGAGCATAAAGAATAGTTTGGTTAGAGTTACCATCAATGACTGAGCAGCCCGCTGAGTTAAATATTACTTTCCTGCCTTTGTCACACAGTTGAGCAATGCTTAGCAAGTTAAACTTTAGGCCTTTCATAAGAGACACATTATCAATTGAAGGCTTGAGTCCCACTGTGCCATTGCCAACAATCTTTCCTTTCTTTTTGTCTCTGAAACTGACACTTCCATTTCTTCTTCGCTCCAATGTGATGAATTGATTTTCATCACCTATCATATGCCTCGAGCATCCACTATCCAAATACCACATTCTACTATCATTAGTGGATCTCAAGCTCACCTATAAAACAATCAAGTTTTCTTAGGTACCCATGCCTTTTTTTGGCTAGGTCCTCCCTTGTTAGTGGTGGTCATCCTGGACCAGTCATACTCATCATAGTAACCATTTTTGTGCCTACACATGACTGTAGCATGTCCTGGCTTACCACAAAAACTACAAGCGGCCTTAGGATTAGGCCTGCTCACTTTACTCTTTTGAGAAACCTTCTTAGAGTGGTGAGTGCGTTACTCTGAGTATTCATGCTAGGTTGAGGAGGGACCCGCACCTTTTTCAAAACTGTTACCTTAGCAGACAGCTCATCTAATTTCTTAGAGAGTTTGTTGTTATATCCATTTTGGTATTCAGCTTTTTCCATCAGGTATAGGATGTCAAGTGATGTAAAAGAGTTGACATCTTCTATATCATCACACCTCCTCTCAAGTACTCTGATGTATTTGGTTGACTTCTTAGTCATATTAATAACATTATTAAGTACTGCAGCAAGCTCATCAGAAGACAAAGGGGGTTCAGAATTTACCTCGGAGTTATTTCCTTTATCTTTGCTTTGGTCAGCTGATTGTCTGGCAGCGGAAGTAGTTGGTTGGTCAGTTGACTCTGAGTGAACTAGATCATCCTTAGCCATGAGACACACATTGGCAGAGTCATGTGCCTCTTCATCTGAAGATGATGACTCTTGCTCAGAATCACTCCAGGTAGCAACAAGGGCTTTCTTACTTTTCTTATTCTTGAATTTGTCCCTCTTAGCCTTAGGACAACTCGACTAAATATGCCCCTTCTCACCACATTCGAAACATTTAATGTCTTTGTTATGCTCTTTGTTGAATTCTTTTCATGGTCTATCAACTGCTCCTTTCTTGTACTTGTCTGTCTTTTTAAACTTTTGAAAGTTCTTATCTTTACCCAGATATCTCTTGAAATTCTTGGTTATTAGAGCTATCTCTTCTTTTCTGTCCTCTGGATATTCTTCCTCAAAGGAATCTTCTTCTTTATCATCATCAACTTTCAGAACAACAGCTCTGCTTGAGCTCTCTTTCTCTTTGGACCTATGCTTCTTGGACTCATCTTCATATTGCTTTAAGGACATTTCATGAGTCAGCAGAGCTCCAATCAGCTCATCAAACTTATAGGTCTTCAAATCATGAGCCTCTTCAATAACACTCTTCTTGGCTTCCTAATCTTGAGTTAAACTCCTTAAGATTTTCTTAACAGTCTCCTCTTCTGTGAAGGTCATGCCAAGTCTTTTCAGCTTATTGACTATGTTCATGAACCCGGTGTTCATGTTAGAAATATCCTCCTTGGGCTTTATGTGAAACCATTCATAATCCCTCATAAGGATATTGATCTTGGACTCTTTCACCTTGTCAGTACCTTCATATGTTACTTTCAACTTCTTCCAAATCTTTTTGGCTGTCTCGCATCCTGAAACTCGATTAAACTCAGTAGCATCAAAAGCATAAAGAAGATAGTTGATAGCAGTTGCATTCTCCTTCAATCTGGCCAAATCATTATTATCTCATTCAATAGAGTACTTATCAATAGTAACTCCATTCTTCATATTTGATAGAACATATGGCCCTTCTACAATAGCCATCCAAGCATGCATACTCTGGGACTAGATGAAATTATTCATTCTATTCTTCCAGTAAGTATAATGCTCTCTATTGAACATTGGAGGCCTGGTAACTAAAATGCCTTCAAGCAGAATGTAAGCTTGAGCCCTTCCACTGGATTCTACTTTGTATGCCATGGTCTTTGTCTCAAAGATTGTGAAATATGTGAAATGAGAATGGCTTTGATACCACTTGTTGGTCCCTATGCGTACACTCACTGAGTCAGAGGGGGTGAATGACTCACTCAAGAACTGGTAAAACTTTTTCGCTATAATTATGGCTCCGCTGAGTGAGGTCAGCTAGCTGAGTGAAATAACTGGAAAATGTGATTAAGTAAAGGACACAGATATTTTTATACTGGTTCGGCAACCTGTGCTTACATCCAGTCCTGAGAGAGTGTCTCAGCTTTAATTCACTAATTGCAACACCTTAACCCTAGGCGGAGAAGCCTTTCACAAATTCCTCAATTACAGTAAGTACCCTCCAAACTGCAATCGCTCACCCGCTGACTAGAATACTCTCTTCTATCAGCAACTCACAATAAGTCTAAACAAGAGCTGGATTCAACTTATAGAAATGTTGATCCAATTACAAATGATCTAATATTACAATTGATTGATCTATGCTATTCTCTCTTATTCTAAGCAGATTCTCGCTGAGTTGTGCTTTCTTTCTTGAACTCCTTTAAAAGCTTGTAAATTGATAGAGTTTTTGCTTCTAGGAAATTCAAGTTTAATCACCAAGTTCTAACGCTTTCCTTCTTGCTCCTTTTATAGTTGGATTGAGAAAGTAGTCATTGAACTTGTCTTGGGATCTTTTGAAATTTATAGCTCAGTAATTCACCCGTTGCTTCTTCAGATCGATCCGTTATGAGATAGAATTACACCTTTGTGAAATGCATTTCAATCTATTAGATTGAAATTCGAGCTCCAATTTGAATTCTTTGTCGTTTATTACCAGTCTTCCATTAGAGAGAACTCGAGCTGACTTGCCACGTGTCTTCATCCCATTCCCTCTGATTTTCTGACATGTTGCAGAGTGCGCGATACAAGGTTGGTAGATCTGCAGAATTACCCAAAGTGGCAATTGACTTGTTGCAGCTTTGCATTAAAAGACTTTGTCATTTTCTTCATAACTCTATGTCTTGTCAAGGCATTAATTTTTTTTGTCTTTGTCTCATTAATGTTCCTGCAAAAAGCAACACTAAAAGCAAAGATACCTTTTTACCTTAAAAGGTAAAGTCAGCAGCGTTGACAGACATAAAGTAACTCAGCTGAAATGATAAAACGAAATGCACACAACTGAACTAAAATCTAAATATCAAGTGCTGAGTGAATATTACTAAGTTAGCGACCAAGTAGATACTCAGCCCAAAAGCCACTCGGAGTTAAACTAAATAGCTAGGTCAGCGGAGACTCGAAGTTCTACCCTTGAATTTACTAACTCCCTTAAAACCATATACTATTTATTTTAACATCATTATTGATTTAATTATCTCAAACTGAATTTAATTGTTATGATCAAAACTTAAGCACTACCGAGTCATCCACTGAGTAAGTTCAAACTCGTGCTTGGTTCAACACCTTCCTATGTTTCATTAATCAATAAAATGTCATCCACAAACAACATACACCATGGGATGTCGTCTTGTTTTTGGTAGTCAACTCATCCATAACTAGAGCAAATAAAAATTGGCTTAGGGTATGATTGGGACCAAGTTTTATAAGAATTATGAAGGAAAGGAAGTGAAAGGATAGAAAAGTAAAGGATAATATTTGTTGAAAATATAAGAGATCGAGTATTATTGTGTTTGGGATTAAGGGATGGGTTTTTAATGGAAAAATATGAACAAATTACATATATAAACTTTTTTTTTATGAAGAAATTACATATATAAACTTAGAAATATAAATAAATGTAAAAGTGCCGAAGATATGTTAGTAAAATACAATTTTTTTTGTGGAAAATGATTGATCTAATGGTTGAACCTTGAAGATGTGATCTTAGAGGTCATAGGTTCGAGCCCACACTCAGGCGGGGTGGGATAAGATTTTCCTTTGTTAAATTTTTTTAAAAAATGGAAAAATAAAAAGGTTAAATTGTAATACATTTCTCTTTCTTGCCGGATTCCACCTATTTGGTGGAATGATAAATATTGAAGTTCATTGTAAACGAAAGAAGCACTTCCCACCAAATCCTTTACGCCACTAATTATTCCTAGTCCCAAAAGCACAAGAATTGCTTTACTCCACCTTCCATTCCTACGAGAAACGGCCTCCCAATCAAAGCCTTAGAGATGATCCTTTGATGTATTCCAATCATTATGGAGAATACCTATGTCACTCATTCTCCAGTTTGTATACTTGTTATTGCCCCTTCATACATGTCCTATTTTAAGTTTTCATATTTTACATGAATACCTTGTTTCTCCAGTTCTCACCAAAGAACTTTCATTAGCATTTTATCATATGTTTTCTCTATGTCAATAAAAACCAAAATTAACAGTGAAGGGATAAAATGAACAACTTGTTTGCTTCACATAAAAAGACTAAATGGCTTGTTGAACTAGTATACTCGTTTTTTTGGAGTGGAAGAATATTGAGGGGAGAAATTATTTTGAAAGATATGGACGTTAGTTCATATATTGCTTTAGATATAGCTTCATAACATTCGGAAATCCATAGAACCTGCATCACCTATCATGGAATTAATTATTGTTGTTAGTCCATTCAAATATGGTTCAACTCTTCTTATTCCTATTATTTGACTTTTGCTATAAGTGAAAAATATAACCTCACAACTTTTTAAAACTTAGAACCAGCCTATGAATACTAATGGTGTTTGGAACTTGTAACCTATCTCAAGAAATTAATTCAGATCAATTCATTTTGGGTGAAAAATTTACAGATATTCTATATAAAATGAATTGAATTCCTCTGGTAAGATTGATTCGAATTACACACTAAAAGAATATTATGAATCTTATGCAGAAAATTAGAAGTTGATGAAAAACAATGCAAGTAATAAATCGTACATTGGAAAACAAAAATCTATCTTACTCGATGTGGTAAAATAATAATCCAGGGTGCTCATATATGTAAAAAGAAAAAGGAAAATGAAAATCTGAACTCAAGGGCCTCAGATCAGATCCATACTATCTAATATTGAAGAAAAGAACAATTGTGTATAATTCAATACTAGATTTTAATTGTGTATAGTTATTAGCAAACCAGAGTCAAATGTGTCCGCATAACACCTTGTACAGGTTAGCTAAAACCACATTATTTATTTCGACATAAGTTGCTGTCATATAAGTGAACAAATTACAGGATATTGAATACAATACAAGTAACTCCAGCTACCTTAAATCACACTGAGAAATTTGCTAAAAAGAAATTCATGAATCCTGCTCAATACAAAAATGCCTGCAAACACAAATAAAAAAATACTCAGAAAAATAATCAATACCAACAAATGTGAGACTCAACAATTATCAATACCAAAACACAATTCATCAACAGAGCCAAATAAATGAGCTAACGACACCTCGAATCTATCTAACAACCAAAACTTAGAGTTCTAAATTATTAACAAAACAGGGATCTTACTAGTATCAAAAGTAACAACTAGCATATATCCAAACCTATGTCATATGGACTCGCCTACAAGTGTCGGACACGGGTACAGATCTGCGTGTCTAGTACGTAAGTTCAAAAACTTTAGACACACGGACATTGTCCTAAATTTGGACAAGGGTGCGGGGACACAACAATTTTGAAAAAGAGAATTAATTAATAAAATTAGAAATTGGAAAAATCACTCACATAATCAGTTGGGAATATGCCTTTATTATAGGAAATTAGATAAATACTTAATTAATTAAGAATCAATCAATCAAGATAATTAAATATTTTGATTATATCTTATTAATTAGATAAATACTTGATTAAAAAGATTATCTAAAAGAGATTGATTCATATTTGAAAGCTCTAAATTTGATTTCATTATTAATTAAAGTCTATTCAATATTTTAATTTAAAAATAAATCTTGTACCGGATATTGCAGTGTCCGAGAGCCATATGCTGGATCGGACACGGATTCCGTGTCCGTGTCCATGTACCCGACACGGGTGCGGCTACTGTTTTGGAGAGTCCATGTGACATAGATCCAAACTTACAAGTTGATAATGCATTATGTCTCGAAATCCTTTAGGAGAATCCAAAAAGAATAAAAACGACAAAACCGGCACTGAAAGATCGAATGAATGAGCCAAATAATATTTGTTTTCGAAGAGCTTCTTTTGCAAATGACTATCATTAGTTTAACAGATCGGTTAAAAATAGCCCTAGTTTGCGATTAAGTTCTTTTTTCCAAGGGTAAAGTAATAGAAGCCTAGAAGGGTGGCCTTCCTTCAATTTTTTAACACTCAAAATTGGAGTGTTCAGAAGGGTATCAGCCATTTCCTAAAATAGGTTCCATTCCTTCCCTTGCCATTCCCACACTCAATCTAAATAAAGTGTGAGATTCAAGAACTTTATAATAAACTCACTTCCACCTATTGTTGTTAAAGACACATCTCGGGCGCGCCTTGCTGGGTCTTGCACCTACCTTCGGCGAGGTAGCGTACCTTGGGCGCGCCTTGTGCACCTACGCGAGCTTTTTGGTGTGCGTCTTGTCGGACACTTTTTTTCAGGGTACTATTTTACTTTAAAATGTGTTGTTCATCTATTTTTAAGAGTTGTAGTAATAACTCAAGGCTAGATATTCCTAATTCAATTCCCATTATGGCTAGATCAATTCAAGACCAGATATTCCCATTTCCCAATGCAATATGAAAAGTTTACATATATATGTATATCTAACAATTCTTTTAGTTCTTTTTCTAGCATTGTTATAGCATTTAACTTCACTTTTCAAGCAAATATTTTTGGCAAATATTTTGTGCTTGGCGTATCTTAGGCGCACCTGGCCCCCTTGGCGCCTAGCGCCTTGACACTATGCTTCCACCTAAAGCAAAATAAAATATTAAGTTGTCTCCTCTCATCTTCATATCACCCTTAAAATCCTTAGATCAAGGCCCAACCTAAGTTGTTATTGATACTCCCCCAAAACCTTAGTGATCAAGTCAGTCAAAGTGAAGTTTTTCCTTTTCAAATATTGGTTCTTTGGATGTTTTTCAATTAATATTTGTGAATCTAAATTCGCATAAATTGTATTTTAACAAAATTTAATAGGTATATGTTCATCGAACCATCTGCGATTGATGTATTTTTCAATCAGTTTAAATCATTTACAACTTGGTAATATGAATGTGAGACCAAATTAATTTTGACCCCTCTTAACATATAATCTTGCCTTTGCCCCTGAAGATCTAACTAACTGAATTAAATTATTAGACAGATAATCAAAGAAGTTTAGCACCAAGGCAGATTCAGTTTACCAACTCTAAATGAACAGCGGCCACAAACACTGAGTAGAAGAACTAATTTGCCAAATAATGCATGCATTTATATCTAAACATGTTCATAGCACAACTGTAGCACCACAAACTACATCACAAAAGCTGCTTAAAATCCTAGCCCCAACTCAAATTCACAGCTCCAAAATGCGCATCTATGAGTATATATCTTATGTATCTTTTTGCCTAGAAAACTAGAACCAACTTATCCAGGCCAGCAGCCTGCTTTCAGTTCAATTGAAAGCTTCAAAATGTTAAACCATTGTCCTCTAACACAATAATCTGTCTACAGCAGCTCATGGTGTTGAATTAAACAAATAATTGTTGGCCGAGTTGAATCAAATCAGAATCGGAGGAGAAATTATCACAAAGTGACGCATACAAGCGAGATTTGAAAAATATAATAAATCTGAAATTTTACTTTTTCCATTAGATAATCAGTATGAATATACCTCGAATCTATGCTGTTTGTGCTGGGATCATTCCTGTCTTTCTGGCGTAAGCAAAAATACCGCCGGCCTCAATCACTGGTCCGGCATCCCCAATCGGCTTCAACTTATATTCCTTTCCAGTCGTGTGATTGATCAATCGACTCTCTGCAAGCTCAATAGTCACAACATCTCCAGTTCGGCACTCCTCACAAATCCTAACCTCCGATTCCAGTGGATAAATCTCTCCAGTAGCCACCGAATTCCTGAAGAAGATACGAGCATAAGATTCAGCAACAACCGCCGCAACGCCCGCCGCGCCAAGAGCCACCGGAGCATGTTCACGCGAAGAGCCACATCCAAAGTTGTCACCGCCGATCAGGATGGAGTATTTCGTCTTCATCTCATTAGGTTCAATGAATCTGGTCTCATAAGAGGCCGGGAGCCCTATCAAAGCATAGGAACCAAGCTTCTCATACTCGGCAGGATTTGAAGGCACAAGAGTGAGGTATTCGGCGGGGATGATCTGGTCAGTGTCAATGTTGTCGCCGACAACATAGCAGAGACCATGGAATGAGGTCTGATCGGCGGAGGTGGGAGAAGCGGTATCGGATACGGCGGCGCGTGGAACAATGAAAGTAGGCGCGTGGAATAATGAAAGAGTTTTAGCAGCTGGTTGCGGGTGAACAGAGGGGAATTTGAGAGACCGAGAAGAGAAGAGAGGGAAAGATGATTTGGAGGCAGAGACGGCGGCGACTGAGTTGGTATTAGAGACACAGAAAGAGGAGCAGAAGGAGGCCGCCATTTTCGCACCGGAGGAAAATTGGAACTTGAGTTTGGAAAAATAATTGAGAGTAGGTTTCTGTTGACTGACTGTAGTCTGTTCAGATTCAGCCACGTAAGCATAATGGATGTTCTTGTAGCCGCCAGTAATGAGGATATGTAACATCCAAGCCCAATGGGAATGAAAGAAGATGAAACGATGTCGTTTGTTTAAGTTATTACAGGTTGGAAGACATCTCGCAGTTCTAAAAGTCCCTGGCAGCCCGCTACTTTTGGTTTTCCGCCCGACTTTTCTTTTTTACGGCGCTATCTGGCACTCAGATGATTTATTGTTTACCAATAAAAAATAGTTTAATTGGTAAAACTAAGGTACATTGAATTATTCCCACCATAAAATTATTATTTTAAATCTCAAAGTGAGAAACAATATGCTTTATGCCACTTACTCATTTTCAAAACATGGTACAAATTATTTTTTTATATATTTTATTTAATTATAATTTAATTCATATTTTATATATATAATAAATATTTAAAAATAAAAAATACAAATGTTTCGCCGTTTGGGTTTTGAAGCTTCGGCCGCCCGACTAGCGCTAACGCTTTTTAAAACATTGCTCGCATCTCGTCTCTGCAGTTTATAATGAAGCATTGGGTGCAATGCCAACTTCCAATTTTTAGCAGGTGTAAACCCTAAGTTAGTGTTGCTTTGCCCAGCTCCCGTCCAATGATACTCTCTCTATCTGAACTACCTGATGATCCTGTTTCAGCATATTATTGATTCTAAGATCACATACTGTTTGTTTTTTGTTGTAATTTGCTAGTTTCATTTTTTTGGTTAAATCTGTTAATTTCGCTCTTGTTTGTGGAATTTGTTTTCCGAAACTTTGATTCCGAAAGATGTTGTTCAAATAGCATATTGTTTATCTGTATTCCACTGCACCATTGCACACTTTGCGATTCTTCATTGTTATATCAATTTTAGTGTTACTTGGACTTTGATAATAATGTACTTAGGTCTACAGAAGTTTTTATTTTTCAATTTTATTTTTTCTTGAATGTTTGGTAACTGAGTTATTTGAAGAGTGCTGAGGCATACGTTCTGTTTTCTGGCTAATGAAAATGCTTCCTTGAAATTGGGAATCTGAAGAGTTAATGGCTTTGATGAACAGGGGCTTACAGGTATGTCTCTGAGCTACGGAGAAAGAAGCAATCTGATGTGATGAGGTTCATTCAGAGAGTAAGGTGCTGGGAGTACCGCCAGCATCCTTCCATTGTTCGTGTTACCATAGTTGTTACGGGGCGCAAGGCGCGCTGAGGTCAGGCGCGCGCCCGAGGAATTTGAGGCATACTGAAAAAAGGGGCAGTAAAGTATTAATTACTAGTATAGTTGATAAAGGCGCGCCTCACGCAGGGCGCAGGGTCCTGCGCCTCGCCATACCCCAGGCGAGGTAGCGTTCCTCAGGCGCGCGCATTGTGCGCCTAGGCGCGCCTTTTGGGGTGCGCCTCAAGTACACTTTTATTTTTCAAAGTATTAGCTTACTTTAATATGTATTTTTCATCTATTTTTAAGAGTTCTAACAATAATTTAAGGCTATATATTCCTAATTCAATTTCTATTAAGGCTAGATATTCTTAATGCTATATGTAAATTTTACATACATATGTACATTTAACAATACTCTTAGTTCTTTTTCTGGTATTGTTATTGCATTTATCTTCACTTTTCAAGAAGTTTTTTTTTGCAAATTTTGTGCGCCTAGCGTTCCTCAGGCTCGGGCATTTATGACTAACCATAATCACTCTCAATCTAACTACCCATAATCAAACCCTTGTTAATACAAAATCTAAATAAAAAGTTCAATCAAACTACAAAAGTTACCAAATAATACTTTCAATTTAGATATAGACTCCATAGATGAATAAAACATAAAGTTGAACTCTATTCTAGTTGCTAATCTCATATCCAACATTTCATTCTCATCATCTTCAAACTCATCCACCTCAAAGCCATCATTTTCTTCATCATCATTTAGAGAGAATGAAGCAACATTTTCAACACTAGATAATACTATTTTATCGTTTCCCCTTACTCCTTTTGCACTATAAGATATGATGAAATTTTGATTTGAATGGGTTGATTTCTTTCCTTTTCGTTAAGAAAAGTCTGATAAATGATATCGTATCTAATGAAATAGATATTGCTTCTTTAGTCTTATTCTATTATAATGGTCAATATCATATATGTCACACAATGCTAAAAAATAGTAAAAAAACCTTCTTTATGCACTGAGGCGTGCCCGAGGCATGAGCCTCATGAACCGCGTCTCGCCTGACCCTCTGTGAGGCGCTGGCCCTTGAGCCTCGAGCGCCCGTAACAACTATGCGTGTTACTCGTCCTGACAGGCCACGCGGCTTGGGTTACAAGGCCAAACATGTACATTGTAATTCTGTAAATTGTGCCTATTAAGTAGTTTTGATAACTGGGGATTCAGTTTGCCTGTTTTGTACTGAGAGCACCCTTATATCATCCAAATATGGCATTCTTCTTTTGTCAATGTTGGTGTTTTTTCTTGTTAAGTTTGACTACAACTGATTTTGGTTAGAGTTGAATTGGATCTAGACCTGGTATACCTCTATGTGTCTCGCTGTGATTGTATTTAGCTGCATAGTCTTGGTGCGCTCAATAATTATAATAATAATATGCATATACTGTTGTTTTCCTTTCTTTTTGGTATCCTATAAAACTTGAAAATGCGGTGTTCTTGCTGTCTTGATGCACATCCATCCATCCTAAGGATGTTGTTTATGTGTGTGATGACAAGATGCTTTTCTAAAACCAGCTATATCAAATATAGTCAATCATCTGACCAAGTGGATTCTCTTTTCTTGAGTACACTTTTGTCTCGATTGACACAAATTTAAATTACTTGGTAATTACATTCTCTGAATTTGCAAAAAGTAGATGATTCTTTTCGTTCAGTGATGTCTTTTCTCTGAATTTGGTGCCCAAATTTGAGCTGTAATAAACATAATTGTTCTGTCATTATGTCTACCATTTGACCAACTAAAACACTCATTCTTTTTCAGGGTCATGTAGTATACCGTGTGAGGGTGAGGCTTGTGTGGTAGGAAAAGGCCAGTTCCAAAGGTATAGTGAGTGTACGGTAAGCCCACAAACCAGGGAGTTACTCAACTGAAATTTCAGCGAAGCAAGAGACCAGTTGCAGAGGAGTGAGCTGGCAGGTCTAAGGGCTCTAAAATCGTATTGGATTAACGAGGTTTGTTGCTGGCTTACTCACACATAAGAGAATTTTATTAATTATTTTCGTGCCAATGTGTAATTGCTTGGGATTCTGTAATTCATTCAGGACTCTAGGTAATCTTGGTCGATGTTGCTCACAATGCTTTAAGGAATGACCCAAGGATCAACGGGCTCTGCATTCCAGTTCATAAGTACAGAGAACTAAGGGGAAATACCGGGGAAGGTGTAAACTAATTGAAATCAAGATTGAACAACCGAAGAAAGAGAGAGATGTAAAGAACTCCATTACAATCAAGAAGTAGTGTTGTGAAAATTACAGAAGGAAAATCATGTACAAATATTTACTCTTAACTGCTTTATAACATAGCATCAGTAAAATGTCTAAAATACCCCTGACTGCCTAACAACTATATAATTAGGCTATACATTTAACATCCCCCGCAAGCTAATCAGCACTGAATTGTGATTAGCTTGAGTCTACTGATCTGTCTCAAGAAATCTGGAGAATGAAGTGCTTTACTGAACACATCTACAATTTGGTTTTTCGAAGAAACTGACATCAAATATATGATATTTGCTTGAATCTTTGATCTAACGACGTGACAATCGATGTCAAGATGCTTGGTGCGCTCGTGAAATACTTTGTTATTTGCAATATGAATAGCCGAGGAATTATCGCAGAATAACAAAGCTGGAGTACAATCTCTGATCTTGAAATCTCTTAATAATTAAACAAGCCACTGCACTTTTGCTGTTGTAGCTGCCATGGTGCGATATTCAGCTTCAAAGGAACTTCTTGACACCGTATTTTGCTTTTTAGATTTCCATGAAACAAGCAAATCTCCAATAAAAACACAAAAACCTGTCGTTGACTTCCTTGTCTCAACATAGTTCCCCCGATCAGAATCAGTGTACCCTTTAATTTTGAAGTCTTGTGATGAAGAATAGAACACCCCTAGGGCTGGTTCCCCCTCTAGGTATCTAAGGATTCGATGTGCTGCTGTGAGGTGAGATTGATGTGGGCTTTCTAAATGCTGTGACGGTTGTTGCACGGCATATGAGATGTCTGGCCTAGTGTTGGTGAGATAAAGCAATTTCCCAATGAGTTTTCTATAGCTACTACTGTCTTGAAGAATTTCTGACTTTGTTTGATCTTGCTTATCTACAGTAATTGGAGTAGCAGGTCCAATGTGTATTTCCTTTGGTATAAATGAATGCCCTCTTTACTTCTTGCAACTTCTAGTCCCAAATGTATTTGAGTTTTCCAAGATCCTTGATGCTAAAACAGTCATGAAGATAGCTTTTGATGTCCCTTATTGCTGCTTCATTGTTGCTGGCTATAATCAAATCATCTACATAAACCGTTAGGGCAATAAAAATGTCTTTTTCACTTTTTGTAAACAAAGATGGGTCTGCCATTGACTGTTCAAAGCCTTTCTAAATAAGTGATGAAGTCACTGTTGAATTTCACTGTTTGCTGGCCTGTTTTAGGCCATATAAAGACTTCTTTAACCTGCAAACAACCTTAGGAACATAGCTAATTACACCATTAGGCAAAGTCATATATATTTCTTCTTCGAGATTTCCACGGAGAAAAGCATTATTTATATCACATTGCTCTAAAAACCAACTATTTTTAGCATCCAAAGCCAACAAAACTTTAATAGTAGATATTTTAGCTACGGGAGAAAAAGTTTCTAAGTAATCAATATCGTTTTGTTGTGTGTATCTCTTTGCCACTAACCTTGCTTTATACCTTTCTATGGACCCATCAGCCTTTCTCTTGATTTTATAAATCCATTTGCACCCTATTGGTGTCTTGTTTTGTGGTAATGAAACGATTTCCCATGTCTAATTTTTCCCAAGTGCTTGTAGCTCTACTTTCATTGCTTCTTTCCACTCTTCACTTTTGGAAGCTACTGTATATGAAGTTGGTTCCACACCTGTACTTACAGCTAAAGAAAACACTTTGTGTGAATGTGCCAAATTATCATATGATAAAAATTTAGACAAAGGATAAAGCTTGTCCTCTTCTAAATCTGTTACATCTTTGTTTTGAGCAAGAGAACAATGGTAATCATTAAGATAAGCCGGCTGATTGTGCTTTCTGGTAGGTCTGTCATGCTTGGTAGTATTCCCTTCTTTTGTTTGATCAACGTTGTCTTGACTAATTTCATTTCTAATGTTGTAATTGCTAACAGAACATTCAGGATCAGTTTCAGCAGAATATGGAAAAACATTTTCATAAAACTTTACATTTCTAGAAACAAAGATCTTATTATCTACTAGACTATACAATTTATAGCCTTTCATTCCATTTTAGTAGCCCAAGAAAACACACTTTTCTGACCTGTTTTAAAACTTTGTTCTATTTCTGATCAATGTATTAGCAAAAGCAAGACATCCAAAATTTTTTATGCTATTATAGTCAGGAGAATTACCATAAAGCTTTTCGTAGGGACTTGAATTCTGCAACAGAGGTGTAGCTATTCTGTTGATCAAATGCATGACATGACCTACAAAATAATTCCACATAATCACAGGTAATTTACTTAGCAATTTGAAACATCTAGCTACATTTAAGATGTGCTGATGTTTTCATTCAGCAATTCCGTTTTGTTGAGGTGTCTCAACACATGATTTTTGATGCACAATACCATTTTGACCATAAAAATCAATCATATTGAATTCAGGCCCATTATCACTTCTTACCATCTTAATTTGCTTACCAAACTGTGTTTTTATCATGAAATAAAATTGCTGAAGTAAAACAGTTACCTCAGCCTTAGCTTTCAACATCATTGTCCAAGTGAACCTTGAAAAATCATCGACTATTGTAAGGAAGTATTTGGAACCATTCATGGCTGTAGCAGTTGGTCCCCAAATGTCTAAATGAACTAAATCAAATATATCATATGACACAAAAACAGAGGTATTCAAGCGCATTTTCTTTTGTTTAGATAAATGGCAAATATCACACACAAAATCATTTGGCACAGAAATATCAGGAAAAGTTTTCTGTATTATTAACAATCTATTATTTGAAAGATGTCCAAGTCTGTAATGCCACAATTCATTTGAATTACAATTGCTATGAACTACTGTATTAGAATGTAAAAATTGACTAGAAAAACTAGGAGTGGGCTCATCGAGATGATATAAACCATTGCTAGCTCTAGCTGAACCAATCCTCTTCTTGCTCATAATGTCCTGTATCAAACAACCATTAGAAGAAAAGACTAATTCACATCTCAATGTTTTTGAGAGCTTAGTCACAGACAACAAATTGTAATGAAATTCAGAGACAAATAAAACATCATATAAAATCAGATTTTCATTAAGGTGAATATCACCTTTAGATTCAGCCTGTAATCTTAAGTTGTTTGGCAGAATTACATGCCAATTTGCTACACTTTATATTAACGAATTTATCAGTTGAGTTTGTAATGTGGCAACTCGCCCCAGTATCAACAATCCATGTAGAGTTATTAATTGGAATTTGTGTACCTGGGTTAGAAGAGTCATTGACATCAGCTTGGTAACTTTGTTCAACGCGAGTGGAAGCAGCATTCACATTGTTAACAGGCACTTGCATTTGCGCAGTTTGAAGATTTTGCATTTGAATCGATTGTGCAATCTGAGATAATTGTTTTGTAGAGAAAACTGTTGGCCCAAGCACAGGAGTTACTGCAGGAGCTGAAGCACTAGAACTTGAGCCAAAATTGTTGTATCCATAAGGCTCTATTGCCTGTTGAAAGTGATTTGAGGCAGGAGCTTGGTAAGAAGCAGACACATTGTTGTTATGGAAATCCATTGGATTTGAGATTTCAGGCTAATAAGCTCCATAAGCATTTTGATCTTCAAAATCTTACTCACAAAAACCCTCCATACTTACAGAATTGGCTTGACTAAACCTGGACTTGAAATAGGCGGATATCCATTCTTTTTCCAGCAGTTTGCAAGTAAATGGCTACCATTACAAAAGGAGCAAGATGGCTTCTTACCATTATTAAAGAACTGAGGCCTTCTAAAACTCCCATTGCCATTATGAAAATTTCCAGCTTGAGGGTTGTTGTTATTTCTAGAATTATAACCTCCTCCGTTATGAAAATTAGAACCATGATTTGCATATTGAAAACCAGAACCATACGTAGCCTTACCTTTACCAGCAAAAGAAGCAATATCTTGAATGAAAGCATCCTTTTCTGATATGTTGAACTCTCTTTCATATTGTAAGACAAGAGAGAACACTTTATTCGTAGAAGGAAGAGGATCAGCGGCCATTATTTGGGATTTTACAGCAGAAAAGGAACCGTTCAAACCCTTGAGAAAACAAATGACAAGATTTAGTTCTTGTTTCTTTCCAATAGCAGCCGATACATCACAGAAACAACAATCGCAGGTGCAAGTAGGCAAAGGATTTAGGCTGTTAAATTCGTCCCATAAGACTTGCAAGGCTGCAAAATAATCTGTAGTAGACCTACCACCCTGACTTATGTTGAAGATTTCTCCTTGAAGATCAACAATTCTATAGACATCTAGTTGGGCGAATCGTTAAATTTTTCCAAAGACTGAAGGCTGTTTCGAAAGAAACCACAGATTGCGCTGCAGATTGAGACATTGACCTAATCAACCAGGATAGGACCACATTGTTACACCTTCTCCATGAATTGAAACTAGGATCTGTAATAGCGGGCTTAGGAATCGTCCCATCAACGAATTCAAGATTGTTATTGCTCATTAAAGCCATTTTCATATTTCGGACCCAAGAATGGTAATTACCACGATCAAGAAGAGGAGAAACAAGAATTAGAGACGGATTTTCTTCAGGGTGTAAGTAAAAAGGACTGTTTTCATCTATTCTATTCGGCTGATTTCTTGTACTTGCCATCAGGGAAAAAAATTAGGTCAAAATAGGGGAAGAAGAGGATCAAAGAAATATCTCCCACTTTCAGGGAAAGGGAAAAACTGAATGCTAATTGAATGCTAAAGATGAAAATTTAAAGGAAAAATACACAGAAATCCCAGAAATTACGAATTCAAGAGGAAGAACAAAACCTGGGAATCAACCAATTGAGAAGAACAAAACAATCGAATCTTATGCGGAAGCAACCAATTGATTACATCTGATACCATGTAAACTAATTGAAATCAAGATTGAACAACCGAAGAAAGAGAGAGAGATGTAAAGAATTCCATTAAAATCAAGTAGTGTTGCGAAAATTACAGAAGGAAAATCTTGTACAAATATTTGGTCTTAACTGCTTTATAACATAGCATCAGTAAAATGTCTAAAATACCCCTAACTGTCTAACAACCACTCGCTCTATTTTTTACTACTTCACTTCTAACCAATTTCACGTTTTCTAATGGAAAAATACTATTTTAACCTCTAATTAATATTTAGTTTTTCATTCTATTACAATTAATGATAATGCAATAAATGAGGGTATAATTAGAAAAATAATCTAAAAGGTGCATAAATATTTAAAAATAATAAATAAAAAAATATTTAAAAAAATGACTAAAATATTTATCTTAAAAAATAGAGGGGTATATCAATAGGCTATACATTTAACAGGTCTTATTGAAAAAGGGCATCGACGCAGGGCCACCTCGAAGAGAAGCAATACTATTTCCCTGAGGCGGTATCATTCAAGTGTTGGTTTTTTCAATATCTAGAGGACAATTCGCCTCTTTAGAATTGAAATTTTGGATTTGAAATATATATATATATATATATATATATATATATATATATAGTGCTAGCAGCATAAGATATTGATATCATCTTTTATAATCAATGGAAACATTTGTTTTCCTGCTCAATGCATAGCTAATAGCTTTGTAGTGATGAATACATTTTTTCATAGTTCCGTTTTATAACTCAAATATCATTTTGGTGTTTGACCAATTGAAATTTTCAATTTGGTGTTTGGCATATCCATTTAATGCATATTTGGTATCTGACGTATACAATATTTGCGTATTTAGTGCATGACTTATTTAATTTTAGTACATTAAACGTTCATCTAATAATACAAAAAAACATGAAATACATATATCGTCATTTAGAGTATGAATATATCTCAATGATCATGCATAGAATTGTCGACCTTCAATGAACTCTAACTTATACTAAAATTTCTTATATCAGGCACCAAATAGGTAGTAAATGACTACATCAGGCATCAAATAGGCAATTTCATTTAATCAGATACCAAAAGAGCATTTAAGTTATAGAAGAGACCCATAATATCGTTCTTAAGTTAGCAAACAGAGAGCTTCAAGACCAAAAAATGGGCAATAAATTTGAAATAATAAAATTAGTCTCCAAAATGAAGACGCTCGTACAGAACAATGTTCATCCCTCCATCACTTCACTTATGGTCACAAATCGACCTTTCTCGATAGAAAGCTGTGCTGCAACTCCAATAGCCACTGATACCAACCCGTCTTGCAAATCCACAGGAGGAGCTTTATCGCCCTTTGCTCGAATTGCACCCAGGAAGTTCAGATGTTCCAAATAGCTAGACCCATGATGCAGACCATCATACCTGAAGAAAAATAATAATGGCTTAATTCATTTCCAGATACATGTACTTGTCTCAAAAAAACCCACTGCCCCCTGAACTTTCAAAGTAACCCCGTAGCTCCCTCGACTTTCAAAAAGTGCACCACTTCGCTCTTTGACTGCCACGTGTCAGCTTCTGATTGGAGGGGGGAAATCAGAAAAATGCAATCTTTGAAAATTCAAACCAACCTGGAGCTGACACGTGGCGCTCAAGGAAAGTGGTGCACTTTTTGAAACTTAGGGGAGCTACGGGGTCACTTTGAAAGTTCATGGGTTTTTTGGGACAAGTTCAGGCGTCAATAATCAACATTCACAATGTCATTTTGGGTTTATTCTAAAAAATGGCACTATAACAAGAATAGAAAGCGATCCACTTTATTCTGACATCCTCGGCTTTCAATGTCTGAATGCCAGCTCTTCCAACTACACGAGTACCATACCGCACAATGCTCTCAGGAACAAAAGCCTCCCCCTGTTAAAAGCCGACAGGTCAAATAAGTACTTGGAGAAACCAGAGCATATCATAGAGAGAGAGAGAGAGAGAGAGAGAGAGAGAGAGAGAGATTGATTTGCCTTTCCAATATCACCAACTACAGATATTTCTTGCTCGTTTTTACTTCCTTCAGCAAACATGCAAAGATCAAGCATCCCTCGAGAACCATTATCAAACTCGATAATAACATATGCATTGTCGATAATGTCTGGTACCTAAATCCGACAAAATAAAAGTTAAATTGAGATGACTGAATGACTATAAATTTAACAATAAAGACTAGATTCCGAAATGTAAAATCATATATTGCAGAGCTCAATCTGTCAATCTGATCAGTAACCTTTCAAGTAAAGTTGCACGTTCCTGCTTGTAGTTGTAAAATAGCAACTAGAAAAACAGAAATGCAACAATCATAACTGAATACAAACACATTCACATGGACCGTTAAATTGTTAAATTTGTTTTTAGTACGCACATATAGTATCCTTCTGTCTAAACAATTTACAAGTCGAGATGAATTTTAGCAAATGAACATAACCAGATTCATCAATGTTTTCAATCAAACGACCGTCAGTTGGCAAACTAATCGGATAAAATTGATTAGTTTGAGCATATATAACCAATCCTTTAATCTAAAACTGTAGAGCTTGAACGCTCAACATCACTCCTTGATAAAATAGTGTGACATCATTCAAAGCACTACAAGGAAAAAGCCCCAACAGCAATGCTTTTAACTTTTATGTTTACCTCCAAAACACATCACCAAAATATCCTGAAGGTAGTTGAAGCTCGGGTCACCACAAACCAAAAGCACACAAACTGTGCTAAATTTCGTTATACCTGTCAATGATACTCGTTGTCTGCTATATAAGATGCTCGACGGAAAAAAGTGAACTAAAATTGTAGCTATAACAAAGCTAATGTGGTATCTTAGTTGTCAAAAGAGCAGCGAGGCGCACCCTGTGCGCTTAAACACAAAAAAGCGCTCACTCAGAAAAGAAAAAGCGCAAACATGTGATATTTTTAATGACTTTTGGATTTTAAAGACTTGTTTCTTGTTGTGGACTGTTGTCCATTATTTTGATGGGGCCAAAGAGTCACCATTCTTTGGCTTTAGATTATAATGGACTAAAGCAAAATGGTTCATTAAACTGTCTGAGCTTCTTAATTGTGAAGTCACGGATAGCCGTCACAACTCCACTTTAGGGTCAATTGGAAACAACCTCTCTGTAATTACAGAGGTAAGGTTGCGTACACCCGACCCCCCCTTACCCCACTTGTGTGGGAGCCCTGTTAGGCATTGGGGTAATGTTGTTGTTGTTGTTGTTTCTTGTTGTGGACTATTGTGACATCTGATATTTTTCATATTTATTAGTTTTAAGTAGGTATATTTTATTAATTTTCTAAACCTATAATATTTTGTAAAATTTATCATAATGCGAGCGGTTTTTTTGTGTGGTTGAAGAGAGAAGCAGACCCATGCGCGCACTCGACAACTATGTGTGGTACAATTTCTCTAAGAACAGGCAAACTATATATAGGGATCCGTGCAATTCATTTGCAATAGCAGTTGAAACTTGAAAGCAAGACAGAGTGATTTGTTTTTTAGTTCCGCAGCCTTCAAGAAACACCCAAAACACAAAACTAAGTTTTTCATAGGAGCATTGTACCAACAACTAGAAAGACCATCAAATAGCTAAGAACTGGAATTCACCTTTCCATCATAGACTTCATCTTTGTGATTAACATCTATAGCTCCAGAAGCCATAACTCGGACAGGATTAGCACCAGCAAACAGCCTCATCAAATCAAAGAAATGACAGCATTTTTCTACCAGAGTCCCCCCAGTGTTGGCATTAAACCGGTTCCAATTTTCAACCTGTTACAGTCATTAGCCAACATTACAGCTCAATAATGCTCTAGCAACTTCAAAACTCTAAGCTTCAAAATACCTTAACCAAGAATGGAAACCGATGTTCCCTAATTGCCACCATTTTAACTTGTCCAAGTGATCCACCCTTAACAATATCAATCAGCTTAGCAACAGGCGGCATATATCTGTATTCTAATCCAACTTGCACAAGTATCTCTGGTCTCTTTCTAGAGGCATCTACAACCTAGTTAAATTACAAGATTAAAACAGGCATACAAGCATAGCTATCAAAATCTTACGATTCTCGAGACGAAACTTACGATTTAATTCGATTCAACCTCAAATCGATTCGCATCCACGGGGTGAATCTAAATTCACCCTGAATCTTACGATTCGATACTGATTCAGTTGCGAATCAGCCGGATCTTACGATTCTACCGATTCGGTCTATTCATAAACTATAATATAATAAAGCATGGCAGAAGAAAATTATTTTAAAGATGTTGAAATTAAAGACTTGGCTCAAGGTAGCCAAAGTCCCGCCAATTAGTCGTCAGTGGGCATTTGTGGACTGAATTGAGCCAAATCTATATTTTTATTTAAAATTGATCTTTAATTTAGGATAAGTGGAAAATAAGTAACTTTGAATTTTAACGCAAAACATCTATATTTTTCTTTAAATTTGATCTTTAATTTAGGATAAAGTAGAAAATAAGTAACATTCAATTTTGATGCAAAAACTCTTACCTTAAATAATGATTGATGTTCAACATAAACTTTTCAAATTATTAATATGCCAAATACATTATCAGCCGCCTATACTTGGCACGAAAAGTCTATTGCCCCCCTAAACTTTTAAAAGTTTCTCTCAACCCCCTAAACTTCGCAGAATTGTATCATTTTGCCCCCCGAACTTGGTAAAAGTATATCAATTTGCCCCTGAATGCCACTTGTCAGGTTCTGATTGGTTTGACTTTTCAAATATGTTTTTCTCTTTCCAATCAAAAGCTGACAAGTGGCAATCAAGGGGCATAATGATACACTTTTGCCAAGTTCGGGGGAAAACTAATACATTTATGCCAAATTCAGGGGGTGAGAGAAACTTTTAAAGTTCAAAGGGGGCGGTAGGTTTTTTAAGCCAAGTTTAGGCGGGTAAAGATGCATTTAGCCTTATTAATTTAAAATTCAAAGCTCAACTAAAAATATATTAATTGACTAAAACTTTTATTGCATTGGATTTGAATTTTAAGTAATTATTTGGTAATTTAATTTTTGAATGATAAATTTGTATATGGAGACTAAAATTTAGTAGTGTCTTAAAGCTTAAGGATTTAAATTTTATGTTTTTATAATTTCATTCGATTCACAAAATTTCAATTCGAATCCGGATTTGACAAGTATGCATAGAAGTAAAAGTAACTAGTGGAGATAGGCAGACCTTGTTGCAATCAGCAACAGTAGTGCAGAGTGGCTTCTCTACGAGCACATGATGGGGCTTGGGGTGGTGAATGATGTCCATAAGGATCTGGTAATGAGTCATATTGGGGGAAGAAACAACCACTACATCACAAAGTCCACTATCTAACAGCTCTTGATGCCCTGAGAATACCTATATAGATGATCTAGTAAAGGATTCATCAAATTAAGATGAACAAATCGAATAGATTTTACCTGAAGAGACCAATTGAAGGAATGGGCGAGTTCAAGAGCGAGTTGCTGGGAAGGTAGATGAGGATCGGCAATGGAAACGACGGCGACGTTATGGGAGAGTAGATGGAAAAGATTGATAAGGTGTTCCCTTCCCATCATACCTACTCCGATTATTCCATATTTCACAGTATCGGCAGCGGCCATGGATTAGAGCTCTTTCTGATTTGTCAGTTGCTAGTTCAATTCCACGTCTAGTTTCATTTTGGATTTCGTTTGGCAAGTTGATTTCAATTATTGAGCACAAAAGCTACTATCGAGTGCTTGATTTTATTCCCCTGTTTATCTTGTATGCTTTATTAGTAATTCCCTATTTACGCTTGTTAATTTGTTATTATAATTTATGCTTGCACAGGTGATTTTAATTTTGATGCTTAAACCTTTCTGAGCTACAGAAAAATAATGATAAATTTGTGTCATTGATTTGTTCAACGTAATGTCTTTTTTTCTATTGCAATTTATTACATGTTGCTCTTTCTGCGGATGCTTTATGTTAGAATCTGAAGCCTTCCGGCACTTGTCCTCAGCCTCTTTTATATCCTTTATTTATTTTTTTTAACATGTATTAATTTTTATTATTATTTTATTTTATTATTTTTAAATTTACTTTCTTACTTTTTATTTTATCTCTCTTCCAAAATTGCTACATATCAAAAAATATACGAAAAACCACTGAATTGAGTACAATTGATTTTTTTTCATTGGGGCGTTGATTGCTGCTAAAATATACTTTAAGTTTTGGTATAAGAATATGGTACATTGCAGCAAGTTTTGAGCTTTCTACCTGACAAAGTCAAAAGCTAACACATCTTCCTGAAATCATCAAGTATACAATACTGAAGTGCTATAGCCTAGTTGAAGAATCACAAAACACAAAATGTGATGCCACCCCAGCTAGAGCCGGCCTTACAAATTATGAGTAGAGATGGCAATTGATTGAATATAAAGTGTATATGGATAAATTCATTCAAAATTCATTTTTAATGGACAAATCTATATCTACTCCATATCCAATGGATTTGAAATTTTTATATTTTTATCCATATATCTTAGGATATGGATTTGGATATGGATTATAAATGAATTTTAAATTTTTAGCTCAAATGATGTAAATGAGTTGTGTTGCCCAAATGATTCCTGATTATCCCACATTTAAATATTTTTATTGTATTCAATAATAAATTTTAGCTCACGTTTAAATATCTCTATTTAAACAAAATTAGTGCTGGTATACCCAATTGCTATCCCAAATGTGAAAATACGTTCCGATGCTCGTTTTCGTAAAAAATTAAAAAATCATGAAAAATCTAGAAAATAAAGAAAATAAATGTGGTGCAAGAAGGCTCGTTTTCGTAAAAAATTAAAAAATCCCAAAAAATCATGAAAAATCCAGAAAATAAAGAAAATAAATGTGGTGCAAGAAATTTCTAGAAAATATTTTTGGAAGGGACCGGAAATGTGAAAATACGTTCCGGGCCCCGATTTCGTAAAAAATCGAGAACTTCTAAAAAGTTATGGAAAATCCGAAAATAAAGAAAATAAACGTAGCGCAAGAAATTTCAGAAAATGTTTTTAGAATGGCTCGGAAATGTGAAAATACGTTTCAGAGACCGGTTTCGTAAAAAATTGAAAAATCCCAAAAAATTGTGGAAAATCAGGAAAATAAAGAAAATAAATGTGGTGCAAGAAATTTTCAGAAAATGATTCTGGAATGGCTCGAAAATGTGAAAATACGTTTCAGGGGACCGGTTTCGTAAAAAATTGAAAAATCCCAAAAAATTATTGAAAATCCGGAAAATAAAGAAAATAAATGTGGTACAAGAAATTTTCAAAAAATATTTTTGGAATGGCTCGGAAATGTTAAAATACGTTTCAGGGACCGGTTACGTAAAAAATCGAAAATTCCCAAAAATTTATGGAAAATCCGTAAAATAAAGAAAATAAATGTGCTGAAAGAAATTTTCAAAAAATATTTTTGGAATGGCTCGGAAATGTGAAAATACGTTTCAGGGACCAGTTTCGTAAAAAATCGAAAAATCCCAAAAAATTATGAAAAATCCGTAAAATAAAGAAAATAAATGTAGTGTAAGAAATTTTCAGAATATGTTTTTTAAGTGGCCCCGAAAATGTGAAAATACGTTTCAGGGACTGGTTTCGTAAAAAATCCCAAAAAATTATGGAAAATCCGAAAAATGGAGAAAATAAATATGGTGCAAGAATTTTTCAGAAAATGTTTTTGGAATGGCCCTGAAATGTGAAAATACGTTTCAGGGACTGGTTTCGTGAAAAATCGAAAAAATCCCAAAAAATTATTGAAAATCTGGAAAATAGAGAAATAAATGTGGTGCAATAAATTTTCAAAAAATATTTTTTTGAAGGGCTCGGAAATGTGAAAATACGTTTCAGGGACCAGTTTCGTGAAAAATCGAAAAAATCCCAAAAAATTATGGAAAATTTGTAAAATAAAGAAACTAAATGTAGTGCAAGAAATTTTCAGAAAATGTATTTTGAGTGGCCTGAAAATGTGAAAATACATTTCAGGGACTGATTTTGTAAAAAATAAAAAAAATCCCAAAAAATTATGGAAAATCCGGAAAATGGAGAAAATAAATATGGTACAAGAAATTTTTAGAAAATGTTTTTGGAATGGCCCGAAAATGTGAAAATACGTTTCAGGGACCGATTTCGTGAAAAATCAAAAAAAATCCCAAAAAATTATGGAAAACCCGGAAAATAGAGAAAATAAATGTGGTGCAAGAAATTTTAAAAAAATGTTTTTTGGAAGGGCTCGAAAATGTGAAAATACGTTTCATGGACCAGTTTCGTAAAAAATTGAAAAAATCCCAAAAAATTATGGAAAATCCGCAAAATAGAGAAAATAAATGTGGTGCAAGAAATTTTCAAAAATATTTTTGGAAGGGCTCGAAAATGTAAAAATACGTTTCAGGGACCAGTTTCGTAAAAAATTACAGAAAATCCAGAAGTTACAGAAAATAAATGTAGTGCAAGAATTTTTCAGAAAATATTATTGGAAGGGCTCGAAATTGTGAAAATAAGTTTCAGGGACCGGTTTCATAAAAAATTGAAAAGTACCAAAAAATTATGGAAAATAAATGTGGTCTAGATAGACCAAAATAGATTACGCAAAGTAATTAGATTTTATATAAATAAAGCATGTGGATATCCAAATAGATATCCTATCCAAATCCAAATCCAAATCCAAATCCATTTTTGTTGGATCCAAATCCAATAGATTTGAAAACAAAAGGATTCGGATCCTATAAAATGAATTTGGATGAAAGGATATGGATGGATACAAAATCCATTACCATCTCTAATTATGGGGCCCTAGGCGAAAATATAGATTTTTAATAATTTTAATGGTCAATTAAAATTAATTTACTAAATATTAATAAGAAAAAATAAATTTTCTAACGTGTAGTAATATATTTTCTTATAAATATAAAAAATTTGGTATTAAATTTATAAAAAAAATATAAAAGCCCTCATTTTTATCAGGCACTAAGCGGCTATCTTAGTGACATTTACTGTAAGACCACGCGCAACTCCCATCATATGAAAATGGATTAAATGTCCAGTTATAAAACCCTTGGAACAAACTTATAGTAATTGGAGTTTTAGTGGATAGATAAAGAATAGTAATTGGAGTATTGAATTAGAGAATGTGAATATGTATTGCTTTAAACGGGGTGACAGAATGACCATTAGAGGGAATAAAATATAAATGGATGAATAATGTGTAATATGATGGAACAATTGTCTTGGATCGGTCATACTTAATCCTATAACAGGTGAAATAAAATAATTTGTCTTGCACTAGCTACAAATAGCTATGATGGATCCAAGTTCAAGTCTATAATATTTCTCATTCTTTCATTTCAAATCTATTTTAAAAACTAAATTATTAGAAACTGATAGTCAGATTGAACATGTATAATAGGCATGATGGAAATTCAAAATTTTATCCATGTCTCCAGGAATTCCTATTAGTTGCATATAAATTAAATAAAGCCTTAACTAAATAATTCTGTACCTAGGTTAGCATGCAAAAGGACTAGGCATACCATAATTCCAAATTATATCCTAGCACTTTTATTTTATACTAAGCATGTTATAACTCTAAGCTATAACCTAAACATGTTATAACTCTAAGTTATAACCTAAGCATAAAATAAACTAAACATGCAAAATAACCTAAGCATAATTATTAAGTCTAAAAATGCTTAAAGAAAAGACTTAATAATTAAAAGAGAAAGAAAAGGAACTTACCAGTTGAAGCGTGCTTTTGCAGAATCTTCTTACAGAAGCCTCCAATCATAGGATAGCCTCTAACAGTATCCACACGAACCCCACCAACAAAAACCTCCCCGGGAGGAAGAACTAAGAAGCCTCGAGTAGTTGTTAGACCACTCCAGAAGCCTCACCCAAAAATATAAACTAAATGTGCCCGAATAAATTCAGGCTCCTAAAAAATAACTTGCTCAATTACCCGAGAGATTATTCTTTTCGAATCTCGCTTAGGATTTATATTCTGAGCTGTGGTGTACTTGGAACAAGAGAAGGGGAAGCCTATATATGGGCTTGGGGAGCAAAAAGTTGCTCCCTAAAAACAATGTGGGATGGGAGTTACTCCCATCGCTATACGGGTCATACACGCGGATCCAAGGGATCCGTATGTTGACCCGTGCACACAGCGTGCTATGTACGCTGTGTGCTGCAAGGCCAAGCCCTTGCGGGCTTTGCCTTGCTTGCGAGCTGGGCCTCGCGGCCCATGCCTCGAGCCTAGGTCGCGGCGTGCCTATCATGGGTTGAGCATGTGCAACCCATTTTCATGGGCTGCCCCGAGCAATGCCCAGCATTGCTCGCGCACCTTTCGGTGTACTCCAGCGCACTCGAGCCTGTACAAAATATTTTTATACTCTCGGTCCAATTTAACTCGCCAATGCAAAATTCCCCCTTTTAATCATTTTCAAATAAATATTTATTTTCCGACCCTAATGAATTAGTTAGCAGTCAAAATAAATTTCTTGGTCCAACCAAAATTGATCTAATCAATTATAATTTATTTATGACTCTAATTAATTAGTTACCGGTCAAAATAAGTTCCTTGGTCTATTCAAAATTGATCTAATCAATTTTAACCAATCAAATGATAATCCGATTATTATTTATGTTATATTTTCGTACTAGAATAAATCTATTAGTTCTTTACTTAGTCCGATAAAGATCCAATGTGTGTGACCTTATAGGATCCCGAAGTATTGAGCTGTTAAGGTTTAATCAACCCCTGTTCTAACGGAACCATTGGCTCGATGCTCTAGACCGTGAATAGAACTCGATTACCTTAAACGACTGTAGTACGCCTCTAGCAAGGGTCTACCATCCCCCATTACTCGGAACATCATTTATGCTTATGACTTAATACCGGTTAATGCAATAGTTATCCAGTGCGATAAATTCTTTTCATTCTTTAATATTAGTACCATCTGGTTTATAGAGTTCGGTTAAAGTGTCAACCCACTAATAGCGAGGTTGCTCCAAGCTATCCCAGTAGTTTACTTGTTACCGAAGTATATTGCCTTTTACCTTAGTGTGTTTGACTAAAAACCATTCATCACTTCAACAAATGGCTAGGTACAACTCCTTAATATATCCGGAGCGATGGATTCTTTCCGACTACTCAGCTTACAAACGTGTTGTCATCACTATACTCGTAATCACCCGTAGCACCCTAAATTAATGAGTATATAGTAATGACCCAAAGTATAGCAATAGTACTACACAAGGTAACTTGCATCTCAAGTAGAAAGACATTCGCAAAGCTTGTTGCATGAAGACAAACACTAAAACATTGTTATATATACCAAGTGTTTATCTTACTGCGATCTCCAATATATCTTCCAGATATATCCATGTGTCAAACTTAAGGCACCACCTTCAGTCCTTAGGAGATTGACTTCTTGGACCCTTTCCAAGAAAGTTGACCACATGTTATTCTTTCCGCTTCATCAATATCCTTTCTTGATGAAAGTATGACTAGGGATAGTTTAGATATAATCATAATTGCATATGAAGCAGGTTCCACCAGATATAGCCCAACTATAATTTCTCTGACTTCATGCTATGATATGTCAAGGACTTTTGTATACATACATCAATGAATATATTTAACCAGCTATAATATATATACATAGAAACACATTGATATAAACAAAAGAACAAATGCTTTTATTGATTAAACAAATTATTCGTACTATTACATAATTAAGATATATCGCCTAACCGCCTTAAGGGCATACATCATATCCAACACAAACATGTCCTAAGTGTATTCCAATCCGCTGTACATGCATCAACTGCATTGTCGATTTTAATACAAAAGTTAAGAAAGATACAAAACTTCTATTCTCAACATTTCTAAGAGAAATCATAACTGATCATTGTTCAGTTTTTGGCAATTGCTAAAAATGAATGAAAGAAATTTGACAGATGAAATCTACTTTAAAAAAAGGAATCCAAAAGACGCTGCTGCAGTGCCGAGCCTCTACTTGATTAAACTGAAACATCAAAGAATATCAAACCAAGGCACAAAAGACTCGTGTTATAAACTTGGCATATAATTCCAAGGTGCAGTTATAAACAAATTGTAGCAGCTTTCAATCAACCAACACACTATATGAACTATAGAATTCCGAAGAGCAAATATGACAAAAATGGGTTTTCAAAGAATATACATATTTGTATTTTCGCATTGGTCTATCCACCTATTTAAGCTCTTCCTTGAACTTAACAGAGAAAAATTATATCTGAGTATCTCTTATCCCGGTCAGTCTATATCAAAACTTTGTTCCTGCAATTGTCAAACACAAACACCATTAGCTTGCTAGAATGTCTCACAAAAAAGAAAACAACAGTTGCAAAATCACAATAGTGCCTATATCCCCGGAACAAGGCAAGGCAAAAAAATTTCATGAAGATTCCATAAAATTAGCACGCTACACAGCTTCAGGAAACAATTAACTGTCCTTCCCCTACAGTTCATTCATCAACTTCCTAAGCATGACCTTTGTAATTTAAAAATGAAGGCACTGTTGAAGTATATTTCCCTTTTTGTTAAAAGGGGAAAAATCTAAGTTGGCTAAGGCATCTAGCATTAGTTATTTATGAAGGACTGAAATGATAAACTGAAGCATGATCATGAAATTAAAAAATAAAGCTACGGTTGAATTATCTTAATAAGTAGCTACTAACCTACAACTGCAAAACACAGAACTACATCTTCCCCTTTTTGTATGTTCTTTTAAAAAAAGTATATAAGTTTAGCTTAGCATTAAGCATTAGCTATAAAGAACTGCAATATCAAACTGAAACTAGAAATATGAACCCAAGCTCATCCACGATGGAATCGGCCAAATACAGTGAGACAATCTAACTCTAATTTTCTAAGGCCTTGTTTGGCTCATGATTCTAATTTAAAATCTCTTGTTTGGTTGCATGGCTCATTTTTTAAGTATATGGTTATTTCATGGTTCAAATAACCATGAAAATAGAACCACCAATTTGGTGGCTCACCATGGTTCTCCTTCAAATTAAACTAAAAATTTTAGAAAACTATACCATACCATACCACACCATCTATCCAAACAAGAACCTTTAAAAAACTGTACCATACCATACCATACTTTAATGAACAATGAGCCAAACAAGGCCTAAATCCACAACAGTTTTTGTTCAAATTTACAAGGGAGTTATCCATATGAAAATTATATCTTGTTGCTTAACCAATCAACAAAAATGAACAATGTTGTCATTCTTAAATTTGGCAATACTCAAGTCATTCTTAGAGAGTTCAAATTTCAGATATTTTAGCTACCTCAGTCATCTAACGCAAAGGAATAATCTTGATCTCGAATGTGCAATACAAGTCCAATTCCATAAAGCAAACTCCAGAAATTATACAATGAAAGAAACAGCGTTATTGACAAAAGATAAGATGCATATCACAAATAAGCAAAGGCACACCTACATCTGTTTGGAGTAAGAAGAAGAAGAAGAAGGAACACGCTTGTTACGAAACATCATGTAACCGACGGGTAAGACCACTCCTATCATCATTATCGCTGCTCCGATCATATACCTCAATGGACTCGGCGGCTCCACCTCTATGATTTTTCTGTACTGCATTCTCACCCAGCCATTGACCGCAATTAATCCAAATTCCATGGGAGTACAAGATCTGGATCCAGAGCATAAATGAAGAGAAGAAAAACTTACAGGCATATCTCTATCGTCTCGATTTCTCAGCTGGCCGCGATCCACCGCGTGATTCCACTGATCGATAACCGTCGACGGTGGTTGGATTCACGGCCTCTTCTTCGATGGTGAGTTCTACTTCTCCAATCTGCTATTGAGGTCTTAATCAACTACGGGCATCCTCATTTGATTAGAGTATAATGTTTATGTGTTTTTATGTAAAAATTAACTAAAATTTGTGTTTTCATATACAGAACTATATTTTTGTAAAATATTATTATATTATATTTTTTAAGTTGAATTTATACTTTTATATCTTAATAATTATATAAAAAATAAAAAATTTACAAATCCGCTTCGGCGCCGCCTAGGCGTTGAAGCCCTGACCGCCCGACTAGCGCCTCGCGCTTTTTAAAACATTATTCAAAATGCTTAGGTGGAGCCTGGGTGAGGCCTAGACAAATTTGTATGTTTTTATTTTTAATATCTATTATATATATAAAAATATAAATTGAACTATAAAGTGTTGTAAAATTTGTCCTTAAAGCTAGTTCTGGAGTTGCTTCCAGACAGAGGCAACGTTTTTCTAAAACCAGTTGCAGAAGCTCAAATATTGAATCAAAGGCAGCACTTCTGGATCTAAATCTGTCGCCGGAGCTCAGAAGCTGGACCAAAGGTAACGCTTTTTTCTCTGAAGCAGTTGCTTAAAACTGAAATTCTGGGCAGGAATTCAGCAGATGATTTTGAACTCGGAGGCTAACTCTGAGACACAAAATTAGTAGAAAAAATGGGTTAATGGTTAGCATGATTTGAGTCGAGTAGGAGACTCTGTCCTTAAAGGATACTTCGTAGATCCTTCCAGGATTAAACAACTCCCTCAAACTCGATTTGAGTTTGGGTACATGAATCAGAAATGCTTATCATATCCAAAAAAGAGTGAGAGAGAAGAGAGTAAAAATCGGATTGTACACCAAAGAAAACCCGTTTTACTTTTTATAGGTAAACAAAAGAGTTTATGACCATAAAAGTTTTGCTGTTACAAAAATTAATAAAATAGCCGTCTAGTGTTTTAATTACAATTAAAACACTTAATAAAACCATAATCGCAACAGTTACAAACTCTTAAAAACTGTAACCACAATATTCATGAAAATATAGTTGTTAGAGTTTTAAATAAAAATAAAACTCAGATTTATTAATGAATTAAAATCAGTAATAGCCATAGTTAAAACAATTGATCAAAGATATTTTTTTTCAATAAAAAATATCATAAAAGTTATTCTTTTGAAAGTAACATAAAACTCTCATCTTGCTAACAATCCCCCACAACTTTTAAAAGAAGTTTAAATAAAAAGAATTTTCTGCATATCTCGAGTTTGACATATAATGCATGGAACTGGTGTCTTGTGGACTATGAACCAGAACTTGATAGATAAAATTTAACTTACGAAATATTTGACGAAACATATAGTTTCTATGAACTAAATAAGCGCTATTGTAAGATAGGGATTTTACCATATCGCATTATACCAAGTACATTTCTGTTCATCGCGGTTTTGCACAAATAGGCCGTGCGCGTGCCTGGTCTTTGATGAGTGCTCTAGAGATATTGCCAATATTATATCTTATAGAAGCGGCTCCACTTCACACTCACATAGGTGCAATATACAAGTTATACACCACTCATAAGAGTTATGAAATCTCATTAAGAGTCCTTCTGACTCAACCTCTCAAGATATGCAACATAGCACTTTTCACACATCTAGGATTTGGGACAATATTTATAGTGCTAGCAGAACTAACGAAAGACTTGTTAGTACCCATATGAACCTATTCCGTGGGATCTCCACTCATGTAGGTTGGGTTCCCACCCTTCATTAATTTCTAATTAGCTTAAGTCTCATCTTCTCTGATGTATCAAAAATAAATTTCTTTTTCAAAAATTTATTTCTCAAATTTTAGTTAGATGATTTGATCAGAATCACTCTAGACCTAAATGGATATAATTTCATCTCAATTATATTTTTCAAACGTATACGTTTTATTTTTACCATTATAGGTCTTATATCTCAATATATATTGCCATTTGCAGTAATAATAATGTATATACATTGAATGTGTTAACTTTAAAGTTAGACTTACTTAAATAGTTTTTCCAACCACTTAGTCTCATTTTATTCCAACTCTCAAGCAACTAACTCTTAACATAGCTTGCTTGGTTGGTTTTCATGTTATTGTTCTACCACCAAATGTGAGAACATAACCACTAATGAAATTATTCCCATATGAATTAAAAATTCACTCGACGTCATTGTTCCCCTCAAGAACAATGGGAAATTCACTAATGAATTTCTTCCCATATGAATCAAATATTACTCAACATCATTGTTCCTCTAAAGAACAAATGAGAAATTCATTATATAGAATACCATATTTAATGGGTTCTCTCAAATATTTCTTAAGACTCAATATGGCTTCTCTATAATCAATGATAAGATTATGTGTATACTTGCTCATATAGCATATGCTATATCTCAATGTGTGAAACTCATTAAGTACAAATGCATACTTGGATTTAGCCACTAGATCATCATTATCTTCCTCTTATTAAGTATTGGAATCATAAGGGGTACTTACATAATTTTCATCATGGAACTTAAACTTCTTAAGAAGTTTCTCAACATAGTGTTCTTGTATTAGCAAGACACTCTCATTCATCCTTATGATTCACATACCTAATATCACATTGGCTTCTCTTATGTCTTTCATGACAAATATTGATAATAAGATTATCTTTGTTCTATTGATAACATCAATAATCGGAATAAAGATAGCCATATCATCCACGTATAACCACACATATACCATTAATCATTTTAGTATAAACACATATATCCGCCTCAAATGATATCAAACTTCTCAATTCATTATTTAGGTGATTGTCACTAAACCATATAAAGACTTCATCAACTTTTCTATCCATGCCCAGGCTCTACATACCCCTCAAGTTGCACCATATAAAAAAACTTTATTTTGATAGGCAATTTTAACACGCGTGTGGTGAACTCAATTGTAAAAAGAGGCTATAGCAAAAAATATGGAAGAACCATAATCTAAAACACAAGTTCTATATTCCAAAGAATAGAAACAAACTCAAACAATAAGAAGCTTCATTCAAAACCTTTGATTCAAAAGATGAAATAGTTTTGCCAACAATAAAAGTTCATCTTCAATCAAACACATATAAAAATTTTCATCAAAACTTTCTTTTCAAAGTTCTCTTTTCTTTCCTCAAATTATCATTTTCAAACTCAATTTGAAAAATAGGTGCAATCGAGTCAACATCCGGAACAATACTTAAAACTGGAAATCTCTCTAGTCTTTGTCAAAAACATTCACAAAGAATTTGTGTTCTTTGTCTCGAAGATAATATTTCTAAGCACATCAATATGTTCAACAAAATCTATGAACATACAAACATAAAAGCTTGAACATATTTCTCTTTTCATAAATTTGATAAGAACCACCTTAATAAAAGATCCCACACTTTTGAATATTTCAAATTAGGATGAAAATCCTCTCATTTCTCATATGGTGTCTTATCAGTTTCTCATGTGAAATTTTGTTTGTATAAAAATCTTAACAAATAGTTCCCCCAACAAATATCTCATGTATATATCTAACATATGTCAGAAATATGGCATAAGTGATAATGATGTGCATTATCAACTTTAAGCTTAATTATAATATGAAAAAGCTATGATTTGAATAATATGAAATATGTCATTGTATTCTACGATTCAAGAGCTTTCCAACGATATATTATACGCCTAAAACGAATTAACAGTTAGTGAGAAATTGTAGTTTAAAGTTTGGAAATCTGTCAAATTAAGACGCGCTAAATTGGTGATTTGGTACCGAAAAAATATTGACATGTAATATTTTTTTCACCAAATTTTTATTTGAGATTAATGGGTTTTTAATCTCTTAATTAATATTTTTTCTCATAACATTCACGGTTAATGACCATAAAGGTATGGTTACAAATGTTAATGGCCATAAAGGTGTGGTTACAAAGGCTAATGACCTTTAAACCCCATTAAGCCATGTTAATGTCATTTATCCTATAAGTACCCTATTCTTGTAGCCTTCTCACACATAGTGTTCTTCTCTCTTTTACTCTTGAAAAAAGAATTCAGCTGGTATTTGTGTTTGTTTACTTTGTGATTTATTTTCTGTTTTTATACTAAAAATTATCTCTCAAAGTTTTCATTCCTTTTATAAGAAGGCTACTTAGTTTTAAGTTCATGTAAATTGCTCTTCACACGGTTAGAGTTCGACTAACGGTTGCGGTTGTATCCTGGGAGACAAATTCACCGGTAGCGGACGAATAATTATCTTAAGGAAATTGAATTTCGGGCCTCCGTAATAAGCTTCTTCTTTGGTAAAAGGTTTAAGTATTATTATATTGTAATTGTTATATTTTTATATCTTTGAGAATCATATTGTAATATATACTTATTCTTAATGAAATATAATATTGTTTCTTTTATTAAATACCGCTAGTAAAAAGTTTCTGACAACATATTAAATATGAAACTCATATACACATATACTTAGTCAAATGACTCACAATTCTCGTGTGCCTCAAGTTTACTAAAAATTATAAACCATCAAATTTCAAGGTAAATACACGAAAATTATACTCATATAACCACACATGGTTACTAACACTTTTGCAAACCTGAAATATGCTCAGTTCCAGATTTCATAAGTCCAATTCAACTCCAATTTTGAACATGTAAACAACTTTATTTGACAAAACTTTCTTCTACTCATAAAAATATATATGTCTTAAGTTTCCAATGCCACTAAAAACATATAAAACTGATTTGTATAACTAAAGTTATGCCACAATCAATCAGCTGCGCTTAAAGCTGAAATTCAACAAAACTGAGATTCAACAAAACTGAGATTTTAATCTCAACTTCAATAAATTTTTCAAACTACTAAACGAAAGAATTTGAAAAGCATCCCTTATAAACATATCTTCATCTATCTCTCATAAAACCATAGAAATAAGAATCACTCAAAACAGAGTTGTAAATCTCAAGAAAACTCATAAACAAGCAAGAGTGTTCAAAGTTAAAATTTTCAGCAAACATAAAACAAAAGTTTTATCACAAATAGGCTATCAACAAACTCCAATAAAAATAAAATCAAGACGTCTCAAAACAACTTAATTCTAAAACATATTAAACCACATAAAACATCATTTATCTTTCAACAAATAAATATTTTGATTCAACACAATTTTCACCCTTCAAAACTTTGAAAGTTCGAACTTATGAATTAAAACTACTCAAATTCATAAGCCTTAACTACCACAACGCAAATCTCACGATTCAACCAAATTGGTAAAGAAAAGCAAACACATAAATTAATAATCTCAAATATATTCTATGGTTCATATAGCTCATTCCGACAACACACTATCTTTGGTTATTAAAACCTTGTCGAATTCAAAAGTTACCTTCACTTTATTTTTGCCAAAAAGGCTCGCTAAAACCAATTCGGGTTAAACATTGGGAACAAGTAGCACCTCATTATGTGCTAAAAATGTGAGCTTAAGGAGAACCTTTATTGTCCACTTTCAACTTGGGTATATATGACTATGGAGAATTTTTATTTACTCTCACAAACGTGCCTCATTACTCCATAGTCAGTAACCCACTCATTCATATCAATCACCATGTTTACTTGTGAAATGACTACAAAAATAATATCATCTACTTAACTATAAGTTGAGTAGGATTGTCATATTTCACAACTCTTTTCCTCCACACCATGTTTACTTGTGAAATGACTACAAAAATAATATCTTCTACTTAACTATTAGTTGAGTAAGATTGTGACATTTCATAACTCTTTTCCTCCATTTAGGAGTATGGTGGTCACATGTGTAAAATTTCCCTTTTTTATATTATTGAAGGTTTTATTACTTTTGAGCTTTATAAATTAACCATAGAGAAATTTGTACATTTTTCCTTAGCGAGGATTGGTCTCCATGGTGTTTGCCTTTGAGACTATCTCCTTCTCTTTAGTTATTCCAATCTCCTTCCAATTGACTTTATTTAGGCCAATGTAACTTTTGCTTACGAGCACCCTTATAATTATATTTGGAAATCAAATATTCCCAAATCTCATTATCTTCAACTTTCGAAAAATAGCACCAAATTAAATTTTTGTAAATAAACAACTTAGCTTATAGTGGAGGAACAACTGCTTTCATTTTCTAGAAGGAATTGGATCTTCATGGAGTAGCATATTTTCCATTACGGAATTATCCTTTAAGATTGTTGTAAAATTTTCTCTAAATTTGCACTTTAAAGCTAGTTCCGGAGTTTTTTGGACAAAGGCAACACTTTTCTGAAAACAGTTGCAGAAGCTCAAATACTGGATCAGAGGCAACACTTTGGGATCTGAATCTGTCGCCGGAGCTCAGAAGCAGGACCAAAGGCAACGCTTTTTTCTCTAAAGCAGTTGCTTAAAACTGAAATTCTGGGTAGGAATTCAGCAGATGATTTTGAACTCGGAGGCTAAATCTGAGACACAAAAATAGCAGAAAAAATGGGTTAATGGTTAGCATGAGTCGAGCAGGAGACTCTGTCCTTAAAGGATACTTCATAGTTCCTCTCAGTATTAAACAATTCCTTTAAACTCAATTTGAGTTTTGGTATATGAATCAGAAATGCTTATCATATCCAGAAAAGAGGGAGAGAGAAGAGAGTAAAAATTGGATTCTACACAAAAGAAAACCCGCTCTACTTTTTATAGGTAAACAAAAGAGTTTATGGCCATAAAAGTTTTGCTGTTACAAAAATTAATAAAATAGCCGTCTAATGTTTTAATTACAATTAAAACACTTAATTAAAACCATAACCGTAGGAGTTACAAATACTTAAAAACTGTAACCACAATATTTATGAAAATATAGTTGTTAGAGTTTTAAATACAAATAAAACTCAGATTTATTAAGGAATTAAAATCAATAGCAGCCACAATTAAAACAATTGACCAAAGATATTTTTCTCAATAAAAAATATCATAAAACTTATTGTTTTGAAAGCAACATAAAACTCTCATTTTTTCAACAAAAAGTAAATTATAATAATATAAAATATATAAAAAAATATAATTTAGACAATGTTTTAAAAATCACTAAGGGCTAATTGAACGGTAGAGACCTCCTTATTAGTGGCATATAACATACTATTTCTCGAATGACAATTTTATTGTGAGAACACTTTAATATAATTTAATTTTATCAACTAAACTATTTTTATTGATCAACTATGATTATTATAAATAATAATATAAAAAATAAAAATTAGGCACCGCTTAGGCGGAAAAAATCGGACTAGTTAGTGCCTAGGCAACAATAAATCGGTCGAGCACCTGAAGCGCCCTAAAAATAAAAAGTTTAACGACAAACCCTAAAATAACATCTAAACGGGACTAGACGAGAATTTTTACAACAATAAATTAAACACATAATTCAAATAAACCAATATATTAATATCCTTATTTCACATATTATTAAATAATTACTGTTTGAATTTTTTTTCCCATTGAATAAGGTAAGGTTGCCCTCTATCATCATTGAAATACAGATAAGGAGAAGATAAAAATAACGGTAAGAAAAACAAGATTAAGCTATTGGCCAATTTATACATTTCCAAAAATTATTAAGCTTAAATTATCACGTAATAAAACTTTTCAAAAAATAACTATTAGTACTAAAAAAACCATATACATAATATAGTAGACATAACTTAAATTATCATGTAATATAACTTTTCAAAAGATATCTTTACTAAAAAAACTATACACATAATATAGCATAGATAACTACGACTACCTTCCTATGTATTAGTATTAATTATATTACTTTGTCTTGAAATATTTTCACACTTATTAAGAAATTAATTAAATAAGATTGATGCTAATTTTTTACTATGATAATAATATATTTGAGGTAAGGGTGGGGGGCAAAATTTGGGTGACAGCGTTAAGAAAATGGGAAAAATTTAAGAAAAGGGTAAAATGAAATATTGTGTGAAAATTTTTGAAAAAAAAAATGAAGACACAACCATCTAAACTAGATTTCCAACCATCTAAACTAGTAGACATTTACATCAAAGTAACGCCCTTAAATATACTTGCAGTAAAATGTCGGGGAGCCTGGGCCACTGTGGTGGCTGTAGGTCCATCCCTGATTTGAAGGTAAAATTAAAAAAATAATAAAAAAATGATAGAATTTTAAAAAAATAAGTCAAAAGAAATTTGAAATATTGACTAATAAGAGAACTAAAAAAATATAGAGGAAGTAGTAACCGTACAATTGAAAAATAATTAAATTGTATGTTCAAATGTATACAACAAGATAATTACCCATATTGTATTTTGAACAATTTTCAACATGAACTAAAATCATAAGTTCCAATAATAGAACAATCTTTTTCTGGTTCAACAACATATGAGCACCAACCATATTTCCACCTTTGGAGGCAATGAAATCTTGTTTTTACTTTGCCTTAGTAGTTTATAAAATGTAGACAACAAGAAAATTTAATATTTCAGTAAGATAAAGATGTTAACAATAAAGTTGATATATGAATAATGGAGATAAGCTTTGAAACAAAATACATTGTTATTGAAATTCATTAAAATTAGTCTCATTACAACTTAAACGTAAAAATTAAAATCTGCAAAAATCAGTTTAACATTCCCCTCTAAACTGAAATCTGCATAAATCAATTTAGAAAGTAATCTCTAAATTTGAGTAATTCACGACCAAACTTCAAGCATCTTTCAAAGCTTCACATCTTTTTTGAGTGATTTTGTCACGTGCCACCTAATTTTGACTTCTTCAAAACTTCAAATTAATTGTTCTATAATATTAATGTGTTTGATTCTTTCATGTAAAATTGGACTTTTGGAGAGCTTTTATTGTTAAAATGTTGTCACAAAATATTATTGTGGAACCTGTTGAATTTGAAGTGTTTTCAAGCGATCAATAACAAGACGCAGCTGCTACAAACTCCACTATCGTGGTTGACAAAGTAACAATTTGTTGTGTCCATTTGCTTTTTTTTTGCGCCTCATGCAATAGAGAGATAATTCTTTTTGCAGCAGAGAGATAATTCTCAGTTGGAATCTTCACGTAACGACTAATTAGACTAACATCAGTCTAGTTGAAATAAGATACATCAGGCTTCTAATAATTTGCTTGTACAAGGTGACATCTATCTAACTATCTTCTTTCCTCCATCTTTCAGTGCCAGCCTTGGAGGTGGTGCAACGGGTACCATCGCCTATGGGCCATATTCGGAAGGGGCCCAATCATTTTAGGTTTTTTTAATTTTTATATTTTAAAAAAATAAAAATAAATTGTTTTTGTTGTTTTTCAATAAAAAATTCTAATTAATTTTTAATAAACCATGATATAATAGTATAAATTACAAATTTAAGTGGTTTTACTCATTTAGGTTTTTAGTTCCCTTTTCCTCGAAATAATTAGATATATTTAACTGTCATTATTGTTATTCAATTATGTATTTTATTTTATAATTAGATTCCAAGAGTATTGACCATAGCGATAAAATGACTAGTTGAAACCCAAAGGTTGAAAGTTTGCTCCTAAAAAAATTCTTAATCATGTCCATGTCAGAATTGTGTAAACAATTATCCCCAAATTATTACAAAAAAATATAATTGAACCATTTTTTTAAAAGAGCTCAATGTATATATTTCACGTACTATTTTACTTAGGACCTCAAAAATATGAGCAACGGTCCTGCCATCTTTTATCAAGTTCAACCAAATTAAGATGAAGTGAAAATTGAATTACAATTATTCGTATTGAACCTATCCAAAATCTCAAAAACATACTATACGATTGCATAACCTCAATATGAAGAAAACAATGCATGAGTTTCAAATCACTCGTATCAAATTCAATCTTCATACTCTTCTTAAATGCATCAAGCATTCATTCCCAATATATATGTCAAATCATCAACATAGAACCACTATCACAACCGATCTTAATAAATAAAGAATACCAAGCTTGTGGAGGTGGCTTATATTTGATTACCGAACATGCCAATGTCCTGAGGCATGTGATGCTTTCTGATTCCAAATTTTAGGCCCAGGCCCAGGCCCAATCATTACTTCACCCTTTTCTTCCTACAACTGCCGTCCAGAGCCGCCTCGTCACTGAAGTAAAAGCTGCTCTTTGTTCAGTCTGTTGAAGGAAGAACAGCTTTTCCGGTAAGAACCTCCGCTTCCGTTTTCATCTACCGGTAAAGCATATTCCAGTTTCCCCCAATTTTTATGGTTTAAAATCTCAATTTCCATTGCAGAATGGGTTTCTCTTCGACACACCTTAGCTCCAGCTCTACAAGCAGTCAGTCGCTCGATCTCCGCCGTTCATTCAATCCAAAGAGAGGATGCTTTCAACAGGTGAAATTCAATGGTCGGAGACCAAAAGCCCTCTCGTGTCTTAATGTGGGAGTGAAAGCGCCGGAAAAGAGTGTTGGCGAAATTCACCGGAGCAAGGAAGTGATGGAGGCGGAGGCGAAAGTAATGGTGGGGGCTTATGCTAGGGCGCCGGTGGTTTTGGCCAGTGGCAAAGGGTGTAAATTGTATGATGTTGAGGGGCGAGAGTATTTGGATATGACTTCTGGTATTGCTGTGAATGCACTGGGTCATTCTGATCCCGATTGGGTTAGAGCTGTGGTTGAGCAAGCTAATGTCTTGACCCATGTCAGTAATGTGTATTATTCAGTTCCTCAGGTTCGTTTTAATTCCTTGGTTTTCATTTTCAATTTGTGTTTGATGAGAAATAAGTTTGTGAGAATGGAATTATCTATTTGGAGGGGATTTAGCAAATTCGCTTGTGATTTAGTGATGGTATGTCAATGTATAACTTGCAAACAATGATTGAATCTATTATGCAAAGTTGAAGGAATTCGTTTGATTACCTTACTATCTTCAATTTGATTGATTAGGGAAAACCTTAGGCTTCACTGCTAAGTCTTAAGTACGTAAATGCAACAATCTTGGTGTCTTGAACATGTGTTTTGAGTTTGATTCTTAGTGTATATAGCAGATGTTCAATTTACATTTTTATTCATGTTTGTTTGTTTGATGAGAAAAAGTTTATGAATTGGGTAGTGAAAATAGTTTGTCGCAAATTAATAAGGGCCTAATGCATCTCAGGTGTTTGGACTTTCATAGTGATTCCGTAGCTCCCTCAACTTTTAAAAAGTGCACCACTTTGCTCCTGAACACCACGTGTCAGCTTTTGGTTGGTTTGACTTTTCAAATATGTTATTTTTTCTGATTTTCTCTCTCCAATCAAAATCTGACACGTGACGTTCAAGGAGCAAGTTGTTGGGAAAAAACGCGATATTTCCCTTACTTCCAGAAAAATTAACAGCGGAAAAAAAAATAACACAAATTTGATAACGGAGTTCGGCCAATTTTGTCTACCTCTAAGGAGCTGCTGCAGACTTTATTGAAAGAGAAAAGTAACACAGTGTTTACAAACTCTCACACCTCACACCTAAATATCCCCGAGAATTTAGAGCAAAAATACTCTCAAAGAGAACCCACAATAGACGTAATCAAAAGCGCAAATTACTGAACTTAATTTTTGTTAAACCCGCTTTGAACTTCCTCTCTATTGATTTTCCTAACTCTCTTTTCCTACTAATGCTCTCAAATTTTCTGATGCTCTTTCCCTTCACAAACCTCATCTATTTATAGTAAAATGGATGACAAAGAACCAAAGAGAAAATACAGCAGCTAATTAATGAGCCGCACTAACTTTTCAACAAAAGATAGCATTTCCATGTGCCACTTTTGCTCCGGCCTTTTAATGTCAATTCCCAGCTCTAATTTGGGGACCATTTTGCTGCCATCTTAATGAATTTGGGTCCTTCTTGTATATATTGTTGACTTTTCTAACAATCTCCCACTTGAAGACTGACTTCAATCTGTCTTCACACCGTGAAATCTGCAACAGCTCTTCCATTAATCTACTTTTACTGCAAACCAACTAAAGCTGAACACAACTCCAGTTTATCGATCGCCACTGTCTTCGTTAGCATGTCTGCTGGATTTTGAGCTCCACTGATTTTCTCAAGTTTCAAAATTCCATCTTCAAGAAATGATCTGATAAAATGATATCGCAACCGTATATGCTTCGTTTTAGCATGGAAAGATGGATTCTTTGCTTGATGGATGGCACTTTGGCTATCACAATACAAAACATTATTTTCTTGTTTCTTGCCTAGTTCTTCCAAGAAACCTTGGAGCCAAACCATCTCCTTGCTAGCTTCCGTGACAGCGACATATTCTGTTTCAGTTGTAGAGAGAGCAACTATCTTCTGTATTGAGAAACCCAGCTTACTGCAGTACCTCCTAGAGTATAAACATACCCTGTAGTGCTCTTTCTGACATCAACATTTCCCACTAAGTCAGCATCCACATAGCCTGTTAATGTCGTATCTCCACCTTGAAAACATAGTGCCTTATTTGTGCTACCTCGTAGATATCTGAGGATCCATTTGACTGCTTCCCAATGCATCTTGCCCGGATTATTCATGTATCGACTAACTGCTCCCACTGCTTGAGCAATATCCGGTCTGGTACAAACCATGGCATACATTAGACTCCCGATTGCTGAGGCATATGGCACCTTTGACATATGTGCACGTTCCTCCTCTGTCTTTGGTGAATGTTCTTTGGAAAGTCTGAAATGAACACCTAAAGGTGTGCTCACTGGTTTAGCATCTTGCATGTTAAATCTGGCAAGTACTTTGTTAATGTACTCGGCCTGAGATAACATCAGAGTCCCTGACTTCATATCTCTCTTGATCCTCATTCCAAGAATCTGCTTTGCAGCACCCAGATCTTTCATTGCAAAATGTTTTGACAATTCCAGCTTCAAATTTTGAATCTCTTTCAGGTGTGACCCCGCAACGAGCATGTCATCAACATATAGCAACAAAATGATGAAGCTATTGTCAAACTTCTTAATGTAACAACAATGATCTGCTTGGCATCTTGTGAAACCGTTGTTGTCCATAAAACTGTCAAACTTGTGATACCACTGTCTGGGAGCTTGTTTCAAACCATACAAGCTCTTCTTTAACCTGCACACCAGGTTTTCCTTGCCTGCTGTAATGAAGCCTTCTGGTTGCTTCATGTAGGTCTCCTCCTCCAAATCACCATGAAGGAACGCTGTCTTAACATCTAATTGTTCAAGATGTAAGTTTTCTGCAACTACTATTTTCAACACCAGTCTGATTGTTGTAAGCTTCACAACTGAAGAGAAAATCTCTGTATGATCAACTCCTTTCTGCTGAAAGCCCTTCACCACCAACCTTGCTTTGTATCGCTTACTCCCATCATGCTCTTCTTTGATTCTGTAAATCCACTTGTTGTGGAGTGCTTTCTTGCCATGTGGTAATTCAACTAATTCCCACGTCTGATTTGACATAAGTGAGCTCATCTCATCTTTCATGGCAGACTCCCACTTGATCGAATCCTCCACTTGAATTGCTTCAATGTAGCACTCTGGTTCACCATTGTTGGTTAGCAACAAGTAATACATGGAAGGTGAGTAGCGTTGTGTTGGTATAGAAGTTCTAGAAGAGCACCTTAGTTCCAACGTTCTTGGCTCGTTTTCAACTTCTTCAGGTGTATTCTGATCTTCATTTTCAGGTATCTCGAATTTGGCGAATTCCTTACTTTCAGCTTCTAGTTTGGAGCTGTTTGATTCTGCTGTTAGCCTGTCCTTGTACATCACATTCTCATTGAATATGGCATCCTTGCTTCTGATGATCTTCCGATTCTCATAGTCCCAAAACTGGTAGCCAAATTCATCACCACCATATCCAACAAAGACACATTTGTTAGACTTGGCATCAAGCTTGCTTCTTCGAGTAGAATCAATATGCACATAAGAAATACAACCAAACACTCTCAAGTGTGAAAGGTTTATCCATTTTCCACTCCAAACTTCCTCTGGTATTTCTCCATCCAAAGGTACTGAAGGTCCACGATTGATCAAGTAAATCGCAGTGTTGACAACTTCAGCCCATAACATCTTGGGCAAACCAGCATGTATCCTCATGCTTCTAGCACGTTCGTTCAGAGTTCTATTCATGCGCTCAGTTATGCCATTCTGCTGCGGTGTCCTGGGAACTGTTTTCTCCATCTTGATTCCGTTGTCTGCGCAAAAATCTTTAAATCTTTTATCTCCGTACTCTCCTCCATTGTCTAACCTCAACTGTTTGACTTTTAAGCTAGTTTCATTTTCCACCATGGCTTTCCATTTTAGAACGTATCAAATACTTATGATTTCTTCTTCAGAAAAAACACCCACACCTTCCTTGTTGAATCATCAATGAAGGTGACGTAATACGAGCCTGTTAGAGATTGAACTGGAGATGGTCCCCATACATCGGTATGAACCAACTCTAGCTATTCTGCCTTCGGTGTCTTGCCAATCTTTGTGAAACTGACTTTCTTTTGTTTTCCAAAGATGCAATCTTCGCATGGGCTTAAGTCGGCACTTTTCAATTTTGGCAACTTTCCTTTTGATAAAAGTGTTTTCATCCCTTTCTCGCTCATATGGCAAGCCTTTGGTGCCATAGATCTGAATCATCATTTGCTACTGCAATGATGTTCTCCATGTTTGAGGTGACATAGAGAGTGCCGGTCTTCTTACCACGAGCAAGAATGAGTGCTCCTTTGGTAATCTTCCATTCACAACCTGTGAAGGTTGTACTGTAACCTTCTTCATCAAGTTTCCCTACAGAGATCAAATTCCTTTTGAGACTAGGAATATGTCTTACTTCATGCAGCTTCCAGGCAGTCCCATTTGGCAGCTTCAATCGAACATCGCCCTTTCCTACGATCTTTAATGTTTCATCATCAGCGAGATGAACCTTTCCGAAATCACCACTGACATAGTTCTCCATGATTTCACGACATGGGGTAGCGTGAAAAGATGCCCCTGAATCTAATATCCAAGATTCAATTGGACTGTTGATGCTTAGAATCATAGCATCTCCTGCTTCCTTGGCCACGTTTGCAGATTCCTTTGCTCCACCATTTTTCTTCGGTGCTTTGCAATCCTTCTTAAAGTGACCTTTGTTACCGCAGTTGTAACATTTCAAATCTTTCTTAGATTTAGATTTGCCCCTTCTGGATTTTGATATGCTGGAGTCTGAACTTCTGTCTAAAGTTCTCCCTCTAGTCTCAGTGTTTAGTGCTGAAGGCGTTGATGCTTCCCCTAGTTCTCTTCGCCGAATTTCTTCACTCAGCAACAAATCCCGAACATCGTCAAACTTTAGCTTCGTTTTGCTCGACGAACTACTGACTGCTGTAACAGTAGTATTCCAGTTGTCTGGTAGAGATGACAAGAGAATTAAAGCTCGAACTTCATCGTCAAATTCAATTTCCACCGAGCTCAGCATGGTTGTGACTGTGTTAAGTTCGTTCAGATGTTGGGCCACCGATGCCCCTTCCGCCATCCAGAAATTGAATAGTTGCCTCATTAAATGAACTTTATTAGCGTCTGAAGGCTTTTCATAAATATTAGCAAGAGCCACCGTCAGACCCGCCGTGGTCTTTTCTTCGAAAGCAACATTTCGGGATAATGTCAACCGAACAACTCCAAGAGCTTGTCTGTCAAGAAGTTTCCATTCATCATCCTTCATGCCCTTGGGTTTTGTCCTCGAGGGAGGTTGATGCAGCTTTTTCTGATACAGATAGTCTTCAATCTGCATTTTCCAAAAGCCAAAGTCCGAACCGTCAAACTTTTCAATTTTCACTTTTCCTTCGTCTGTGGCCATCGCTCCCACTCAAATCTGGACTACCAAAATAATTCTGTTCTGATGTGGAAGTTCAGGCTAAGCTGCAACCACGGAGCATACTAAGAAATAACCTTGGCTCTGGTACCAGTTGTTGGGAAAAAACGCGGTATTTCCCTTACTTCCAGAAAAATTAACAGTGGAAAAAAATAACACAAATTTGATAACGGAGTTCGGCCAATTTTGCCTACCTCTCCGGAGCTGCTGCAGACTTTATTGAAAGAGAAAAGTAACACAGTGTTTACAAACACTCACACCTCACACCCAAATATCCCCTAGAATTTAGAGCAAAAATACTCTCAAAGAGAACCCAAAATAGACGTAATCAAAAGCGCAAAAATTACTGAACTTAATTTTTGTTAAACCCGCTTTGATCTTCCTCTCTATTGATTTTCCTAACTCTCTTTTCTTACTAATGCTCTCAAATTTACTGATGCTCTTTCCCTTCACAAACCTCATCAATTTATAGTAAAATGGATGAGAAAAAACCAAAGAGAAAATACAACTAATTAACGAGCCACACTAACTTTTCAACAAAATATAGCATTTCCATTTCCCTTGCCTTTTAATGTCAATTTCCAGCTCTAATTTGGGGACCATTTTGCTGCCATCTTAATGAATTTGGGTCCTTGTATATATTGTTGACTTTTCTAACAAAGTAGTGCTCTTTTTGAAAGTTGAGGGAGCTACGAGGTCACTCTGAAAGTTCAGAGGGCAATAGTTTTTTTGCGACAAGTTCAGGTATCCGGAGATGCATTAGGCCAATTAAAAAGTGATTAGGTGATATTGTGTCAAATTTGGAAGAACAAAATCTCTACAAAGTTAAATAGTACTTGATTAGTATATGAATTCATAAAATCATAGGATAAATTAGAAGTAGATAAAAACAGGCAACAACAATCTCAGAATTATATACTTTTGTGGGAGAATTTTTATTGAATATTCAATCAATCTGATAGGCCACTATTTCGATGAGGCCAAAGATTCACCATTCCTTGGCTTTGGATTATAATGGACTAAAGCAAAATGACTCATTAAACAGTCTGAGCTTCTTTTATTGTGAAGTAATAAATAGTTGTTGCAACTCCACTTCAGGGTCAATGTAATTACAGGGATAAAGTTGCGTACACGCGACCCCCTACCCCGCTTGTGCGGGAGCCTTGTTAGGCATTGGGGTAATGTGATTGTTGTATTCAATCAATCTGAAGCCTTTCTCTGCTAAATTTTGTTCTGCTGTTGTTGCAGGTTGAGCTTGCCAAGCTTCTAGTAGAATACTCTTTTGCCGATCGAGTCTTTTTCACGAACTCTGGAACAGAAGCAAATGAAGCAGCCATCAAATTCGCAAGGAAATTTCAGAGACACTCCCCTAATACTACCGAGCCAGCCACAGAATTTATGTCTTTCTCTAACTGCTTTCACGGGAGGACCATTGGTGCCCTTGCCCTAACAAGCAAAGAACAATATAGATCGCCTTTTGAACCTCTCATGCCCGGAGTTACCTTTTTAGAGTACGGGAATATAGACACAGCAAGAAAAGCCATTCAACGAGGGAAAACCGCTGCCGTGTTTGTCGAACCCATTCAAGGTGAAGGCGGCATTCATAGTGCTACAAAAGAATTCTTGCAATCTCTCCGGGTTGCTTGTGATGATGCTGGTGCTCTCCTGGTTTTTGATGAGGTAACTGAAAGATTCCATGTGGACTTAAAGTACCTTTTTAGTTACTGTTCTATTATTTATATGCTCTTTTGGTGTCTGATCTATTGAAATTGCTTGTTTAGTGGCTGACCTATTCAATTTGTGCATGTTTGGTATCTGGCATGTCCAATATTAGAAAGACAACTTCACATACTATCTAGGGTTGACTTGTCAATGCATGGTCTAACAACATATGTTCATGTTGTAAGCGATGGTATTGGTATTTCATGATTGTGGTGTTGTTTAATGTACTGAAATCGACATAAAGACCTTTTTGGATCCTGTTGAACAACTCAAATGCCTCTTTGGTGTCTCTGAACTATTGAAATTGCTTATTTGATGTCCGACCTATTCAGTTTTTGCCTATTTGATGTTTGACCTATTAAACTTTTTCATATTTGGTGCATGATCTATTCAATTTTAATATATTAAATGTTCATCTAACTACGCAAAAAAGGTAAAATACCAATAGCATCATTTGGAGCATGAACATATGTTTATAACAATGCATGGACAAGACAAACCATAAACGGCCTATTAAGTTATCATACTAAAATTGGATAG